>JACYFF010031958.1:10315097-10345993 GCA_017589665.1 Selenicereus undatus | reverse complement strand
AGGGCCTAAAAGGGAATTGTTAAACATTGCCCTTAGGGCTATGATTAAGGAATAGTTAATGCTTAAAGTTACTGCAATATTCAATGTTAAGCATTCATTAAAAGCATTTTCGTTTTTACTAAACTACCCTTGTCAAGCGTAGATCCTGTTCTCTTCGATTTATGTTGTCTAAATTTATTCTAAACTGAACTTATTTGAACTTGTTTTGAACTTATTTGCTAAACTTATTCTGAACTTATTTACCGAATTTATTAAAAACAAATTTCTGAACTTATTTGCTAAACCTATTCTGAACTTATTTGCTGAACTTATTATGAACTAAACTTATTGGAACTAATGTCTGTTCTGTTCGCCTTATTTTGTCTGAACTTATTCTGAACTGAACTTATCTGAACTTGTTATGAAGTTATTTGCTGAACTTTATTCTGAACTTATATTGAACTTTTTCTGAACTTATTAAGTACAAATTTATGAACTTATTTGCTGAAGTTTTTCTGAACTTATTTGTTGAACTTATTCTGAAGTTATTTACTAAACTTAGGCCTTGTTCTCTTCGTCTTATTTTGTCTGAACTTAACTTATCTAAACTTATTCTGAACTTTATTTGGAGAAACCTAAACTTATTTTGAACTTATTTGCTGAACTTATTGTCAACTTATTCTGAACTTATTTGGTGGATAATTAATGATAATTTCTTTATTATTGGTGTTGTTAAGTATTATCGTTATTATTATTATTAGTGTCATCATCATCATTATTAGTATTATTAGTGAATGTTCTTTTTTATAAGGTTATTAGCATCATCATCATCACTATCATAACCCAACACCCATTTCACCAGCGCCACCACCAAGTTGTGCGCCAAAGTCTTCGAGTGGGCCGGAGAAGATCGGACTGCCCCAGTCCAGTACTGGGCCCAAGAGAAAGCTGTCGCACTCTATCGGGCTAGAGAGGAAGCCACAATCAGTGATCAGACCGGACAGTGGGCCGGAGTGGCGGGGGATAGGTTAGTGAGGGACGAAGGCGAAGCAGGTGGAGCTCTCGAAGATGGGGCCGGAGGTTGAGACTGCCGTGGCGCTGGCGGCGGAAAGCGGCGGGGTTGAGGTGTTGTGGGTAGAAATTAAAAAACAAGTCTAACAACTGTCATAATATGCGATTAATTGGTAATTATTTTTTGAACTTATTTGTTGAACTTATTGTCAACTTATTTTGAACTTATTAATAAAACTGATTCTGAACTGAACTTATTCTTCTAAAAATAAGTTGAAGATAATAGAGCTCTATTATAAACTTTGAAATGAACTTATCTAAATTTATTATTCAAAAAAATAAGTCAAAGAGGACCAGGATCTAGGCCAACATAGCAAAGTTTACTATTCATGCGTTTTCCCCATCGCCAATCACCAACCTCTTATCTCCTCGCCCTCTAATCTTTCTCGCTCCTTTCCAATCTGCCTATGGCTCCGCTGGCTATGTCATTGCATGTCCTTCCTCCCCTAGTCGGTGGCTCATTGGTGCTATTCTCATCACGGCATTACTTCTCCTCCCTCACTGGCCCCTCATCGATGACAGATCTGTGATGGTCATCAGAAGCCACATAAAAATCGAAGTAAGTCAAATCATGAAATGTTGGATTCTAAATCCCATATCTGAAATTCTAGAGTTTTTTATTTTAAATATTTTGTTTAATTTTAGGGTTTAGGGTTGACCCAAACTCGCCTACTTTGGGTGTCATTTAGCCTCCGAAGCCGACGAGGCTACCAGAAACGGATAATGGGTCATCGTTAACCATGAGAGCGCGGAAATTGTTCAATGGCACGGCAGTGGTTTTTGTGGCGGTGGGATTTGCGTTAGCTCGGGCATGTTCTGTGATGTTAGATGTGTACGCCCTTTTTTAAATTTTTTTTGGCCTTTTTCCGGACTGCTGGGAAGTGGCGGTGAGTGGTGGCAGTTGGACATATAAAAATATAATTGTAATTGACTAATTATGCCTTTATTTCTGTTATTTAATAGTTTTCATAATTTGTGCATATTTAATTCTAGTACTCCTATTTATTATTCTTAATTAATTCCCTAAGAGTAGTGGTTAACAAGTCGCAAAATAAAATTATGAACTTTATATTAATTCAATAACTTTATCATACCTTTAACTATCAAGTTTGACTAATTTGAGTACAAATACTGTTAAAATTAACCATATTAGTTGGAGATTAAAGAATGATCTTTCATAGTTAAGGGGTATTATAATGGTGGGTGTCAATTGCCAACTAATCTAGTTGGCATGAGGAAATGGAGACTTGGACAAAATCAATGGCCGGGAGGTGCTAACCGACATTTTTTTTTTTCAAAAAAAAAAATCGTGTCTCCAACAAAGAAAGAAGACGAAGGGTATCAAAGAAATTACTGTATAGTAGCTGGCATGACGAAATGGAGGATATTTAAAAAAAAAAAAAGATAAAGTGAAAGCCGACCTTGTCGGTGGTGGTCGTCAATTGAGCTGTTAGCATGTCCAAGTAACAACGCCATGGATGGACAGTGAAATTCTAACAGCAACTGTACTTCTCCATTTTTCTACCCTCTAATCAATACTTTTTATAGTCTCCATTTGGGTATCTTCATCTCTCAACTTTCTGTAACAATGGCGTCTTGCTTCAAGAACACCACGCTCCTTCTGTTACTGGTTCAAGTCATTATCCTGATGTCCCACCAAGTCAAATCTGATGGTAATTTCATCCTTCTCAATCATTTCTGTTGATGGGTTTTCTTTGCCTTTCAGATTCTTTAATGGCTTTCTTTTTCTTTGATTGTTTTTTGCTTAATTATGGTGCCAATTGACCCGGGTGCTCACCTAGCTGCATTTCAATTTGACTGATTTTGATGAGAGTTTTGGGTTTTTTTAGTATTGCTCCTGGTTTCTTGGTGATCTTGTTTGCCCCTTCGTATCAGATCTGAAATTGGGTTTCAGTTTGTGCCAGCATTCTGATCTATTAGGTTATCAACGGTGTCATCTAGTTTCAATTTCATTGGTTCTTGTCGAAGTATCTTGTTGATTCATGTAAATGGATTGTTCTTTGCGACTTTTTGTGTTTTGATGGGTACTTTTAGCACATTGATCCATGTCTGTGCCTTCAGTTTGTCTGACGGGTAGTCTTTGGGTAAGTGCAAGATTAGCCTACACTTTGGTATGATTTAATACGTGATGAAGGTGAATATTGCTGGAAAATAATGTTGGGAAATGAGGTGCTAGAGTCCTACATTAGGGGAGCAAAAGAAGGATATCTGAGATTATAGGAAGATTCGCTGAAATAGGATATTACGAATTACGATGGCCTCTCTGTAATTCTGGAATTAAGGCGTTAGGCTGCTACATCATAACAACCCCCCCAGCATCCACCTAAGTGGGGTTGTAGGGTTTGGATTTGGGTTTGTATATGAGGATTGGCTGAAATAGGTATGTGTTATTTACTTGGAACTAGCATTGTATCAATGAAATGAAGATGAAACTTTTATCAACAAGCAGGTGGCTTGTTTCCAAATTGCAACGATAAACTATTGCACCGGCTAAGTGAATCTTATACGTAGTGGACAGGCAGGTTGCCTCTGGTGTTAAAGGATCTTCATCATCCATTGCGAGGATTAGTAATTGAGGATACTATTCCATTTCTGGATGGTCATAGTAGTTCCTAGTGTTAACTATCCATCCAGTGGGATTAGGACCTGAGAGGCATGTAAGTTTGAAGAAATTCTTGGATTTGGGATTAGTATGCCTCCTAGAGATCCTATCTGTCCACTTTTTGGATGGGTGAAAGGATCACTCTAGAGCATTTTTCTTAGTTCTAGCTGATAATGGATGAAACAATATACATTACAAGATTTTCTTTCACGTCTTTATATTGTGGAGTCCAAGCTTTTTAAACCTAGATTCCCAAGAGAGATACATCATCTACAGTTCAGCAGTGAGATTGCATACATTTGAACCAACAACAACCCCCCCCCCCCTCTTTTCCCCAACCCCCAGCCGACTGAAGAGACTGGTCAGTTTAGGTGGTTACATGTATTGAAGTCAATTAGTCTTAAATTGTAGAGTTACAAGGCTGAAAGATCTTACCAACCTCCTTTTTGCAATCAATTGTAACATCATATGAAATATTGTAGCACCGCTAAACTTCAACATGTGATAGTACTAAACGTATATGTTTTTCAACATATGGGATAGTTGACATGCAACATGCCACAGATTCAGTTTTTCCACCGTCCTCATTTCTCTAATTTGTGCTGGTGGTCACAAATTTGCCTAATGAGATATTTATGGGCAGAGAATAGAATACTGCCAAGATTCTCAGAAACTAGGTCTCACCTCTGGCTGTATAGATGCTCTGATTTCTGTGGATGCCCATGCATGAATTCTAAGGACATGTTTGGTGGAGGAAACTAGACTACGGTTATATTAATTATAATCTCCCTGAGATACAGCATTGTATCATGGGAAAGTCCCCTCAAGTCTATGCTATTTAAACTTAGTTATTGGCATCTTCAGAATGGTATGTACTTGTCTGGGTGCTGGACTCCATTTTCTAGAAATACTGCATGCTTTTGATCTGAAAATGAAGTGCGAGAGTCCATATCCGTGTCAGAATGTACAGTGTTTCCTTGCTGGTACCTGACCTGTGAAATGAAAAGCTCAAGCAACACAAGTCTATGCATGCTACATTCTCTGATCCCTTGTTTGAACATTCTTTGCTGTAGGTTTGGAAGACAATCTTCTACAAGGCATCAACAAGTACCGAACATCCTTGAATTTGACCGCCCTCACAAAGAATCAAAATGCAGCATGCCTTGCCGGAGAAATGGCTGACCAGTTCAAAGACCAACCCTGTACAAACTCCACAGGAGCCAACACTGTACCAGGCACTGAGGAACAGCTTCCTAACTACCCAGACCTCATATCTCATTGCCACTTAGACATCACTAACACCAGAGACGGAATGGTAATGCCTGCTTGCGTACCCAACTTGGATCCAGGGCTTGTCCTTTCTAACTTCACGGAATCCCAGTATTCAGGTAGCCTTAACGACACCAAGTTCACCGGAGCCGGCATCGGTTCTGCTGGTAACTGGGTGGTGGTGGTTCTTGCTACCAATGATCCATCAGGAAGCTTTGAAACTGACAAGGGTGCTGCTTTCATTGCGAGGCCTGGTTACATGTTCTATTTGGTTCTGTTCTTGATGGGTTGTTTCTTCTTGTTATAGGCTAAGGAGGTTGTTATGCCATTTTTGATTCTTTGGTTTGTTTCCATTGCTAAGGATGTATGGTTGGACACCACCCTGATTCTCATACCTTTCCCTCTTTTAGTGTCAAGGACTTGTATTGAACCTTCATTCTAGAGCAATTTCAGTATTTCTTTGAGAGTTTAGATATAACAACTCTCAGTATGGGTCCTATTTTTGCGGGGTGTGAGAAGGTGGTGTTACTGTGTTAAGCAGTACAGCTCCAGCTCCAACTCCGTGGTATGGTCTTTGTACATGGGGGTGGGTTCGTTGTGCTGAGTCCCCCTCACCCCTCTGACTCATCTGCTTGGAAGTGACGAGTCAACTCGGTCCCATGGTCGTGTAGGTAGAGTACCAGAGAGCATCACCTCCCAGCCACCTTTTGTATTGGCTCAAGGGAGGAAGGGATGAATGGATGAGGGATTTTGTGGCTGTCTCTAGGCGTGTTATTTCTGGTAAGAGAAAGAACAGGGGGGAACGTCGGCTACACCATTGGATTGTATGCATCAAGTTTGGTTGATGATCTGATGCCCTTGATCATCAGGGGTTTCGTTTTGATCCAACCCTTCTTTCGGTGGGATCAAAAGGACAGAATCAGAGTTGAGGTTGGTTGATGAGTTCTTACGTTGAGTAGGAGTGATTTGGTGGGGAAGCTTTCACCATGTTTGTTGTAACTTGTAATCCAATTGTGGGTGGTGGGTCGGGTCATGTAGTCAATGTCAAGGAGTTGGGTTGGCTGGTTTGGTCGTCGATTGTAATGGAGACCTACTTTTTGATCGGCAAGTGAAACTGATTAGATTATTAAAGGAACTTGGAATCAATGTGAAATTTTATTGGAGTAGAGGCAGCTACCATGGTGTATTTGTTGGCGAGCCTACTACACTGGAAGAGGTGCTTCATAAGATTGAATAATCAAATCCAGAGACCAGAGTTGTGTTTGGTGGAGTTAAATAAATTGATGATGATGATGATGATGATGATGATGATGATGATCAAAAAGTAGCGTGCATGTGCATTGGCCTTTGTTCGACACTCAGACATTAGCACAGAAGAGTGCATAAGATTGGCTTTTAATCGTTGGTCACACTTGAGAATTAGTCCTGACATGAATAGTTTTTAGGTGGTTATGGTTATAGTGATTACTCCAACTTTTAGAGTGTTCCGTAAATGACTTTTTGGATAGCTTTTTACTCTCTTTTTTTTCACAATGGTAAATATAGGCTGTCAATTGAACTTCCTATTTCAGGGAAAATTCCAACAGTCCAACCAACCCAAGAAAAGGGCGACAAAGCTACCAAGGCTCACAAGGCCTAAACTCACATACCCCTTCCCTCTCCCAATTAATTGGCAAAGACAGCGCCCCCCCCCCCCCTCCCCGATTTGAAACTGAGTGGGGATGATGGAGCAAATGTATCTATGCCAATCTGCTACAAGCATATCGACAGATGGCTTTTTACTTAAAAATGACTTTTTCAGATGATTTTGGCTGTTTGACTAAATCAAACAGCTATTTTGATTGTTTGATGAATAATTTTTTTAAATAGCTTTTTCACTCTAAGAAGCTATTTTTCAAAAAAGCTAAACTTTATAGCTTTTTCAACTTGGCTTTTTTGTGTTTTTAATGTAAAGGATTGAAATATCATTGATTAAATATCATAAACAAAATCCATATACTCTCGTGCGCTCTCTTAATTTTTAACTTTCTTTTTTACATTCAAATTGAATAATGATCCACAGTAATACCTTCATAGTTTTATTTTTAATTGTTGCTAAAAAGATAAAATCATTAATTCTTGCTAATTTTATGGAGAAATATTAAATGTAACACAAATTTAATTCTCAATTTATCCCCCCTTCCAAAAAAAATTAATTCATATTGTAACGATGTTAAACTAACAATAAATAGAAATTCATCTAAGTGAAGAACAAAACAAGGTTGTATTATGGACTTTATACATCACATAACTCTTAATTTAGATTGAAAGAAAATTAGAGTAAAAAAATAAGTCATGTATAAATCAATAAGAAGATTTAATTTCTACTTGTTAGAATAAATAATAAAATGGGATTATATGGGTGAAGGTAATTTATAAATATCACGTAAATTTAATTCATATTGAAAACTAAATAACAACAACAACAACAACAACAAACTCCCAAAGTGGGTCCCGCTTTCGCGGGGTCTGGGGAGATCTAGCTGTAAACAACCTTACCTCTACCGGTATTCCTACCCATAGAGAGGTGGTTCCATAAGACCCACAAAAACAGTTTTGAGAAAAAGGGTTGGAGGGGAAACGATTGCAAAACCATTTACCGAAGTAAGAGAAAGGGGCGAGGGAAAGGTTCCTGATACGCGAGTAAAGAGGGGGTGGAGACATACCTCAACAAATCGTAGGCGCTTGGTGTCGTGACACTCCGGAACAGCATGACCTGCAAACAAGCAAACCAAAACCCACCCCACCCCCCACCGCCTAGGCTACAGCCTCCTACGGAGCCGATCCCCTACAATCAGGGACCTTAATCTTGTCCCGCCACAACCTCCTATCCTGAGCCATGTCATCCGTGAGACCGACAACTCTCAGGTCCTCTCTAACCACCTCTTCTAGACTCTTCTTCGGCCTACCTCTCCCTCTCTTGCCACCGGGTGGGTTGATAGTCTCGCATCTTCGCACCGGGGGGGCCACACTTCTCCTCTTCACGTGGCCGAACCATCTGAGCCTCGATTCCCTCATCTTCTCCTCTATGGGGGCCACTCCAGCTAGGCCTTTAATAACCCCATTCGTAATCCTGTCCCAACTTGTAAAACCACACATCCACCTGATCATCCTCATCTCAGCTACCATCAATCTCTGGACCTGCGCCTTTTTTGGAGGCCAACATTCCGATCCATAGAGAACCGTCGGTCTAACTACCATCCGATAGACTTTGCCTTTCAAGCCCATGGGCACTCTCTTGTCACACAACACCCCTGACGCTGGCTTCCACTTTTGCCAGCCCACTCTAATCCGCTGGCTAATATCCTCGTCAATATCCCCATTCTGCTGGATGATCGAACCCAAATACTTGAATTTGGCGACCTTCGGTATTGCCCTCCCATCCAGTACGATTTCTCCCCCCTCTTCTATCCTTCCGCTGAAACAACAGTGAAGGTATTCCGTTTTCGATCTACTCAACCGGAAGCCCCTAGCCTCCAGTGTATGCCTCCAACTCTCCAGCCTGTCATTCAACCCCTGCCTGGTCACATTGAAAACCAAATAAATTACCAACTAATTAGAAAAATCATCTTCAGTTGTAAATGAAATATATGGTCATGAATGAATTTTATCCAATACATTTTATTGAAATTGCTAATTTTACCAAACATTTTTTTTTAAAAACAGTTAGTTCAAACAGATAATACAACAAGCTGATTAAAACGGCTAACACTCAATGCAAACAACTAATAGTTATTTACTAAATATAGACAGAACTAAATATGACCTCTGTCCATATATAGCACATTGTCACTGTCATACATAACAATAGTTTACCAAATATGACCTCTGTCTAGATATAGCACTTTGTCACTGTCATGTGACAACACAATCGCTTTCATAATGGTTACTTTTTACAACCCACAGACCGACTGTTGTTTACGTACAGTACACTTTGGCATACCTAACGATATTAATTCCTATCATATTTTCCAACTGACCAACCTAAGATCGCATTCTTCACATGACTTGGGAGTCGAAAGAAAGAACATTGGTTTTGATCCAAAGCCGGCTTAACCCGATCTGGACTGTGGTTACTCAGCGCTTACTCAAGCAATATTGCTTAAATAGATCGCTCAAAATGATCCAGTTTCGACTCGTTAGTTGTTCCGAACCACCAGTTTGCCGAGTCACATTTTGGTGCAATAAATGCAATAGACGCAGTCTGGAACAGACATCCACACACACGCTCGTGTGCAGAGAAGGGGGAGGAGGATATACTGCAGCGCACAGGACGTATCTTGGGTTAATTCTCACTTATTTTGACATTGACATAATTGAACCCTGAAATATTACAAATTGAACAAATGATCTATGATATACATTTCGAAGTTTAAAACCTGCAGGAACTTGCCCTCTACAGTCCAAGAAAGCTTATTGCCAAAGCGAAATAAAACAGCCCAAACGGAGCACAAGAAAGCACCGGTCCTGAAGCAGAATCCGGAAAACAGAATGGAAACCGTAACCACAACAACATTATTATAAGGACATGCTGCACGCAGACCTAATGAATGAAACAACCATTAGAAATGGCTGGCCGAGAAGAAATTACATAGAATCAACATATTACATAAACCGGGTGGAGATGCTTGGCATTTACCGGTCAATATATTGCCTCTACAGAAATGGGGTGCAGGAGGATAAGCTCGGAGGCAGATGGTGCAGAGACAAGAGGGGGAGAGAGAGATTCTCTTGTTACTTGATCCTTCCATAGCAGACACTTCAATCCTTACCACGAAGGAAATCATGCACTTTTCAATTTTGGCCTGGACGCCAATAAGTATCGTCTAAGAGCGAGCATTATGACCCATGTAGTCTTTGTAATCTTCTCCTTTATCATCAGAAGCAACGCGGAACTTAAAACAGTCTTCAAGATTTGAGCCTCTAAACCCTTGAAAAACCCTGGTATTCCTTCATTTTTCCAGATGTTGTAGGCCACCCGTGAGATGGTTTTCTTTGCTTTGCTTTTATTTTCTGAGAATTTTTCTGCCTCAGACTCGGCAGCTTGAATTACAATCTTACACCTGCACAAAAGTGAACAGGCATGAAGACCCAAAAATGACGTACATCCAACACAGATTTGAGAATAAAAATAACCGGCAGAGCAATTATTAATGTAATATCCCACCTCTATTTAGTATCAAACATGCAACAAGCATTATAGGTACTACCACTCTTCAGTCTAGTGCTCACAATTTAATTTTGAATTCGAATAATCCTAAAAACAACATTGTAGTTCACTCATAAATAATTATCTTTCTCAGTTTGAAGAATTTGATTCTATCAAATTGTAAGAATCAACTGTTTCCCTTAGAATTTGTATTTTCCAAGTGAAAAATCATCAGAGATGATTCCACTCCATGGCTGTACCAGGCTACATGAAACCAGATCCCCAAAAAAGTTGAAATAAGCCCATCTTGACGTGATCCAACCCCTAAATTTTCCTGGCCAATTTTAGCTCCATTTTTTTCTAGTTCATTAGCCAATACCAACACCAGACCCAAAGGTGACCCAAATGCAAAATGACTCAACTGAACCCCTAAGGTTCCCATCACAAAATTAACCCCAGTAGGCACAGCAAATTTGCCAGATCTCCATGCGTTCAAATTAAAGGAACGTGAACAGGGATGCAATTACACAAAAGAACAACCAACCTGATTGCTGGATATGTCAAGCAGGTAGCAATTGTCTTGGAGAGAGCACCCAACAAAAAAGCAGTGGAGGCAGAGAGAGCTTCTGGGGACGGATTCGAGTCTGTCTTGTTAGTTAGCCTGCTCTTTAGCAGTCGGTTTTTTAGCTGATCAAAGACTGTGTACTAGCAACAAGACATAAGTCAGCTTCATTAATTGTCCATCAAGACAGAAAACCTTGCATCAAACTTTGCATACACAAGACAATCTTTGGACAGGGGATCAGAATTTAGGTACCTGAATAGATGGATTTGTTGTGAGGAGGAGAGAGATACCAAGACCGTCAAAGGCATCGCTCCAACTGCCTTCAGTAAGGGTCTTCCAAAGCCCTTTTGATTTTCCAAACTCGCTAGTTTGCATCTTGGATGCTGCAGTATCCAAAGGCTGTCAATTTGAAGCACAACGAAGGACGGATGAGACCACAATTCCAATCATCTCACGCAGTATATAATAGACAAGCTCATTCATGTGATCATGTCTATAGGATTACAAATAATTTGATGAGATTATCTCCACCTAATAGTTATCATGGGATAGACATTACAGGTGACTTCTAAATCTTTTCAGCAGAGACTAACTATTCATTTGGGGGCAACTTTTTCTAGAAGTTAAAATACCTCACCCCCAACAATTTATTGGTCAGCTCTAAATTAAGAACTCACCCTAAAAAGTCATATCTCACACTCTCACTTGAGTGAGACTATCATGGGGTCCAAAAAACTTCCATTTTTAAGGAGCAGGTTGTCTATGCTTTGTTTCATGCCTGTGTATCATATTTGGGTTGAAAGATGCAACAAAATATTTAGTGCCAAGCAACAGAACCAGACTCAAAATTTGGGCCAACTTAAATGGGAGTGACTGGCAGGCTGCAACTTGCTATTAGGAGGAAGCTTAGCAGTTCTGATAGACTATGGATTGAAATTCTGATGTAATTCCTTCTGATTTTGTTTTTGGTCTATAACTTGTGATAGCAAACCTTCTTAAAAGGGGAGTTATCACTAATTATGGGGAATCATACAGTCTTGTACAGCATAGGGTTGATGGTTGCAATGAAAATTCTTCATTCTTACCCAAACCAAAAAAACCACACAAAAATTTATTAAAAAAAACCAGGTAAATACACCTCTTTGCTCATAAAAGTGAGTGTGGGGATAGTTTATACTTAGGTTGTATATAGCCTTTTGTACGATGCTCACTGTGCAGCTGAGCTTCTGATATTTCTATATTAATATATTACCTTTTCCTTATAAAAAAAAAAAAGTGAGTGGGGGGATAAGAATGCCTACATTTACATCTTCCCAGACCCCACGAAAGCACACTGAAAGTTGTTATTAAACACCAGAAAAATACATTGTATACAACTTTGCAGAAAGTGATATAGTGAGTTGTCTCTCCCCAGGGGAAAGGCATTTCAAGCAACCAAATTCCATATCCAATTAAATAAGGAAGTCCACTTAGGAATTAGGATTTGTTCAGATACACACTAAAATGGGTTGGCAAGATGAGACATAGATCAAATTAAACCAAATTTACAGAACCTAATGCAACCAAAGATGAAGTATGATGACAGTAAGATGTACGCAAGCCATGCCCCAGAGTAGACCTGATCAATTTGAGGGTCGGGGAGAGTTGAGGGTTGAGTCATGAGGGTTGCCAGTTAAGGTTTTCACATCCCTAACCCTATCCCACCCTCATACGGTCCACATAACCTTGAGGCCCAGAGTAAACTAGTAGATTTGACAAGGAATTGAGTGCTATTGCCTACTATTCCACGAGAAAGAAGAGGACAGTCAAGTGACAAGCTTTACTTTAGTTAAACCTGACAAAACAAATTCAAAAGGTCTGCATAATAATTTCAGCCTTTTGGTTCACATCTGGGAAAGCAAGTAATAAAATGCAAGATATGACCAACCTGTGTCAGGACCGCAGTGCAACATCCTGCAGCAGCAGCAGCAATTAAGTTTGCTTTAGTGCCCATTGACTTAGAACCAGTCTTTTTGAGGTAAAGCCTCTTAAAGAAGCTGTATCCATAGAAGTAGACAAACTGTTGTATAACAGATTGTAAGTTCTTCGTCCCTAGTCCCTGATATAATGATAGAACTTGGCCATTACGTATTGCTTCCCATAGAACATCTGAAATGTTCCTGCAAAACATAAAATAGTTCCCATAAGGGAAAATGTTGCAACTTAAAAATTCAGAGGTTCAAGGTCAAAAATCAAACAAAGAGTTCAAATATTATACTCTTTTAACATCATTTTCTTAACAGGAACTTCATACAGGACATTAATCATAGAAACTCAATCTTCAAATGGCCTGTTCATACCATCTAAAGGCACCCACATTCAGCATGAAAGCAAACAACACAGCACTAATAGTATCATTTCAGCAGATCACACACATGTAAATGCAGAAATCAAAGAATTTTTTTCCCAGAGTAAGGCACCACATTTGATGAGCTCAAGCTTCTTTCTTCTATAACTATATGACCACAGCATATTGAACAAGGATCTAACATATATAACTGAATGGAGAAGTAGTGTCTTCGGTCCATCTTCAAGTTCTTACTTTAGCAGCAATGGATACATGGTGATGAATTCACAAGGTACCCTTTTGAAGAGATCATAGTCCATATCAAGAAGTACACAGAAATGAGCAACTAGACTAAAGGAAGCCTGCTGTCTCTTCAAGACAGAACACAAAAGATTAACTATCCAAAAGGAATACAACTACCATTACAAGACATGAAATAATCCTAGCTATATTTTTTTCAAACCCAAAACAAGACGAAACAGCAAACAATGTAATCAGCTTATGGACAACAGAATACAAATACTTCCTCCGTTCTCCAAATCAGCTTAAAAGTACTGCCATTTGAAAACAGATGAAATCCACAAATTACATCATCTTTTTACCAACTATTATCCCATCCCATGGGTCAGACAATGTCTAAGAAATCATCTTTGAGGATATATCCACATTGTCGAATCCTCATGCCTCCAAAGTCCAAGCAATAAGCCCAAAGAGTTCGCTACAAAATGGCCTTGTTTTTTGGGTCATGAAAGTTCCATTTGGATTAAAGTAATCATCCAACTCATATGAAGTACATCAGTCTATGGCAGGGGTAGAAGCCATCATTCCTCAATCTGAAGATGACCAGCAATGCTGTCATTTCCTTTCAGTAATTTCTCTGCAGTCTCCCTGCTACATAATCAATTTTCCATTCACTTACCTATTTTTATGAAGTTGAAAAAGTAACTTTCCCAGAATTTGTAGATTACCACGAATGTGTCTTTTTGCTTCATCTGTGTTTTTTGTCCTTCCCTAATTGATTGCCCAGGTTTAGTGAAATGCTGAATATTATCAAAGAAGGCCTGATGGGTTCAGCAATCACGGAAATCATTGGATGTGCTTCTCACAGAAATCAAGAATGCAATCATATCAAACACAGGCATATTTCCACTGTAGGGTTTGGTTCACACTAAGATATGATGCTTATGGGTTATGACTTTAAGGACCAGTAGGGATCAAGAAAACCATTCCGCATGTTTGGCTCTATATCTTGTTCTCTTTCTATAGAATACACATGAATGGGATCAAGACCAATTACTCTGAGGTTCTCATCCTCACCCAACCATGACCAAATACATAAATAAAAGAAATTTATCATTATGCAATCAAAATTATAACCACAATCATCCCAAACCATTATCATCACCCCAGCTTTGCATCTCCCATTCCCGAGCCCCCCAACTCTTTTTATGTACACTGCCCTCTTCCTACCGTTACTAACCGTGACTGCAGTTAGTCCTCCCGGCCTCAACCAAACACCTTACCCTCTTTCCAAAAAATTGAGTACCTACCATCAATGCTCCCATTCTAACATCCATGTCAGGGTGAGCACGCACAGCCATCAAAGAAACAAACCTTGTCTGCTGGCCAAGGTTCAGGAGGCCATTTGAGCCACTATATGTGATGGGCAACAAGATGGGAGAGAGAATGCATAAGGCCAGGAAGGTGTTGGCTAGCATTTGGTGGATGAATAAAGGGGACAAAGGAATGGGAAGAAAAAAGATTCTTCAAGGTAGGATGGAGGGAGCAGGGGTGGACTGATGGGGCAAGAGAAACGAAGGATGGATGCCACCAATCTGATGAAAGGAGGGGGAGAGGGTTAAGTTTATTAATACCAACTAAACAACATCTGCTAGGTATGGGGTTGAATCCCACCCATTCAAATTATGTACCCCATCAGATTTTTATTACTGCCCACGTCAATTCCCCTTGAGGGAACCAAGTGCCACCTTGCTCCATAATAACCCATCATCAGTTCCTTTTTAGCCTACTGCTACCCTTTGCATACCAAGTTATCAAAAGCATGATGCAAGGGTAGACATAAGATGTCAGTAGCTCAGCCCCACTCCACATAAAAGCGTTAATTATGGGGTGTGGACCTTAGTGTTCGACCAATAAATTGACAAATGCATGAACCTGGTCCTTGACCAAAAGAATCCTACCTTGGATAAGGATATGGACTATTGGATATTTCTTCATCATCTTCAAGAAAAGATCATGATGTTCTACTCAATTGAGGTCAAGGTCTTATTCTTGTGTCTCCCATCTTCGGCCCCATTCCTCAAGCAAGATCAATAAAGCCTCTCTTGCCAAACCAACACCATCACTCCCTGCGAATGCCATCCTTCCCAGTTCCTAGTAACATCCAACACAGATCCTAAGCTATGTTCCACTACTATGGCATCTGACACAGGCGAGGCCTATAATGAAGATTCAAGTAAATAGCTAGGTACCACGATTTCATTTCTGTGGATTCTAACAAATTATAGGAAACTCTAATCTCCTGCATTGGAATAAATCAGTTCAGCCCTTAGGTGGCTAAATGAAAGATATCTGGAGAAGGGATCAGGAAAGGAAAAGAGTCTAATGTCAGGAAAAATGCGCCTGGCAATATCCATAGGCATGCACTAAAATGCTCGTTGGCGCCATTAAACATGACAAATCTAATTTCCTATGTGACAATCAGGACACCTTCATAATTAGCAACACTCACCATATGATAAATAAATGAATAATACAGGCACAGAATAATCTGGACACATTTTAAGCAATATGATGACGATCTGTAAAATCAGTCTCTCAAGGAGTCAAGGATAAGGTTTGTATACCTTACTCACCTAGACCCAGCTTAGGAGGGATTAGGTGTTGCTATTATGGTTGTATTAAGCAATAGGGGGTTTTGAACACCGATAATTCCACCTTTGGGGTATTTGGAAGAGAATAATCCGACCTTTGCAATTAGTGCTCACTGCTCAGGAAGCCAACATTCGAGGGTATTTATTTTCAATATACCAATTTCAAGTCAACAAAACTTTGACTAACCAATTTGATTATATGCTAGTTCATTTGTCATAGATGAATGATGTTGCTAGTGAAATGAACGAAAATACACTAATTACGGTTGATAAACTATTTAGCGCCTCTCAAATTAATGAATAAAAGTGTCTGTGATTCAATTGTGCTACAAATAAAATAAATCACCCTAGAATTCAATAAATATTCATGTGGTAGCTTGTTCATCACATCAAAATGATGGTGCTGAAAAAAGTGAAGAAAAATATATCATTAATGCGTGATAAACAAGTTGACACGTCATTAAATTAGTCAGCCAAAGTGTCGTTAACTTGAAATTAGTTTATTGAAAATAAATATACTTAAAGGTTGGCTTGTTGAGCACTATTTTTAAAAATTGGATTATTCTCGTCCAATAGCCTCAAAAATGGGATTATTGGCGTCCAAAAACCCTAAGTAATATGATTATACAAGGCAAACTATAGAATTTTCTTAAAAGGCCCTTGATTTGAATTGGCAAGTGAAATTTCCCTAATCATGAAAATGCACAATAGCTGCAATGGTGGTGCATATTATCATATTATGTTCACATACTCTACTCCAGTACTTGCACCTACTGCCACAATCATAACCAAGCCCACCACCATCTAAGTCCTTAGTAACAATGAAACAAAATTCCTCAAGGTAACACTGTCAACAAGGCCGAAGTAAATCCTAGGTGCTAGACCCTTAAATCTCAACTTCACATCCTTGTCAAACAGGCACATAATTAAATACAGAGATTGGAAAACAGGTAAATTATAAACGGCCAAATATTTCCCTCTTCATCATGGCTCCCTCTTGCTCATCCCCTCCCTATCACATTCTAATACTCTTCCAGAAAATATGCCTACTGTTGCCCCCAGGAAAAGGAGGAACTGGTCTTCCATAACTGGTTTCTTGACACTTATCAATTTATATTTAGTAGAGCTCACCAAAACTTCAAATTGTGGATGAAAGCATAGAGAGAGAGGAAGGAAGGGAACAGAGCAATGGTACCAGCGTAGAGCAAGTTGTGAGAAGACATGGGATATTTCAAGTTTTATGTGGATGAGCTAAGGTCTGAAAAAATCTTATAATGAAGCCTTGTTAGGTAAGACAAAGCATATGTCAATGACCAACCTGAGGAGAAAACTGTTCGAACTTGGTATGAGTATGCAATGAAAGAAAGGACTCCAGAAAAACCAGCCAAAACAAAATGACAAAACCCAACAGAGAGAAGAAGGGATAGCTTCAATAAAAACCAACTTTTGATTTGACAAACATAATAGGAGAATGAGCTAAGTAGCAATGCATACGCAAAAACCCAATGATGAAGGGAAAAAGGGATATATTGGAGAGTATATACACAGCAATTTAGAAGCCAAATTTTCCTTCATCCTAAGCCTTCCAATGCCATACAAGATACATCCATTGTGCATTTCACGTATGTCACAATGACTATATCCACCTGAAAAATCCCCAAACCAGCACCTCCTCTCAAATCTCAATTAAAATTGGCTTGAATGGTCATCTTATAACCAAGAAGAACAGTGACAGGCAAGTTGTAAACTTGTCAGAAAGCAAAGTAAATGAAATCTTGATTTTGAATAGATGTCAAACCAATTCCAAACCATAATAATCTACTGCAGCTCCCATGGAACCATATTATGCTACAAAGGATATCACTTTCAAGCAGCACTCCAACCACCCCCCCCCCAAAAAAAAAACAATTTTCAACTTTCAGTACAAACCACCAGCAAAATCAAACATGCAAAGCGTGAACGTGTGATTTCCTCACAAACCAATCTAACAGACGTTACCAGAATAGATGATTCTGATTTTGCAATAGTCAGGCTATAAGGCATGTAAAGAAAGACTGATTATATCATCAACTATAAAAGAATGCATCACAATCAATGGATGACAAAGCCAAGGAAGTGAGATAATTAGCATTAAACCATATCTAAACTCAAACTTCATGCAAAATAACTTAGTTTTCCCAGTTTTCTTGTAGCTTACATTCTTCGGCACCTCCGAAGCCAAACGCCATTAGAATTTGCTGAAATCTTATTTTAAAAAATAAAAAATTCCTTTAAACCAAAACAAACATCCATCAAATCAATTGAATTCTTCATATCACAGTCCTACAAAAACAATCAATCTCATCCAAATTCAAATTCTCAATTAGAATCAACACTTTGACACACTGAAGTCCACAAATTCAACATTACCCAAAAACCCAAAAAGAAATTCAGCATGAATTCAACCCCCTAACAAACAATTGGACCCAAAAAAAAGAGGTGGGTCCCCAACAAAAATATCTGAAAGAGGATTAGCAATATCAAATATACGGTATACCTGTATCGTTGCTGATCCTTAGAACGGGCTTCAGCCTGGTACTTGGTCTTACAAGTATCCAACGGGTACAAGATAGTGGTACTAACCAGAGCTCCAACGGCTCCAGACGTTGCCTCTGTCAATGACTCAAAATCCAACGCCATGGCTGATCTATCTCGACCCAGAAGACAATTAACTTCTACGAGAGAAAACAAAGATTGGGATTTAGATTATGGGCAAAAGGGGTCTCGAAATGGATTCTTGAAAGGTGGAGAAGCAGGTGCAGGATAGGTGGATAGGAGATGAGCTTCAATTTTTTTTCTGGGTTTTATATAGAGAGTGATCCTCTCGGTGCATTGATCGAGTTATTATTTTGGGAATCTCAACAAGGGAAAACGTGAATCAGCTTCTTTTTTCACTCTTTTCGGCTTTCAGGGTTAAGCTTGGCGGCCCCTCGTGACAGCGGGAAGAATGGTTAGGTGGGGGTTGTGTGTATGTGCCCACAAGTAGGTCCACTCCAAGTTATTGTCAAATCTCAAACAAGCCAATCAAGCAAATCAAGGAGGACATCACACTTGGGGTTTGAAATAAGAGAAACTCTGTGTTTTAGTGTTTGGATCTAAATTAAATCTCGCATGTTAACTAGAAGAACTAAAATTTCAACAAGAAATAAGAAAACAAATGTGGCTATATGTATGCAACAGACACAAGACTCATATTAGAAGTTATTGTCATTGTTGTTTTTATGCAGCTGAAAGAGATGATAAAATTTGAGTTTGATTCTTATTTGAAGTAAATATATTAGACAATACATAGGGTAATTTTTATCCAATACTTGGTCTATTTTGGTATGAGGTTGAACAAATCAAACAATATTAGATTTTGAAAGAAAATCATGCTATAGAAGAAAAAAAAATCTAACGTAGAAATTTTTGATTTTGAACAACTATTTCAAGTTAATATAGTGACACTTAATTTTTCTAAAATTGAATAGATTCTACAAGTATTAGATAGAGGAGCCGCAAAACAACTGCATCAGATTTAGATCCAATCTTTTTTAACAACTCATAAAAGATATATAAATCAATATTCATTAACATACACCATAACACAACCATTATATATTGTAGATGAAAGGAAAAGCAAAGTAGATATTACATTCATACACGTATTTGTTTGTGGCCCAAATCTTGGACAAGTTTGTCCAATTAGAGGGACAGATATAGGGAAGACGGTGTGATCCAAATTTGACGCAAATCTGATTCGGTCTAAGGTAAAATTATCGTATTCGAATCCGAAGAATAATAGTTTGATTTGAATTTGATGACAACTTATATGAATTTGAATCTGATTTGAGCATATTTAGAGGGGGCCCATCCAATCTTATTGCATTCGATCCAGTAAATTTTTCGATAATTTCACTCTTATGAATAGCGTAACCCTAAAAATTCACATAAAGTTTGCAATGTGTATGAAACACCTGCTTCTCTTTCTTAACTCTCTTCCTCTCCCTTCCCGATCTCCCTCTCGATCTCTCCTTTCTATCAACCAAAGTATAATTTTTGTCTCTGTTCCTTTTTGTTGTGCTACTACTATCTGTACATTTCCTTCTAGAATGACTTTGCATCCTTTTTTCTCAAATTATTACGTACAATCAAGTGCACAAATCAAATTGTTCGTTCAGTCCCAATTCTGCACAATATTAAATTACCATTCGGTTGCCTACTATAATAGTTAACTAGTGCAGCGCAAGTAGTAAGGATGTGTTTTAGTTCTATCCATGGGCTGGGTTTGAATCTTGTTCAGGCTAATTTGAATCTTATGTTTTTAGCCTTTCTTCCCCTTTTTATATTTCTTGGATGATTTATTTATTTTTTTCCCTTTCATTCCCCTTTTTAATGGATTATTTACTCGGGATTTTTTGATATACAATTCAATTCAACTAAAGCTTTGATTGGGTATTCCCTATAATAAAAAAATATATATATTGTAGGTTCATTGGAGATTATTATTTCTTCCATACAATGAAATATACATTATTAGAAGTGGAAATGTTTATTATGCATTAAGTACATACATAATTTTCATTTTCAAATTTTTTTCCAATATATATATGCATACATAAAAACTTATTTATATTACTAGATATGTTAGTGAGTATACTCGAGATGTACCGTCCCCTTATACATAAGAGGATGATTATATGAATAAGTGAATAATACCATATGTGTTAGTTACTACGCGTATATTATATCTCACCAAACATAATAAACATAATTCACTAAAAAGTCAGAGTACAAGTGATTGAGACTTTTCAAGTATGTCATTCTTATACATTTAAAAAAACCTTATATTTTTAGTTATTCAAAAGATATATCATAACACATAACAACATGAATATAAAGTATTGTTCACCAAACATATACCATAGTTCACCAAAAGTTATAATGCAGCTCACTAAAACAATATCATATCTTAAAATATGAACAAGTGTAATTGTGTACTGTATTATCTGCTTGCTCATTTGATTAGGAATAGTTAGTATTTCTCACTGAATTATATTAATCACCGAAAATATTTTATAATTCACTAAATATCTATCACAACTCACTGAATAAATATCATGACTCACTAAAAAAATAATAGAAGTGACTGAAAATTTTCTTGTATCTCATTCTTGAATATTTAAACATTCTTATATTTAATTAACCAAAAAATATATCACAACATATTATAAGATACGTATAAAGTGTTGCTTACTAAATACATATCATAACTTATCAAAAGTCACAACACAGCTCACTAAGAAATCATACCTCAAAATATGAACAAGATTGTGTATTATATGTCTGCTCACTCCTTTTCTTTTTTTTTATTATGAACAATTAGCAACACCCACTAAATCATACTGATCACCAAATATATTTTGTAACTCACCAAAAACTATCACAACTTAATAAATAAATATCATAACTCACTAAAAAAAGTATAGATAACTAGAATATAATTTAGTGAATTTTAAAAATAGCATTTTTTTTTAGGTACAATAGGACATTTTAGTGAGCAATATAGCATCTTTATTTAGCAAAACACCGGTGTATAAGTCATATTATTTAGGGCATATTTGCTGACTAAAAATAACCATTAGCTCACCAAAAATGTGTTGCATCTCACTAAAACATTTTAATGAACTGTACAGTATTTTTAGTGAGCGAAACTGGATGTAAATTAGCATAATTTAGTGAGCTATACTGTATTTTTAGTGAACTGAAATTCAATTATACAATTGGTCTTTTACAATCAGTTGTATGATATAACAACTCTTCTTTTTTTATTATCTTCTTACTTTAACTTATTGAAAGGTCTTGATATGAAAAAGTCTTTGATATTGATAAGGTGTTTGGCATTGAATTTACAGGTGCACAAAACATGGTTGGAAAGCAAAAAATACAGATATTGAATGAAAATGCATAATTGGATTGGATCTAATTATATCCAAATTTAATTTGAGCTAAATCCAATCGAATTCGGATGGAGCATCTGCTCTGGAGTGGGATTTGCTTCAGATTTTCAAATATAATTGTTAATTGTCTCAAATTTGGATGTTTATACTCCAAATCCAACCCATTGCCATATGTGGATGGTTATCATTTTTTATTAAAAAAAACAGAAGAAAACATCTAATAAATTGAAAGTATTCACTTTTTTTTATCATAAACATATTGGATACATTCAAAGTTTTATACAGGGCTGTCAAATAGGTTAGCTTTGGTTGAGGTCGTGTTCATGTAGAACTTAATTAAGATGATCCAAAATCTCTATTCAAACCAACTTAATTTCGTGCTCGATTTAGGTCGATAATTGTGCCTCATCAACTTTTGATAGTCCTACTTTTATGACAATCTTAAGTAAAAATTTAGATCAAAATTTTGGCCCTTGTAAACGTTATAATTAAGCAACACCTATTTGACCTAATTCAATAATGATGCTACGGAGAGAGGTTAATATTGATTTTTTTTATTTAAAACAACAAATAGAGAGCCCTTCTGAAAAAACTCTTTTTCTATGGTGAAAACAAAAGAAAAAATTAATATCAAAAATAGAATCAAAGTAATAAAAAATAACCTTTAAGAATAAGGAATAGCTCTAGTTCGACTTCCACCTTGTGAGCGCATCTAGACTGTTTTACGAGTTTTGGTCCAAAAGCACCATATTCATCCATTTCGACTACTAGATAGTTGTTTACACAGTAGATAGCAATTCTAATTCAGTTATTAGCGAATAGCTGTTTAGATGGGAAGTTGAAGCAAATGTGCTTGGTAAATTTTAAACCTAGCAAAACTGACCTGAGACCCGAAATCCAAACAGAACGACCCAGACCCATACCTAACCCGACACCCGAAATAGGCCCTCTCGAAAGTGGATCCAAAATTCGAATTGACCCGACCCGACCCATACCCGTCCCGAAATTTTCTACAAAGTTGCTTATTTTGGCATGACGAGCGTATTTGATCAAAAATTAATTGACCCGAAATTGACTCGAACCGAACCATACCCGACCCAAACTAAAATGACCTGAATGTCACTTAGCCTGAATATGACCCAACCCAAACTTAATCCGACCTGTACCTGAATCGAATGACCCATTTGCCAGGTCTAGTAAATTTAATTGTTGAATTAGCTTATTAATGTAAATTGGCATAAAATGATACTTCCAAAGATAAAATTTTCAAATAATATCTTTCGGCTAAAAAAAATATGAAATACTACTTTTGAATGTCAAAAAGCTAGTGTCCTTAACTTTTCAGAAACGTTGCTTGAAATGATAAATACTATTTGATTTGCTAATCCAAACACTAAATTATCAAACATTAAAAATTAATTAATTAATATATTTATTTGATCAAAATATTAAACATTATTCAAAGGACTGTTACCGAACATAACTTTCATCCCAATGGTTTTGGGCTCATTTTCTTTTGTCATTATTGATTGAGGGAATTTAGTTTAGTCAGTGCTCAAATACGATGGTCATACACGACGGCTATGGACAAGGATGAGACAAAGATAAAAGGAGTGAGCGATAAAAGGGTATTCAACTAGCACCCGAAAGAGAAAAAGCATATGCATTACCTAGATCCTTATGCTTGCTTAAGGCTCCTTGTAGATCTTGAAAATTTTGGTGGATATAAAAAAGAACTTAGAAAAATAACTTTTTTTCTATATTTAGTTTAGAAAAAATCACAAAAAAAAATACAGAGGAAAATTAGATGGAAAAATCATTAGAAATAAGTGATAAAATTTTCCTCTCGAAATTGCAAGGAGAGTTGGGAAAAGTTTCTAAAAGAATTTCTGACCTCCTCCAACCTCGCACCCTTTAGATGAAATCAACATGATTAAAGTAATTTATTAACATCCAAATTTTCATCCAAATTCTTGTATTTTTTTCCCTCAATTCAAACAAGAGAAAAAAAATTGTTTTTTCCCTACTTTTTTTCCTTCAGCTTTTGTTTCCATCAAAATTTCTAAATACCTAACAGAGTCTAAAAGAACATATGAATCTAATTATGTAAGTGCTTACGCAAAATCCCTAATGAGGCAATGGACAAAAAAAGACGGTAAACACATGAAGTTGCTTAGAGTTGGGAAATAAGTTAAGTTTAGTCATCTAATTATCCATTTATCCAATTAAGATTTTCAAATAATATGTAATTTATTAAAAAGTAAGTTTACATAACGTATTGAGCAATTACTATCCAAAGCTCACCCAACTCATCATATTTCACATTTTCATATTTATTTTAAATTTTTGTGTTCTTAATTATTGAAAAAAGGGTGAACATGTAAATGTTAAGGAAAAAAATACAGTTTTAATATTTATAAACCCCAAGTGTAAGGTGTATCGTTAAGTACTTGGGGTGTCGTCCACAGAGAATTGTATTTCCAACTACCAGAGTTCACTGGAGCGTACCAATCTAGGCGAGATCAAAGGTGAAAGAGGAAAACTAAACTACGCTAACAAACATAGAAAAAGCGACTTGGAGTTGTGATTTGACTAATGGACGAGCCAACAAATCGAGACGAGTCCTAACCTACCCAAACTACATCACGAACTAGAGATGATCGGTTGCACCATCAAGGACCACCCAAGTCCTCTCTCAAGGGTCATGAGCTAGTCTAATTAGCCTAACCACCTATTTTCATAGGGTTAGCCCAATTAGACCACAAAACTAGCAACCCTGGACCTAACTCGATTCGGATACTATTTTCATGTCCCGAACTCGGCTATTCCCTCTCCCAAACTAGCTAATTGACCTCACCTCTCAGCATAAGTCAATCGCCTAAAAATATGGATGAAAGCTCTCTCAAGCATTTCATCGAACACTTGACGGACGTGAAAGAAAACTCTAAGTTCTAGGTATAGATTAGGTATGGTTAGGCCAAATACAAGACTAATTAGCCATCAAGAGGCTAATCACAATCCAAGTCAACACAATCTACCAGCAAAACATCACAAACACATGAAAACCTAAACTAACAAACAAGAACGTAAACTTGAAGAACAAAACAAAGAGGATGAAATAAAACAAATCTAAACAACTAAATAACATGAATTAACAACAAAAACTAAACATATAAACTAAACAAAACAAATACAAGAATTAAAACTAACAAAACATAAACAAGAACAACGTATAAACTAAATAGAGAAAGAGACAGAAAACTTAGTCTTGAATTGATAGAAGGAACTTGAAATCCAAAGGTTGAATCCAAGATTACAATTTTCAATCTTAAACTAATCCTCCTATTGGGGTTTTTATTTGATAAACTAACCTACAATCTAACCTAAGAATCGGAAGAGAGAAACACCAAGCGATCCCGAGCGACCCCCCCGTAAAAATCACAAAGCAAGCCCTTTAAATAGAAGTCAAAACAGGCCGAAACTGGACAGGTGGCATGCCCATGCCGCTTGGCATGGGGTGCCCATGCCGTTTTTCTGCTTGCGCGCACTTTTTCCGTTCGTTTTTGATCCTTTTTCACTCCTTTTTGCGGCACTTGTCCGATTGAACTTATTATCTACAAAAGTAAATAAAACAAGTAAAAATCCTAAAGATTACTTAATAAAACAAGAAAAATTCTAAAGATTAGATTATTACACGAGTTAAAATCAGATAAAAAGGCATGTAAAATGCGACAATTTATCGCCTAACAGTAAATAATAAATAGGTCAATAAGCTGACTTGTCTAGTCGTTTAGTTAAATGGGTTAAATAAGATTTTTTCTGTGTCGAGAATCTCGACAACCTCAACCTATTTAATTAAACGGGTTGAACCTGCAACCTCAACTCATTTAGTTAAACGGGATGAAAATTTATACTCAAACCAACTTAATTTCGTGTCAATTTTGGATTGATAATCATATCATATCAGCTTTACCTAACTTTAAAATTGCTTGACAATAGGATGATTGCAAAAAAGCCCTTTTTTATTTCTTCTTTTTTTCCATTGAAAGGAGAAGTTATATTTGTAACGGCTAACCATTTGCGCTATGATTGGAACTCGATGCTAGTTAACAAGATTAATACGCCCCTTTTCTGCACTAAAAAAAAAAAAACTACATTAATAAAAGATGTGTTGTCAAATGTAGGAGATGCTAATCCTTATACCCTTGTTTTCCTTCCAGGTGAACAAGAGTTAGTTAAAATATGACATTCTTAAACTTTTAATTAAAAGGTGGCAAATACCATAAATCTAAGGGTATGTTTGGCAGGGAGGGAAATCATTTTTTCAGAAAATAATTTTTCATGAAAAATATTTTCCCAAGAAAAATAATTTTACACTTACATTTTTAGTTGTTTGGTAGGATGAAAAACTATTTTCTTTCCATTTCATTTTTTGCTATTTGATAGAATGAGACCCCCCAGCCCTCACTTCATTTCTTTTTACCAAGAATCCCCTCTGCTACTGTGACACCCCGAATTTTTTTTTTAGTTACTAACTTTGACTAATATGTGAATGTGTGATTTATGTGTATAAATTTTATGTGTTTTACTTTAGAAATATATGTATATTTTAAGTTAATATTGTTATATTTAGGGAATAATTAGTTGGATTGTTAGGGCATACACCATGGTGATTCATAATTTTGGATTAGAAGTGGATGCCCACACCCTCCGCATCACCTCACAAACCAACTTTTTCTCTCTTCTCTGCATCCCATGGATCACCAACTTGGATCACCAAATAAAATAATGTTTTATAGACCCCACTATTACCATATTATTGAGTTTTAGACTTTTAAAGGTTTAGTTAGCAAAAAAAAAAGAGAGAGAGAGAAAATGTGTGGGGGGCGGATCACGACCGTAAGATGGACCGTGAGGCGAGCGAAGCGGATCACTAATGCATAGTATTGCTTGGACCGTGAGCTAAATTTTTGACTCGTGAGTCTTGCATTACGTATGCTCTTATATCCCTAAGATCTTATTTTCAAAAGAAAGGAAGAAGGAAAGAAGAGGAAAAAGGGGGGGGGGGGAAGAGGAGTTAAAAAAAAAGAAGACAAAGGGGAGGGGGGAGATTTTTTATATGTGATTTTAATTGGGGGGGGCTTCTGTTTCTGTTCTTCTTGAACACAATACACACACGCACGACAGAGAGGGAAAGAGAGGCAGAGAGGAGAGAAGAAGAAGAAGAAGAAGAAGAAGAACAAGAAGAAGAAGAAGACGAAGAAGAAGAAGAAGAAGAAGAAGAAGAAGAGGATTAAAGCTTTTGGTTTTGAAATCAATTCAAGGTGAGTAATCTTTATTCTTCTCTAATCCTAAAATTAATTAGGGCAAGATTAATTTGTTAATTTATTTTTGAATTTGAGAAATTAATTTAGAATTGGAGATTTGAGTTTGATTTTAGGGTTTAGTAGTTTAGAACACCAATTTCATTATTTAGAAACCCACCCCTAAAAGTTTCATGGTTAGTTGTGATTTTGGATGAATTGGATGTTGTGAATTGATGCTTATGTTCTGAATTCATCCAAATACATGTTAAACTTTGGATTTTTGGGTTGATTGATTGTATTGAAAGAACAAAATGGAAGAAAACTAGATTAAATTTTCTGATTTTTCAGAGGCCCTGCTACTGTGCGAATTTCTTCGAATTTTTGGAAGCTCAAAAAATTCTGAAATTTTTATTTTAGGTTTTAAAGGTTGTTATAAAATTTCTTGTAAATCTTGATGAATTTTATATTCTTATATTGTGAGTTACGAATTTTTGATTGAATCTGCCCTGTAAATTTGTGCTGAAATTCGATTAATGTCTTAATTATTGTGAGCTATTGGATTGGATAAAAATTCTGAAATGTTTTTCGTAGAATATATATTATGTGTGGAAATTTTATGTAAATTTTCATAAATTTTGGATGTGTATTTTAGGGGTTATAAATTCTTGATTGGAACTGCCCCTGTTTCGGAGTATAGTTTCAGTTACTGTTTTTAATTCATTTTGAAGATATGCTTGGAAAAAAATTAGGAAATAATTAATGTATATTCCTCATTATATTGGGTGTCTTCTTGTAAAGTTTGTGATTTTTGGTTGTGTATGCTATAACTTATGAATTTTTGATTTAATTGTCAGATTTTTGATAATTTCAACTTACTGTTTGAATTTCTGGGAATTACTGACCTGGAGAAAAGTATTGAAATTTTTATGATAGAATACATATATATTATGTGTTAATTTAGTGCAACATTTAGTGAGGATTGGATAGGTATTCTTTGACTTATGAATTTGAAACTAAATTGTCTTGTTTAGTGTAATTATGAAGTATTTGTATGTTTAATCCATACCTTAGATATGGAAAGGCTATGGTTGAGCTTCCTAAATGTTTCAATTTTGTGATGAAAAATATAGGAAGTTTGTGAAAACTATTTGAAGTTAGATTATGTATTCGGTATATCTTGGTGTATGATGTGAATAAAAGTTTATTCGAAGTTGTTAAGTTATGATAATATGAGTATGACATAATTAAATTGCATTTTCTTGGAGAAAGAAGTCATGTCTTACTTAGGGCTATTACAGTCACGTTCTAGAGCTATGGCCATGGAAGTAGTTGTCTTTGTGTTTGGAGTTGTGTGCCGTTGGTTGGTACCTTGAGTGGGCAATGTCTGATCTGCCAATTGACTCTTCAGTTTGTGTTATTTGAGAGCTGTGTGGGTCCCTGATTTTCTAGGATGTGAATGTGACTTCACAATTTGTGTTTTGAGGGCATCTACGTACTCTAGAGCGTTGGATCTCTGGTTTGTACCTTGAGTGGGCATCGCCTGGTCCGCCAGAATGTTTTTGTGGCCCTTTTGTTTTGTGATAGTTCTTTGTGTAAGTTATGGGTGGATTTCCCCAAATTAAAGAACTTCGTTAACCTAATAATATGTGATATGTTATACGACTGGTTTTTGACTTGGATTTGGAGTATTTTGTGAGGTTTGTGAGAACTTTGCTCTTACGAATGTGCTAGCTATGGTTATAGACGATCCATTAGTTTGACGTAGCAAGCTTTGCTTTTCTCTGGACTCTAATGAGGATTAAGAGCCCAAAGGACATGGTTGGTAGGGGACAATCATGGTTAGTTTAGTGAATAAACTAATAGCAGAGCTTGTTTAAGAACTTAAGTGAAAACCATGGTCCTTAAATCGTACCTGGTATGAGACAGGTATGACTACGTCAACTAATTACCGGTCTTATGATATATATATATAAAAGGTATGAGTTTGTTTCCTATTTCTGAAGCATGAACATGTTTTTATGTCGCATTGTATGAAATCTGCTATGTTTTGATGCTATGCTTTGATTCATTATGATATATGTTTTATGTGATTACGTCTGAATCTAATAATGTGCAAAGTATAATAGCAGGAAAGGCAAGGGTTATTCACTGGGCTCGTGGAGCTCATGACCTCACCATTTTTCAGGTTTTGTAAGCTAAAGAAAGCCACAGGAGCCTACACGGGTCTAGGGTGAGATACACTCTGTGGAGAGCGAAGTCGATGATGCATATCTCTTTTATGCTATGTTGTGAATTAGGCTTGATAAATACGACTATGGATGTATCTTCGGGTTGACACATGTGTAAGAAAATTTTGGATATGGTTTAAGTGTGTATGTAATGTATGTTTTAGAACTACCTGCACAAACATTAGTTAGATTTCGTTAAGAGCTTCCTCTGCGCTCGCCTATTAGCAGGTTAATTAAAGTGAATAAGTTTAGGCAGCCTTGTGGGTGTTTCTAGTGGGACATCAACGGCAGTGACGCGTCTGTTCCCTTTCGAGTGGAGCGTTACAGCTGTTCACTGCTATGATCAAACCAACGAATTCTATTTCTGTCTCTTCTTCAAAATCAAACCCAAAACACCAGCAAAAATATACCCGGTAATAAACCCAGAAAAAAAGATAGTTAACATTAATGAATCTCAATTTTTTCACTATTCCCATGGATTACCCAATAGAATTTGAGTGATATTAAACCCAGATTAAAGAAAATGGTGAAAGAGGAGATGATAGATGTCTTGGATTGCGAAGTTCTTGAAAAGGGTAACAGTAAGGCCAGAGAACTCAAGAAGGAATTTCAGACATTGACGACAGAAATTATCGATGAAGATGATAAAGATGAAGAAGAGGGGAAGAATGAGAGTGAAAACGTACAGAGTGATTTTGGGTACAATTAAAAGAAAATAGAATGAGAGATAAAATTGGTGATATGGCTTGTTTTATTGTTGTTTAACTAAATTATTTAACAAGCCCTACCAAATAGAATGGAGATAATAAAATGTCCATTGACTTAATGAAATGATTTAGTTTTTTTGTTTTTTTTAATTATGATATGGCTTGTTAAATATAAAAATAATGATAAGGTTTAGTTCTTTTTTTTGAATTAATAATATGACTTACTTTATCATTAATTTTATTATCGAAATAACGTTCAAATACAGCATACACATATGTATGTGTGTGTATAAACACACACACACACACACACACACACACACACACACACACTGTAACGTCCCCAACCCTAAAGCCATGAGCGTTACCATTTTCTTTAAATCTTGGGACAAAACGGACAGAGTTTTCCCTAAAAATTGACCATTTTTCCGGGCTTAAAGCCTTACAATTAATTCTATGCCCGGAAAATGTAATAGTCCGATCCTAGATTTTGGTTATTAATTTCATTTCATTCCCATCATTTCTTTTCACATTTCCATCTCTTTATTATTCTCATTTGGACATTTCTAACGGGGCCTTTACTTTGCAATTTGGAGATTTCTTCTCGTCAATTTTGGAAATTGGGTTAGGCCTTGATATTTAAGAATTTAATGTTGAAAATCCTTTTTATGGCATCACAACCATTTATTTCAAGTTTGTTTTAAAAAAAAATAATAATTCAGAAACGCGCTCGGTTTCCATTTTTCGCTAAACCCGAGCCCG
>JACYFF010031958.1:10271045-10315087 GCA_017589665.1 Selenicereus undatus | reverse complement strand
TGTGAGAAAACATAAAACGATAACCATAAAATGAGGCATATAACTACGTCATGTGATTAGTAAACTATTTACTAATAATGTAGCAAAATGACCTTGAATTTCACATGCTTGTTTATTAAAAGTATAACGTTTCGTAAACTATCATGGGAACTGGGAGTCTCCTTTTTCCCTTTTATTTTATTTTATTTTATTTTTGAAACTAATAAACACTTTCTAGCTCGCCAAACCCGGACCTTCATTGGTAACCCATACTAATCGTTAGTCGGGTTGCTCGCCCTTTGATTAAATTAAGGCTCGATTCAATAAACTGCAAGATTATTCTCAAAATTAGACATGCTAATCGTATTTGGGAATCCGCTCAATGTGGTACCCAATAATAGCCTTAATAACAATAATGATAATAAGAATATGCCTTTCAATAAATTTAGCATTACACAGGTACATCGATATTATTTCAATTTATAACGATATAAAATAACGAAATCGGCTTACGAAGGGAATAAAAAAAATCCCAGGTGTTACACACACACACATATATATACATATACATATAAATATACATGTATGTACACAAACACACACACACATAAAACTGTACATAGTAAGGTTGATTTGAGAAGGAATTTTTTTTAGTATTGGAGATCTAGAAAAACTGGTCGGCACTTAACTCGAAAAATTTAGAATTGTGCATCAAAGATTTAGAGCTGGAATTTGATTGAATTGCAATCAATCCTATTAAGATAAGCTAATATGAAATAAATCTAAATTCAGTTCCATTTTTAGATTTACTAGTTCATAGGAAAAAAAATTGAATTTGAGTAAAAAAATCAAATTATGTTGCTTCAGATTTAATTTGATTTTAGATTGAATCTAACAATTAATTCAACTTATTATTCTCAGTTTTTCTCTAAAAATACCACATTGAGTTTGGCATGTACTTTTTTCCACTTACATGCCAATATGTTAAATATCATTCATTAAGTCACATCGCTATTTTAAAAGCCGCATTATCAGTATTTGTAAAGAAAATAAGAAATAAAAGAGTTTTATTTATCCTAAAGGTATTTGCTTTAATTTTAAAGTCTAATTACCACCCTTGACTAAAAGTTCAATGGTAAATTATTTTAAGCACTCAGGTCAATCAGGACAACTTAATATATTGGCAACTGTCGTTCAAGTCTATAAACATATGTGTTCAATTGTTATTTTTTAAACATGTGAGAAGTCTATTAATGGATTTAGTCTTTTAGAAAATGAAAAGGTGAAAGAAAAATAATTTATTTTTAGATATGAAGAACTTTTGAATTAATGATTTGCATATAGGAGGTTCAAGTATGCGGAACCAGCATGTATGTGCAGAGAAGAATGAAAAAGAATGGTAATACTAGTAGTGAGTATTATATATAGTTAGAGATTTAATCTTCATTGTTAGAGAATTGAGCAAAAATATAATATGGAAACTAATATTTAAATCTTTGTCCCATGTTGATTAATAAAAGTTTTGAACATTTTGCTAAAAAAATTAGATAATTAAAAAGTAAAATTAAATTAGTTAAGGATGGCACAGACTTGGAATGGATTGAAGAAGTCGATCTTCTAGGCATCTTGATGATAATTAATATAGGATTTAAGGTCTCAAATATTATATGTAGACCAAGTTCTCTAAACGTTTTTCTAGACATATATATTAAGTAGTTTATCATCTTATACTCGAGGGGAGTCCTTGAAATATAATGCCACTAAACTTTTAAATTTCATCAGATTTGTCGTTGTACTTTTTTCTTGATCATTTGTCATTGTAGTTTATGTTTTGGTTAAATATGTCACTCTAAGCGTTTGATGACTGGCTAGTCAAAATTTTCTTTCCTTCGATATTTATTTTTTTTCCCTCCTTTTGCTTTAATGGTAAAATTTATTCTCCTCCATAGCTGATGAAAAGCTCAGGCTTTCGAACTCCACCTTCACACTCCTCTCTCTCCTTCTTCATGATCCTAAACATCACCATTTTCAAGCTCATCTCTCATGACTGCTTTTAAATTCTTGCTTCAAATTTGTTTGCAGAATCATGTCGGGGCTCTAGTTATGCAAAAAGAATTCAATTGGAAGCTCCTTTTAGCAATAGCATGAAAAAAAAAATCAGTTTAGCAAAATTATATATTTTGCCAAAAACTTCATAAAATTGCATTATTTTTCCTTAATCACACCATATTCATGTCTAATGCTTTTTTTATTCAACTTTTCAGTTAATAAAACATGAAGAGTTTTTCAGTTCACCAGGTTTTGAGAGTATAAGACGTTTTCAAGTTTGAATCGTAAATATATTTTAGTACTGAAGGAAGGAACCAGATTATGCAGATTGTGTGTTTGAGCTTCCATGAATTCCTTTTTGTTTTTTTTCTTTTTTCATTTATAGCTAATAAGCATTCAAATAAAATATGAAAATCAATTAAAAATCATATCACAATTAAAATCATGCATCACCTATTATTACCAGTCAAACAGGAACCTTCAATGACCCTTTTGGTCAAAATCTATTTTATAGTGGCATGAATGGCAAAACCTTAAAAGTATAGTGGCATATTAATTCAAGAGCTCTCTTGTATTCAAACTAAGGTAGAATAAAACATCATTAGAAAATTGCTAGGCCTAATAGAAGTTATTCAACAAAGTTAGAAGGACACATTGACTAAGGAAATCAAGAAAACTAGGACAAAAACATGTCCAAATAAGCTGTAAAGGCTGTCAATACAGGGTCACCAATTTGTAATAATTAACACTATCAAGCTCATCAATTCTCCAGAAATTACTCTTCCATGAAATTCCTTGACTCCGAACATCTATACCATATCATCCTCTTTATTAATCAAGTATAGCATTAATGGGCATCAATGTCTTGTATAGGTGTATAACACTTACAAGTTGTTCTAAATCAATAACAAAGGATGTTGGGGTATAGTATTTAGGGCCTGTTCTGTTCTGTTGGTAAATTGGGGTTAGTAAAAGGATGAAGTTACTCGAGGTAAATTGAAATTGGTATTTTTTTATTGAAGTAGATTGAAGTTAGTTGAAGTAGGCTGAAGTGGGTTGAAGTTGGTAAATTAGAAAAGACCAACGAAAAGAATAGGACCTTAAGATCTGTTTGTTTTAACAATGAGAATTATTGAGAACTAGCAAGGAGTTGTAAGAAAAACTAAGTAACGATAAGGAGTGGCAAGGATTCAAAGCAATAGTACGTAGTTCTTAACATATATATTTATGATAAAGCAAAAAAAAATTAGGTGCCTCCATACACTATTGACAACATAATCTTCCACTACAAATCAATTAGAAATCTAGCCATCAAAAGTTTAAAATTGATCTTAATAGATTTGTTGTTTACATATTCTACTCAATAAATTCAAACTGATAATGTGTGAGCTTCACTTTAATTTGTATGATATCTCTCTACTTCTAATTATTCAATCGAATTGAATATTCAAGCCTTTTGATACCAATTGATTTTATTCGTTCAAGATGCTTCACAATTATGCTATATAATCTTTTTTTAATCAACACGTTATAAATATTAATCTTGATAAAAGAAACAGGAGTATCTATTACTTTGATAACAGCAAACACACTTCCCCAAAGCAATTGTTTTATGTATGTATATTAGGTTTTTAGTTCGATTTTCCTTCAGTATTGAATTATAATTGTATTTTATAGCATTTGCAGCAAAGTTTAAAAAAGGGAAATTGTTCTACATATAATTCAATAAATAATCCGGTTATGTAAAATGGTTCATAGAGTCTTAGCCTAAAAGCTTAACGTACTCAGTTATGAAAGGACATGTATTTTAATCGCTAAATTTCAATTCAGAATTATACAAGGATGCCACCGATCAACATGCATACCCAGTACATTAAATTATTATTCGATATGTTGTTGTTTAAATAGATGTTATTTTTTTCGATAAAATACCTAGCACGTGATAATTCTAATTTGCTAGCTACAGATACTTTAAAAAAAAATAATAATTGTCAACTAACCTATTTATTTGTTCTCGTTAAAAGTTTACCATCTATATAGACTAACTTCCCTCATATAAATAGAAAAGGACATTTTTTAATATTTTAATGTTCGATGCAATAGCATGTTTTAATTTAATAATTTATGAAGCCATCTTTTTTTTTTTGTGTTGTGAATTTTATTAGATTATTTACATGCTTATTTAATGGTTTAAATATGTTATGCTATTTTTAACTATATATATATATTATAATTTGAAGTAAATCAAATCTATATCTATATTACTCCAAAAGGGAGAAAATATTGTGGTGACAATTAATTAATTAAATGGTTGATGGAACTATAAAAAACTTTAATGACAAAAACAGAACAAAAGGATAGATATTATCTTTTCTAGTTTCCGAAATTAGCTGTGATATTTGATTTTATGAGAAATATATAGTGACGAAATATTGGATTTTTGTAGGAAAAATACGAATGTATGCATAGAAAACAAAAACCTCCCCAACGCCCATCAGGATTCAGGCCATCACTAGATAGACCACAAACGAGGGAAGAAGGGTCAAGGGAGATCGCCTGAAACGTGATTGTACATCCCAACTCCCTAGAAAAAAAAAGAAAAAAAGGAGAGAGAATGGCAACCGAAAAAATGACAAAAATAAAACTAAAAAGAAATTAGGAAAACAAAATTAAACAAAAAAATTGTAACGTTAAGATTTGAAATTGCACCCCTCCCTACCTTTTTCCCTCTTCAAATCAAGTGCCTTCTCTCTGTATCTCCTCCACTCTCTCCCACTTCGTCTCTTTCTCTCTCTCTCTGTCTCTCTCTTCCCCCACTCAAATTCAACCTGGAACCCTAGGCCACTTCAGCCATCATCAATCATCGATCATTCTACGGTGAATTCAGAAAGTGAATTCAGATGCAAGAACTCTTTGGATCAGTTCGCCGATCTCTAGTCTTGCGAAATTCAAATTCAACCGCCGATCACGACGGCGGATTCGGCGGTTTCATCGACAAGATTGGCTCCAGCATCCGTAAATCTGGGATTGGACTCCCATTCTCCAAATCGCCCCCGCTCCGAGCACTTCCTCCGTCATCGTCGTCGCCGGCGAAGGAGAATATGCCGCCGATTCAGAAGGAGGAGACGCCGCAGATTCGGTGGCGCAGAGGAGAGTTAATTGGGTGCGGGGCTTTTGGTAGGGTTTATATGGGGATGAACCTCGATTCTGGGGAGCTTCTCGCTATTAAGCAGGTTAATCTGGTGTTCTAGGGTTTTTAAGTGGTTTTGTGTTGGAATGGTTTGATTTTGATTGTTCTTTTTTGATTTGGGCAGGTTCTAATTGCCGCAAATGGCGCTTCTAAGGAGAAAGCTCAGGTGAGGATAGATCTATTTAGTTGACTGTGAATTTGATTTCTTGTTTTAGAAATGTTCTGATTTGGTTCAGTTCTCATTATTGTGCATCATTTTGATTACTTTATTTGCTAGCCCTTTTCTCATAACGCTTATTGGAATTGATGAGTTAGGTCTTGCACTTTTTATTAACTTGATTGCTGGTACTCTTGGTGTGAAATTTCCATTTGTCAGCTTGATGCTTGAGGGGCTACCGCTGTGTGAGATATTTCTTATAATGATGCATTACTTTGTTTTTCTTTTCCTTGTTGGTTACTATAAATAGGCTCACATAAGGGAACTGGAGGAGGAAGTGAAGCTTCTTAAGAATCTATCACATCAAAACATAGTTGTAAGTTTTTGTTTCCGTTCGTGTTACACAAAAGGGGGGGGGGGATTATCAGATTCTGAACCTTAGTCTTGTTATCAGAGATATCTCGGAACTGCAAGAGAGGATGATGCGTTAAATATCCTATTGGAATTTGTTCCTGGTGGATCCATAGCCTCACTTCTAGGGAAATTTGGATCATTTCCAGAATCAGTAAGTGATGTTTTTTTTTCCCCATCTCTCCCCACCCCATATGGGAACTTCATTGCTTGTACTCACGGCTTTGGTTTTGTTGCGTTTACTTCTTCAGGTTATAAGAATGTATACTGGGCAGTTGCTAAGAGGACTTGAATACCTGCACAAGAATGGAATTATGCATAGGGACATTAAGGTATTTAACTCTCCCCCCGTCCATTGGTCCTCATGCCTTTTTTTTTAAATTTTTTTTCTATAGTTTGTATTGCATATTCAACTTTCTTTGTTTTTTTTGGCTCCAGGGGGCAAACATCCTTGTTGATAATAGAGGATGTATTAAACTTGCAGATTTTGGTGCATCCAAGAAAGTTGTTGAGCTGGTACAATGTGTATTTCACTATATTTTATTTGTTCTGACTCTTTTCTTCGCCTGTTACTGCACTTAATGTGTAACTGATGTCAGGCATCTTGATGTATTATGCATTAACTGTCTGCACCATGACAGGCTACAATGACTGGAGCAAAGTCAATGAAGGGTACTCCATATTGGATGGCTCCTGAAGTTATTCTGCAGACTGGACATAGCTTGTGAGAAAATTGTTCATTCTTCTCCTTTAGATGAATCAGTCTTCCAGTTTCAAACTCCACTTGCTTTGCATGCTCTTGTTTGTGTTTGGAGTAAGTTTCTGGATAACAATTAATAGGAAAGGAAACCATTTCTTTCCTTGAAACTTTTCTATCAGGCTCATAGTTACTAGGGATGCTTCCTGGATCGCTTAGTCTACGACTCAAATCACTACTTATAGCACAATAATAGTTCTGTTTAGTCTTTGGATCACTTGTTGCAAGATGTGGATCGCAGGGTTATGGATAAAAATGATCAGCCTGCTATCCATAAAAATGATCACTTGTTGCGGGATGTGGGGCTCAAGTTAGATGAGTTTTAGTTTTGAAATTAGTATTATGTGCCAAACTCTCTAATCTGTCTGCCTAGATATGGTAATTCCGTTTTCAGAGTAGCCTAATGGATGACAGCTCTGTATCATTTTTTTTTTCAAACTTTTAACACACCTTTGTTGCAAACTGCCTTCTATGGATGTTTTGGAGCTACAGATATCATGTTCTGTCATATATGTGCATGGAAAGTTGTAGACTTTGGCATTGATGAATCTCTTGATTAACCTTTCCCTAGTTTCAGAGTGTTTGATTGGCCCTCTTCTGTCTTTCTTCTTGTACTGTTACAAAGAACTCAGTCACTAACATAGAGATTAGCGGAAAGTGGGGAGAATCATTTGTAGGGACGGAGGTTTAGAGAAGCAGATTTATATTTTTGGTGGCTTAACATGATATATGACCTTCTATTGACTATGGTTTATGAATCTGATTGGGCTGAATTTTTATTTAGTCTTGTGGCAGTAAAAGTAATAAATTTTTGGATATATAGATAGTAATATGTAGAAAAGACATATACTGGGCACTGCATTTTGGGATATTTGGAACTCATGTTTTAATTATTGAATATCTCAGCTCTGCGGACATATGGAGTGTTGGCTGTACTGTTATTGAAATGGCCACAGGAAAGCCTCCTTGGTGCCAGTACCAGGAGGTGAGTTGACCTTTGAAATGGCAGTAATCACAATACTGTTGATATTTCTGCATATGCTAGGTATATGATAAGCTGTTGGCTTAGTCCCTTATTTGTTGATGCTTTGAGGATCTTTTTCTTTGTTTTCCTTTTTACCCCCAGGTCGCTGCACTTTTTCACATCGGGACTACTAAGTCTCCTCCTCCAATCCCTGAGCATCTTTCCGAAGACGCAAAGGATTTTTTGCGCAAATGCTTAAAGACGTATGACTGTCACATTTATTTTCTTGTTCTATTCTGCATAATTCTAACCATTTGTGATTAAAAGAAAAGCCAGTTTGGACGTTGGCTTTTATTTCCAAAAACAATGATGTTTCTTTATGTTTTTCTACTTTCTCTTAATGCTACAATTCTGCTTTTGGCGACAGGGAGCCAAATGAACGGGCGTCTGCTTTAGAACTGCTGCAGGTAATTTCCAATCTTTCTTCTATTCACTCTGTTTTCTGTTTCTTCTGCAAAAGAGTGTCATTTATGATGGACATCCCATATAGTCCGAGGAGCAACTTGTCTCATTTCCCCTGGTATACAAGAGAACCACATTAAGTTGTGCTCTTATGCTTTCTGCCAAATGAAACTCTAGATTCGCCTCGCTTTTGTAAACATTTCATCATAAGTCTGATGATATGATGGTATGGCTGGTTGTAATTTTGTGCAGCATCCATTTGTCACCGAGGAATATCGGGCATCTCAAACAGTTCTTCGCCGTTCAGTGATGGTTAGTCTGATCACAACAGGGATTATAGTTGTACTTTCATAGTATGCTATTCTCACACATATTAGGGCCTTTAATTTCAGGGAAATGCTGGAATCCAGAATGCAACGCCACCAATGAACCAGAAGAGCATGTATGTAACTTGGGTCTCTGCATGCGTGTACACCACCTTCATTCTTTGTGTTGATCTTGCATGCATATGGAATCTGAAAGATTTATTTGATACTGCAGTAGAAGCAATGTAACAAGGACAACCAGTGGTGGTTTAAAAGACATTTGTAATATACATAGCGTGGGGTGCTCAACTGTTTACCCGGAAAATTACTCTGGAACAAGTCCTCAGTGGGGCACAAACGACAGCGATGATGACATGTGCCTAATAGATGATAAAGCTGACTTTGCTGTTGGTGCACCACAGCGCCCAAGTCCCACAATGCTTGCAGATGACTTCACTAAGGTAGGTCTAAGTGTTCCATATTGGATGAATGCTTCAGAATGTGCCTAATGTACTGACATTTTTCCAAAAAACTTAGAGTTTCAACCCTATGTGTGAGCCTGATGATTGGCCATGTAAGTTTGATGATGCCCCTGAGGTTGGAAGCAGCAATGTATTGTTTTCCACAGATGATCAGGGGACTCCTGAAGCATCCTGCAAAGCAGAAACTGAGTTTTCATTTCCCAGCGAACAATTAGCTGATGATGATGATGAAGTTACTGAGTCGAAGATTAGAGCATTCTTGGATGAAAAGGTATAATATATCAGTGGGTCACTAGTACTCCATTGTAAATATCTTTAATGAGTTCTGTTTGATCCTCATCTATGAACATGCTTAATCTGTGCTTTTTATGACCTATTCAGGCTTTAGATCTCAAGAAATTGCAAGAAGAGTTCTATAATACAGTAAATATGGCCTCCCCAAAAGTCGTCAATGGGGATGATGCTCTGAGTAATCTGCCTTCCAAGTCACCTAGGCGAGCGCCCAGCAGAAGACTATCTTCAGCAATTGATGGTTCCAGGACTGCAAGTCCTGTAAGCCATGTGAAACCTGTCCCAGAAAATGGATCAGCAATTGCGAGTACAAGGTTTGTGGACGAATGTTTGTTTCTTGTTTCTGCTTGACTATGTTGGACTGTCTGATAATAATAGGAAATGTAAAACTGGCAGTCCAAGTTTCTCTGAGAGGCAAAGGATATGGAAGGAAGAACTTGACAAGGAGCTAGAGATGGAACGAGGCAAGTTTGCATCATATGCATATCAATTGCATAAGCCATACATGCTGAATTGGTTGTGTTCCCTGACATTTTATCTCTCGCCCTGTGTCACAAACTCCTACACACCTACACCAACCTGGAACAATTACATCAACTCCTTTTTGGTTTGATTTTGTGATGCTGACCAGTGAAATTTCTTTTAGTACATGAGTCAATTAGTGTGGCCAAATCTGTGAACTGAGCTGGGATTTCATCGTACTATGGTATCAGTTTGTATTTTGTAATCTGAAAGTCTGAAACACGTTTTGGAGGCAAGATAAAACAGACATATGTGTGAGAAGAAAATAGTGCCTAGCATGGATGGAAGTTTTGCAAAAAAGTTTCGGCTTTGACAATGAATGAGTGGAATAAAATGCCTACAAATTCCTTGAGGAAATAGTCTGTGTGCAAACCAGAACTTATTCACTAGTTTTATAAGAGCAAATATGAGAAATATCAGTTCTCTTGTCTGAAAATTGTGATGAACCTTCAAAAAAATTAAAAGAAGACCAATTATTTGAACCTGCAACCTTCTGGCATGGAATTCTTGAAAGAATTTTGGAGTACTATAGAGGGACCACGAGGTGAACCTACCATATTATGCATATGTGTTAGTCTGCTATATGATTACACAATTTGTTACATATGATAGAATTCCCTTGTAGCATATTGAAATTTCTTGTATATCAGAAACAGCCTTCATGTAGTCTTTTTGCAATGTTTGGAGAATGGAAGTTATTTGGATTTTCTTTGTTAATTAATCACTTGTGGTATGTAGAAGTGAAGAACTGGGATGTAACAATCCTATGTGGAGGTGAAACAAAGCATTCTGCAGGTTGATTGGAATTACATGTACATCAGATGCTATATGAACATGAGTGTGCTTAAAAAAAGCTACCTAGTGATTAATTGATATCTGAAAATGGATTTAGGTGAAGGAACTCAACCACTTACTCTTCATAGGGTTTATTCCCAATCTTACCATGGATAAAAGAATTCACTGATGTTGATGGCCAAGCTGCAACACCTACACCTCTTCATGATCAAAGAAGAATGTGTTTACATATATTATTGTAGTTAGGAAGGCCATTGACATGCGCTGCTGAGCCAATTTACAAGATCTTTTGTGCACCCAGTCTGTGGCTCTTCGTTTCTTTTCCTTCCATTTTGATAACATTCTTCATCATGATTTCTCTAAAGTTACAAGCCAACATTTGTTTGACTACTGTTAAATCAAATTCCTCACATTTCTGGGCTTGACTATATCAAACTTGCCTTGCAGAGAGACTGGCAGAGAGATTGCGCCAAGCAGGAGGGAAGACCTCATCCCCAAATAAGCGCTTTTCCTGTCAACATAGGGAGCGGTTACCTTATGCATCACCATCTAAATGAATGCATGTATCTATGTCTAGCAGCCATGAATGCCGCCTGGAGATAGATGTGCTTGCTGTGAAAGCACCACTGTATCTAGCACTATTTTTGGCGGAAGCTGTGTGAAAAATATATAGTGGTTAATTACCTGGCTATCTTTCCTTTGAATAGCAGGTGAAGCAACGGTATTAGTTGCACCAGTCTTATGCTGGAAGAAGCGTGGAGTTGCTGTCAGCCAGTCATCCATTTGACAGTTGCCTTAACTCCATTTCGTTTCTTCTACTCCTGCAAAGTTTGTATTTGTATGGCGGAATACTACAGAATGTGATATTGAGTTGGTCTGGAGCGATTGGTCAGATGTTATAGCAATGTATAAAAGGCATTGATAATGGTTTTTTGCTACTTAATATTTCAATGCCAGAAGGCCGTGTGGGCTAGATTTGGTCCAATTGATTAATCTACTTCCTAATAAGCTCGCGTGCAGGCAAGTAATACTCACTGGCTATTAGGTTGATGCTGGCAACTAATCACACATGTAAAGACAATGGATGAGTTCATTAGATCATTTATGCAAACTCACATCCCAACCTTAATACTTATTGGCTATTAGGATGATGCTGGCAACTAATCACCTATCAATGACGGGACAATTGCAATCGTCTTGCGACTACACAAATTAGGTACTCTATCAATACTTTTTGTTACCTATGAAACTCACTGATTGCCGAACCCGAATGTAAGCTCAGGAGCCAATTTTCGAGATTTATAAGTTCAGACTTAGCTTGGCTCGACTCGGCTCAAATACATCACTAACTCAAAAACTGTTCAGTGTAATCACTAATAGTAGTTTGATTTGAAATTTTTATGAAGTCTCATATTCAGGTCTTGCATATAAATTAATAAAATTTGTAACGGAAAAACTCTATCTTATCGGCAGTAGCTCAATTCCAGAATGGTTAAAAACAAAAATACCAATATAATCAATGTACAAATGATTTTTAAAAAATTGAAACAGTAAAATGGCAACTTAAAAAGTTATAACAATATCATATAAACTATGAAGTTTAGATTGTCCATTAAATGAAATAAAAAGACATAGAAACATGATATCCAAAAAAGGGGGGTTTGGGTGGTGATGTGGGTGGCACAATTCAATTAGCTTGTTTTAGCTAAAACTTGGATAAGCCCATTGTAATTTTGGTCGGTAGGCTTAGTGCTCTGAAATAACCCAACTCAGGGAATAGCAAGTCAGAGGCGGCCGAATCACGCACACCAAGAAGTGGTGCTCCAAACAAAGCCAATATTCATTGTATTTACTTCCAACAAATATTTCCTGTCAGGGTGGAAAACGAGCACCAGATTAGGATTGTATGTATATGGGGTTGGATTGGATTATGATCGAGGCATTAATAAAGTGGATAAAATTAGGTTTTGCTTTGTAAATAAATAAATCACATCATTTTTTTTAATTTGTTTAAAATGGAGCAAAAGTATATAAAAATCTCTATATAGTAATCATCGTTATTTATAAATTATTCAAACTAAAATTAATTACGTATAAGAAGTAAATTAGTACGATAATATATTGACCAAAATATCAAATTATTAAATAGTAGATTGGATTGGATAATGATCGAGTCACTAATAAAGTGGGTCATATCAGGCTTTGCTTTGCAAATAAATATATCAAATCATTCTTTTTTTATTTGTTTTAAAACGGAGCAAATGTGCATAAAAATCTCCATATAAAAATCATCATTATTTATGAATTATTCATAGTAAATTCAGTTAAGTGTAATAAGTAAAGTTACTATTATGATAATATACTGACAAGAATATTAAATTATTAAACAGATTATTAATAGACTGGTTCATCTTAATATGTTAATATTCTTGTTTTTTCACAATAAATATAACGTGTGTCAACTCCCTACACAAATTGAATCCAAACGACGGGGAAAAACTTCAAGCTCTAACAATTAAGCGAAAAAATCTTGTCGTTTTATAAACCTATTTGGATCAAATAAACATGCTATATTCATTTGATAGTTAAGTTGACATCTTATTTTCTCCAAGTCATTCCATATATTGGTATTCAAACCAATGATTCTCTTGGAGAACTCTTTTTTCTTGTCTTTCCTTTTTCCCGGCTGCTTAAAGGGTATCTTGGGCAACTCGTTTAACGATTCATTTTACGTCTTTTCTATGATGTTTCATGCATTTTGGCAAAAAACATCAAATTAGCACAACAGCTGAATTTGATGGAAACTCACAAGATACATTGCCTATCTTGACAAGAGACAGAGAGAGATGTAGGTCTGGTAAATGGTTTATTCGGTTTGATATAGGTCGAGTTAAATTTGTGTCGGGTCATGTTTTGGGTATGAGTTGGGTTAAGTTTGGGTTGGGTCATATTTCGGGTTAAGTAGCATTTCAGGTCAGTTCGGTTTGGGTTGGGTGTACTTCGGTTCGGGTTGACTTCGAATCAACCAATTTCTAGTCAACTACGCTTGTCATGCAAAAATAAATAACTTTGTAGAAAATTTTAGGTTGGGTATGGACATTCCGTTCGAGTCAATTTAGGTTTCAGATCCACTTTCAAGTGAGCCTATTTCGAATGTTGAATTGGGTATGGATCTGCATCGTTCGGGTTAGATTTCGAATCTCGGATCAGTTTTGCAATTTGAGGGATGTCACTTTAGCATAACTACCACTAGTGAGCAATTTCCATGCAAAAAACAATCTAATTATCTTAATTGAAAATGAATAATACACCAAAAAAATGTCTCCCAACATACAAGTAAAGGACAAAGCCCAAAAAAACAAAGGAGAGACATAAAATGGCTAAAAAAAAAAACCAAAATTCTCCCAAAAAAAAAAATGGGGGCTTAATAGTGGAATTAATTAAGTCGCAACCCAGAAAGGCTCCCAATTAATTAACCTCTTGATATTCCCTCTCCCACCTTCTTTGCACCTACATGAAGTGTTTTTTGGCCTTTGAAACTGTTCTCCTGTTCCCATTTTACCCCCAAACTTTAATGTTATTCCATCCATATCCTCCCCCAACTTTACACCTCCCAATTCTTTCCCCTCCACTACCACCTCTTCTTCCTCCTTTTCCTTCTCCTCTTTTCTCTCTTTTCCTCCCTCTTCTTCATCAATGTCTATTCCAAATTTACACTCCATGGAAACAGCTGTCTCGGCCTCGGCCTCGGCCTCAGCCTCAGTCTCCTCCTCCTCTGTATCATCAATGTCTATTCCAAATTTACACTCCATGGAAACAGCTGTCTCGGCCTCAGCCTCAGTGTCCTCCTCCTCAGTATCATCTTGGTCATCTGTCACCAATGACAACCTTAATCGGCCATCGCTTCTCTCCACTTTCAAACAAGAATTGCTTGAAGGAGCTGACACTGCCTTGATCACCAACCGCCCATCCTCTCTATATGGTCTTACTTGCAGAGAATTCGACCCCCTCATCGTTGTTAATGGAGGAGGAAACTCATAACCTTTATTACTTGGACACCAAGGTTTTGCGTTATTGCTATTACTATTACTGTTATTCGTGGCAACAGTAGTAGCAGTAGTAGTGGTAGTAGAGATGTAAAGGCTACTTTCAGGGAAAAAAGCACCCGTTTCGCTACCCAAACTCTCAGTGCACATCTCTAGACTCTTCTCACTCATAAACTTGGAGTACGATGATCGTTTCGCCAAAGGGTGAACGTACTGGGTTTCTGGCTCATTCTTCTGACTGCATGAGAGGGCTTCAATAGCGCTCCACCCATACTTGTTATCATAATTATTGTTGGAGTGAGAGGTTGTCGTTGAGGAAGAGAAGATTAGCTTTGATGGGTTGCTTAGTTTCAAGCTAAGGGATGATTGTGAGACTTCTTGATAGACAATTGTAGACATTTTATTTTTCTTTTTCTTGGGGGATCAAAAAGAAAGATGGGGTTTTGTGGGTTTAATTAGTTTAATTAAGGGAGAAGAAAAGGGTTTTTGGAGGGTTTAATGAACGAGAGAGGAATGAATTGCAGATGCATATGGGGTGGAGAGGAGGAGGAGGGTATTTATAGGACCTAAAAGTGGCTTCAAAAAGTTCTCCTACGTAAGAGAGAGAATGAGACTGTGGGGAGGGAAGAAGGAGAGAGGAGTGGCTTTTTTTTTTCTTTTTTCTTTAAGAAAAATAATTTTTAAAGTACTGAAAAGAGTAACACACACACTGAGAAAAGAAAAGCAGAGCAAAAGAGCAACAAATTGTGTGTTGAAATATCAACGTGGGGTTGGGGAGACAGAGAATATACTCTTCATTTATAACCATAACGTATTTATATGACAATTTTCTTAGTAAGAATCAATACTGCTTTGCTCATAACGCCGTATATTTAGCTCATTAATTAGTTTGCTTTATTTTTTTATGTCTTTGCGACAAATTGATCTGATTAGAATGTCATTTATATTCGTACGCATAGCCAACAAATACTAAAGTTTCACAACTGATGATTAATTATAATTATTAAAAATTTGGTGATTTTAAATCATATAAAATATATTAATTTAGATTAAGGCACAAAACTTAATGAAAACAGTCAAGCTTTCTTTGATTTAATAATCAAATATTAATTAATTTCTATGAGCCTCCACTTTAAGATTTTTAAGAATATTTCCACAGAATTTTGAATAATTTTTGGGTTAATTATTGGCCCTGCTTCTATTTATCAGACTTTTCATAAAAACACGTGCTCAAGAAATTGGCTTTTATTTTCCGTCAAAATTTTTTGTACACACGGTCTCACAAACTGTTTTCGTAAAAAGCATATTCTATTTATCAGAATTTTCAAAAGCTCGATATGGCTTTTATTTTCTGTCTGACAAAACGATGTCGTGTACGAAAAATTATTTTCCGGATCCTTATAAAGTAGAGAAGACATTGAAAGCTGTTATCAAAACAATTACAAAGAAAAAAAGAAAAGAACCAAAGAAGACGTAGGGATAAATAGTGGTTTCCTTGCTGGTTGGTACGTCGCCTTTGCTTAAGCATCCCTGAAAAAAAATCCAACAAAAAAAGGTCGGAAAAACAAAGGTTTTCTCGATCAAATATCTCATGAAAGTGATTGCACCCTTTTTTCCCCTCTTCGGGATACACAAACATGCCTTTAGTCAGGCACACTGCAAGTGCCTTTCAAACAAAGAAAAAAAAAGTACAATTATTACTTCAAAAACTGAAATATCAACAAACACCCTTGAAAAAACGAAGTAAAACAAAACTCATAGACGTGTAAATCTCACATCACGTACATGCACTTACAATGCTTTAAATGTGTTCTGCTGACTAATATTTATGCGGCTTAATGAACTGTTTGATACCTACCCGGAACATGTCCCTTTATGTGTTGGCTACTAATACAACTCAACACGTGTACATAGTTTTAATCAGATGGGGACGATGGCAAACCAAGATCGAGCAACCTGCTCTGATACTATGTTCAACAAGCATCTTAACAAAAATTTAAGCTGATAATTGAGGTCCAGGAATAAGTTTATATTATAATATACTTCCTCATGCGAATGTCATTTAGGCTTGATCATCGTATATGCTACAAAGGCTCCCCTTGCCTTGTACAATAAATCAACATGAAGGTTGTTAACATTTGAACTTGAGATCTCACAGTACAAAAGGCTCTAATACCATGTTAGTTTTTTTAGACTAATTGGGTCATAAGCAAAGAGTCATGCATATAAGCTCAAATGAGGTTCCAACACTAAATCAATTGACAATGGGTGGAGTAACTTACAAGCTGACAATTTCACCGTACAAGTCAAAGAGAATTGTTGCCTTCATTCATTGCTTAAAACTGAATATACACAGAGTACACTAGGAAATTACCAACCCTAACTTTCCATATTCACAAGGGAATATATATAGAAAAAGAGGCTATAATATGTCAATATAATTACAAGAGAATAACTTCCTAAAATAGCCAAGATATGCAATGTCTAACACCCCCTCAAGTTGGTGCATGAGGATTCCGAATGCCCAACTTGCCGATAAGAAAATCATATTGGGACTTGCCATAAGCTTTAGTGAAAATGTCAGCGAGTTGGTGATTAGAAGGCACAAAAGAGGGACATATATTCCCACTAATGATCTCATCCCGAACAAAGTGACAATCGACCTGAATGTGTTTCGTCCTTTCATGGAACACTGGATTTCGAGCTATATGTAAAGCAGTTTGGCTATCACAATGTAAATGCATAAGGTCAGTATGTGAAATGCCAAGACTAGATAGGACTTGTTTGAGCCATTTAAGTTCACAAGTGGTCGATGCCATAGAGTGATATTTGGCTTCAGCAGAAGAACGAGACACAACATGTTGCTTTTTGGTTTTCCAGGAAATGGGAGAGTCACCCAACTGAATGAACCAACCCATGAGTGACCGTCGAGTCAAAGGGCAGCCCGTCCAATTTAAGTCACACCATCCATGTAAGCACAAATCATTGGCGCTTGAGAGAAAAATACCTTGCCCGGGATTTCCTTTCAAATAACGTACTATGCGTAAAGCCGCAGTCCAATGCTTCTCTCATGGGTGGTGCATGAACTGAGAGAGAACATGAACACAATAAGAGAGTTCTAAGCATGTAAACCAGAGATATATAAGACGGCCAATAGGTTGCCGATATCGCTCAACATCTTCCAGGAAATGACCATCAACAATGTCGAGCGATGATTTTGTTCCAACAGTATGGTGGCTGGCTTAGCACCTAACAATCCAGCTTCGGATATAATAATATAATATCCAGTGCATATTTCCGTTGGCATAAGAAAATCCCCTTAGGTCCTCAAGCAACTTCAACACCCAGAAAATATTTCAACGTCCCCAAATCCTTCATATGTAAATATTGGTGGAGATAGGCTTTAAACCTGCGTAATTCAACGAGGTTATTCCCAGAAATGATTCAATCATCAACATAGACAAGAACATGGAGACGAAGACTCCCTTGACAAAGAGAGAAAAGCGAGTAGTCAGCCTAAGATTATTTAAATCCATATCTCATTCGCGCACCAGACAGTTTTGCAAACCAACAATGAGGAGCTTATTTTAGCTCGTATAATGATTTCGAAATCTTGCAGACTTTCTCCGGACTAGCAACTTTAAAACTTGGAGGTAATTTCATGTACACCTCTTCTTGGAGATCACCATGAAGGAATGCATTATGAACATCCATCTGGTGTACCTCCCAATTTTGGGTGGTTGCGAAAACTAAGAAAGTTCTAACTGTAACCATCTTAGCAACAGGTGCAAATGTCTCTGTGTAGTCAATCCCTTCAACCTGATGATTACCAAGAATCACAAGGCGGGCCTTATACCGCTTCACTGTGCCATTGGAGTGATATATTTGATTTATAAACCCATTTCCAACTGAACACCTTCTTTCCATGGGGCCAATCAGCCACCTCCCAAATCCCATTATTCTCTAAGGCTTGAATTTCACAAGGCGGGCCGTACAAGGTACGCCAATGCTCATTTTTCACGGCTTCTAAAAAAGTGACAGATTCACGCTCTGCGGTAATGGCTGTAAGAATTTGTCTGTGTCTAGCAGAAAAATTAGCACCATTCACATAGTGTGTTATTGGATAAGCAGTACGTGGAGTATGCCGTGGTTGGGATGAAGGAGTTGATGGACTCTTTTTCTGCATGGTGTGAATAATTAATGTAATCCTGGGGGCGAATTGACGACGATGATGTCCCTAGCCCAAAGGTTCCTCTTCTTGTGCTTCACTCCCATTACCCTCATCACAACTAAATTGGGCCGTTTCTGGAGGTTGACCATATCCCCAAACTCCGTACTCGTTGTCTTCATCATCCGCACTAGCTTCATTATCCTCACCAATCATATAGGGAACACAATCTGATGCCAAATCTCGATTTTCTTCAACAAAAGGAAAGACATTTTCATGAAAAACAACATCGTGAGACACAAAAAAATTATGGGTCTCTAGATCATAGAGTTTCCAACCTTTCTTGCCATGCAGATATCCCGCAAATATGCACTTCTTACTTTTACTCGCAAACTTATCATCTCCCCTACCCTGATTATGTGCATAACACAAGGAACCAATGACTTTGATATGCCCATAAATAGGAGGTGTGCCATACAAAATCTCATAAGAGGTCTTCCCATTCAAGAGTGTGGAGGGGGTTCTATTAATCAATCACCCTGCATCTAGCACACATTCTCCCCAAAACTGAATAGGAAGGCTACCTTGAAACCATAAGGCTCGTGCCACATTTAGAATATGTTGATGTTTGCGTTCAAGCCTACCATTTTGCTGGGGTGTACCAACATGAGAAGTTTGAAATATAATTCCATGTTCAAGAAAATATGACTTTAGGCAGGCAAACTTTGTGTCATTATCACTTCTAACAATTTTAACTGTTTTTTCAAACTGTCTTTCCATTATAGAAAAGAAATTTTTCAATATTGAGGACACTTTTGTCTTGTCAACAAGCAAATATATCCAAACAGCACGAGAATAATCATCAACCACAGTAAAAAAAATAAGATGCGCCACAAGAAGAAAGAGTTCTATAAGGTCTCCACAAATCACAATGAATCAATTCAAACATATCCGAAGCTTTATTTTCACTCAATGGAAATGTGGCTCGAGTTTGTTTGGCTCGCAAACACACATCACAATGATCATCTAAAACACCAGCTTTCTTACAATCTACGAGAGGAAGTAATTTGGTAATCTTTAAGGAAGGATGTCCCAACTGCTTATGCCATAGATCTAGTGAGTTTGGTCATTCCACCTTCATTGCCTTATTCTGTGATAGATTGCAGAAAACATGCAGTCCATCTCTCCGTTCACCAGCACCAATAAGCATCCTTGTAATACCGTCGTGCATAACACACAATTTTTTAGTGAATGGAACTATACAATCCAAATTGTCTATTATTTGATACACAGAAATTAGATTGCAATTTAAGCAGGGAACATGAAGAACATTTTTAAGAATAATATTTCCATCAACCTCGATTGTCCCTTCTTTCGTTGCAATAGCCTTATTCCCGTTTGGAATTCCGACTGGTCAATTTGGTATATCCTGCGAACCCCTCAAAAGCTCCAAGTTTCCCACCATATGATGTGAGGCACCTGTGTCAATAATCCAAGGCCTAGTGTGCGTACCTGTCATCTTTTCACTTGCTTTGTGGTTATTTAGCATATCAAGCAAGCCCTTCCACTACTCAGTGCTCAGTCCTGGAGGCGTCTAGTTCTTTGGTTTGACAGAACTGCCTTGTTGTGGCTTCCATCAGCTGTCTGGACGACATTGGCACGCACCACTCCTCCTCGGCCCTGGCCTCCTCCTGTCCCGGGTATACGCTGTTGTGATCTGTTGTCGCCTCGTGGTCTGTCGCCCCAGCATTCTGGGTATCCACTTATTTTGAAGCATGAACTGGAATCATGTCTTGCCCGATTACAATTAGAGTAGACCAAGTTTCTGTATTTGTTCTCGACCCGTCCTCTGTCTTTGAAATGGGTCTAAGCCGCAAGAGCCACGACTTCTTTTCGTTCTTCTGTAGCTTGCGCAACGGTCTTGACCCTTTCTTCTTGCACCATGGTTGAATATGCTCTATTCAAAGGTGGGAGAGGATCAGTAGCTAGCAAATTCGACCTTGTCGTCCCAAAAACGGCATTATCAAGACCCATGAGGAACTGATGAACATGTTCCTCTTTGCGTCGCTTCTGAAGCATTTGGCTAATTCGGTATTTGCAGCCTTTACAAGTGCACGCTAGAATTGGTTCATAAATCATCAATTCGTCCTACAAAGACTTCAACTTCCCATAGTAGTTTACTATAGACATTCCACGTTGCTTGCAATCGGCAAGTTCAGATTTAAGTTGTTGAATTCTCGGTCCATTGACAACCGAGAATCGCTCCTTTAGATCGTCCCATAACTCCTTGGCTATTTCTGTGTAAGTCACGGTTGATCGAATACTTGTTTCAATTGTGTTCATAATCCATGAGATCAACATGGATTGAACAGTCCACCAATCTTCCAACTAGGAGGATTCATCTTTTGGTTTTTCAATGGTGCCTTCAATAAAGCCCCATTTTCTTCTTGCTCTCAAGGACGTTTGCATTGCCCGAGCCCTTTCGTCATAATTCTCGCCCTTTAACTATACTTGAGTGATGATATTTCCGGGATTGTCACTCGAATTTAAGTCGTACGATGAGGGTGTTTTCTTGGTCATAGCTCTGATACCATGACAATTTCATAGTACAAGTCAAAGAGAGCTGTTGCCTTCATTCATTGCTTAAGCCTGAATACGTACAGAGTACACTAAGGAATTACCAACCGTAACTTTCCATATTCACAAGGGAATATATACAGAAAAAGAGGCTATTATATCTCCATATAATTACAAGAGAATAACTTCCTAAAATAGCCAAGATATGCAGTGCCTAACACAAGCTTATATATATGCTCAAACCCTTTTATCAATGTAGGACAAGCTTATATACAATTTTATAATTTTATCAATGTAGGACAAACACCACTTTCATGTTCCAACACATCTCAGATTTCTTTTTTAAAAATTTAAAAACTAGAGTAATATCAACCCCCAAAAAACCAACTCCACTTTAGTTTTTATCGTTCTAAGTTTTTACAAATTAACAAATTATGCCATAATTCTATGGTCGTATTTAGCAATAGTGTTTTGAGTAGCATTTAGTCTCTTGACAAAGTCAATACACTAATTAGTCAACTTTTAGTATTCGATAGCCTAGTATTTTCATCAACATTTCAAGTAGCATTTAGTATTTTAAACAGCGTTTCTGAAAAGCTAACAATATTAGCTTTGGAATTCAAAAGTAGTGTTTCACATTTTTTGGCCAAAAAATATACTTTGAAAATTATTTATATCTTCTTATGTCAATTTACATTTAACAACTAAAGTTACTGAACACATTCATTTCAACCGCTCATCTAAATAGCTATCCACTAATAGCTAAATTAAATGTTGTCTGCGATCTAAATCGTTGTCCGCTACCTAAATCGTTGTCCGCTACATAAACAACTAATTTTGCTGAACAGGACCTATATCTATATATAAATGATGACTTTGATGTTTATTCTTGTTAAAGTATAATACTTATTTATGATCCATTAATCATTAATTTAAATTTTTTATCGACATTATTCTTAAACATAATATCAAAGTCATTCTAAGTGAGATATCCCAAGTTTGAATCTCAACAATCTCTATATCGAATTATTACGCAAGGTAGGAAAAACTTTTACAACATTCATGCGGGAAGCTCAAAAACATAAGTATCAACTTAAACTTTTGACCGAAATTATTCTTGAACAATCCTTTTGTTAGTTTTTCGTATTCATGTCTAATTAAATTTGCCGCATCCCCCTCTCTCCCGACACCCACACACACACAAAAAGCGGAAAAGAACCACTTTATCATTGACAGTTTCAGAAATCCGTGACTGGGACTGCTTATCTTCAACACTAGAACATGCTTATTTTGAAATATCAAACCAATCTTGACTCAAAATCGACTTCTAACAAAATTTTCCACCAAATTGACCAAATTAATTTTATTATTTTTTTATAGGGAATGAAACACTTCACATTGATCATTCATAATTTGCCATATGGTAATTATAATATATATTTGATTAAAATAAATACAATATTAAATTGAACAGAATAGTTGAAAATTGTAAAAGTTTTACTGTTTATTGACTCCCTATTTGCAAGAAAAATCAAAAAATCTAACTCATATCAATGGCTATGGCCCTATGGGTACTTGGTAACAACAGTTGTTTGAACAAAAATAGATATTTAGGAGGATTTTAGCTATTTTGACCGAGTCAAACAGTCAAAGGATGTTTGGTAAATAGTGTTGCAATAGTTGTTTAGCTCTAAAAAGTTGTTTCTGAAAAATTTATTCCCACTAGCCTTTCTGGAAGAGTTTTTTTAGTAAAAATAACATAATAGTCCATAAATTTGGAAAAAGTATACCGCACATCATTAAAAAGTAATTCATTAACAAGCGCATAAATGAACTTTACCAATATATTTTTTAAAAACGACTAATTTTACTAAATATTTTTTTTCTGAAAACAGCTAATTCAAAAAGTTAATACAAATAGCTACCAACTAATGGTCAATACACAAAACTAACAGTTAACAGCTGCTTGCCAAATATGACCTATATTAAACTTGAAACCTCAACTTTTTTTATTATTTTTTTTATAAGTACTAGCTCGATGCTATTTTACACTTAAACCACTTTTTTAATATTTCAAAGCTGGTGATTTTTTAAACTGTAACATAGGCGTGTGTTGAGGTTAGGGTCCTTTTTTAAAAATTTTTTGATGGAAAGGCAAAAAATTTATTTATTGGAATATTGACGTCGGTCGGCATCAAACACCTTTTTGGTCATGCTAATAAGAAAAGATTTGAAAGCCTCCGGTTTCCTGTGGACAAAGGAAGAAAAAGGAGAAACAATATAATTAAGCTGTAACCCTAAATTATACGAGAACCCATTCTCTTAATTAGATTTGATAAAACTGACCCGAGATCCGAAATTTGAACCGAATGACCCGGACTCATACTCGACCCAACACCTGAAATATGCTCACTCGAAAGTGGACCCGAAACCTGAATTGACCCGAACCAAGTCATACCCGACCCGAAATTTTCTACAAAGTTGTTTGTTTTGGCATGACGAGAGTATTTGACCAAAAATTAGTTGACCCGAAATCGACCCGAACCGAACCATACCCGACCCAAACCGAAACGACCCAAAATGTCATTTAACCCGAACATGACCCGACCCATAACCGAACTGAATGACCCATTTGCCAGGTCTGCTCTTAATTATGCCGGTTCATGTATTTACCTTATATTCTAAATTTATTTATATATACTGTAATACTCGGCTGCTCGTACGTGGAAAAAGACTTTAAACTTATCTTTCTTGTACCTTTCAAAAACCCAAAAAAGAAAATAATTATCTTTTTCTTTTTTTTTGGGTAGTTTTTTACATGTAAAAGGTACAAGATAAAACAAAAATGCAAAGTTGGTTGATTAGGAAGGACAAAAAGTTACAAGGGGCTGCCTTTTAATTTGGTCATGATATAATTATGTTTATGGTGAAAAAGTTCAGCTATTAATTTTTGGAATGAATTCATTAATATAGATGTTTTGATGGTAAGACTCTAATATGTAATTTTATATGCTCAACCTTTAAGTTTAGCACTTACCATGCTTAACTTTATGTGCATTTAATCTATATATACTACTACCGGAGTTATTCATGTTCTCTACAGTACAAGTAAATTTAATTGTAGGCATGTAGTAAGTGTCCAACTTCATCAAAGGATTTAAGGAAAAAACACTCTAAATTTGAACATATAAAATTTAAAGAGATCATCAAATCCTGTATCATACTCCTAGTAATATATACTCTCCTGAGTCACATTAGCGCCACATATTAAAAATTTTCTGTATGACAAAAACACATTGGAAAAATATATATACTTGGTAAGTAAGAGTACATACTCTTAGACGTATGATATACATTACCTAAAGATCATAAAAATTAGTTTTAAATTTGGAAAAGAGTGAAACTTAGGTGAGTGTGAGTATAATACCTTGTACTCTCAGGAGTACATAATCTAGTTTTCATTGCCAGGGAGTCAAATGCACTTGAAGCTACAAATTAATCACATAATATTTATCACACATGGATGATAGTAATACAATATGATGAAAATATACAAAAGTGATGAAAATATACCATCACACATGTAATTGAGTAGGCAAACCAAAATGCCTCTAACTTGGTAGTGCATGTGTATAAAAAATTGTTGGCATTTTGGATGCCAAATTGGAAAATTACATCATTCTTGTCTGATATTTCTAAAGGGTGTTCAAAACCTCAGTAAATAATTAATATTGATTAAGTTTATTTTTTAAAAAAGAAATACAAAGGGAAGCAAAATGTCAATTTAGCGAAATTTGAATTTAACTAAAATTTAATAAATTTTATCAGTTTACCAGTTATGCTAACTGATCATAGTTATATATTAGAGAACCTCTTTTTGATCCATCAATGGCAAAAGCAACACTGGACCATATAACTAGCAAGTACTCATGACAAGATAGACACATGAGAGATTTTCTGCATGGACCACTACATTTTACACGACACTTATTATAAGGAATCTAATTAATATAATTACAAGCAAAGGCCGAAAGAAAATGGATTATATTGTATTTATTCGTCCACTCGAAAGCCATAATTAGCCACTATTGAATTATATCTTTGGGGCTATGTGACCTGGTGGTGGCCAACTGGCGTGCCCTAATCGTTACAAGTGCCCCCTGCCTCCCCCCCCCCCAAAAAAAAAAAAAAAACAGCCGTAGCCCTAATTTTGGTAGTGTTGCTACTTGCAAGGTTTTCATTGGTGTTAATTAGGGTTTCCAAGTAAAGAAGTTATTCAACTTTTGCTGTTTGTGGAAACAGTAAACGTCACTTAGGGCCTTGGATTAAGGTGTTTTTGACACGATGATTATTTGCATTAATTTTAATTTTTTTTATTTATATATCAGAATTAATTTCTGGCTAGAAAGTAGAAAGTATAAGTTTTTTGAAAATTTGTGGGCTAGTCAAATGTTTATCTTCCCTCTCTCTTTCCCATGCATCTTTTTAATTTGGAGCTTCATTGAACTATCTTCTTTTTTTTCTTTTTTTTAGAGTAATGGTAATTTGGAAATATGGAATTCTGCTGGGGAGAAGAGAGAAGTCCACTTCAATCAAGGCCTATGGCAACATATCCAAGTGAAGTTTCATTATAAAATCAATTGACAATAAGAGCAGTAGCCTACTTGACCTATATACCATGGTCCTTCTATTCAAACCCTGATATAGGACTCTTCACTCATGTGTAATATTCTCAATAAATTCCATCCAACTCCATATTCAAGATTCGATTAATTAAATGGAACTATTAAATCTAAATTGACATAATTAGACAAATCACAGTACAAACACATCAGACATATTAAAGCAACTACAATGAAGAAAAAAAGGAAAAGATCTCACATCAAATTTAAATCAAAAACCCCATAGATGGAAGAACTCTCATATATATATATATACCACTCGAATTAAACCTTATTAATTCAAACTATGTTTAAATATGGACTTAATAAGGTGACATCACAGGAGAAAAAAGGATGAAAAAAGCTGGCAAATATGTAAAAAACAGAGCACATATGGGGCGATCTCTACTGTTTTGCACCTTTCTCGTACTTGTCAGGCTAAGCCATGTGCTTTGATCTCTAGATCAGCTTTTATAAATTCTGTTCTTTCTCTACTGATGGCCTTTGAAATGTCTTTCAAACACGAAGGAGGGAATTTCAGATCTCATTTCGTATGAAATCATGCAGGACCACGGCCAACAAACAGGCCGTAATTGATTCTAATATTCCTTCAGTGTCAAATCATACTATTCTAATGCCATTGCCGAATTATGTGGTCAATTATTAAGACTTCAAGGCTACTTGCGTAAGGTGGCTCGCCTACACGTGCTATATATGTATTTTTTATTTTAATTTGAAAAGTAGTAAATAACATGTAATCTGTATCATGATAAACCAATGTGAGACTGTTTTATATAAAACTTGCTATTTATTAATTAAATTAGAATAAAATAGATTTAATAATGTAATTATGGGATTTTTTGATTCATTGCTATACGTTTGGTTATTAATGAGAAAAATAGAAAGAGAGTATGGATTTTACCATGGGCGACGCCAGAAAATTTGAAGAGGGGGGTCGGAATTGAAAAAAACAAAAACATGGGAAGGGGAAGGTTCAAACTCGCAACCACCAACGCACAAAGCCAAGCACTGGACCACTAAGCTATCCAGTTTTCATGTTCCTCTTCCACAAACATAACACATATATATCTCAATTTCGAAAGTTTTTAATTTTCTGACATATACTTATTTTTTATTTTTTTTTTCGAAGAGGGGGGTCGGGTGACCCCGCTGACCCCACGTTGCCTACGCCTCTGGATTTTACATACACACACATATATACACACATGTACATTGGTACATTCATATACACACATAAGCCATTGGGTAAGCAGTTTACTAATTCATAACTAAAGAGCTAGTGATATCTTTGTTATATTATAAATGTAATTTAGAAATGAAACTTTTAAAACATGAACTAAACATTGAACATTGTTAGAGTATAAAGCTATTTCTTGACCTTCAACCGTTAGCTTGAGCTTTTGGTGGAGATGGTTCTTGAATATGGTATCAGAGTCCCCATATTGATTTATTGCACGAGATGAAGGAGCCTTTGTAACATCCACGTTTCAAGCATAAAAGACATTCGCGTGATGAGGCATGTTAGAGTATAAACTTGTTTCTAGGCTTTTAACCACTAGCTTGAGCTTTTTGTTAAGATGATTTTTGATCAAACATATAAAGAAAGAGTTCTATACATTTCCTAGTGGATTAAAAAAGAAGAACTAAACAACTCTAATGTAGAGTTTTCACATTTTAGTTTGATGAAGGTGTTTCCACCTTAGAAATGATCAAGCTAAGGTGTGCTACAAGTGATTTGATGCAAGTATTAGCTTACTTCTTTTTGCTCGTTTTGGAGTTAGAGAGTGATGGCAGGACTCTTATAGGTGTATTCTCATTTCCTTGTCTGATCTGAAGTCCTAAGTGTCACAGTTCAAGTTTCTGGAGACCTTCATAATGTTCCAGGATCCTCCAAAATACACTAAAACCTTTTGGAATATTCTTGAGCCTTCTAGAATATCCTTGAACCTTCTGGATTACTCTAAAATCTTCTAGACTATTCTAAAATATTTTAGAGTACCTATGACCTTGTGCAGTACTCTAAAACTTCTATATTGTACCAGAATATTCTAGAATACTCTCTAGAGTGTTCCATATAGTTCTACACTTGTGTAATATTTTGGATATTAGTATAGAACATTCTGAGTGTGTAATGATAGTTGTAAGATAAAAAAGATCTCCACCATCCCTTGAGGGGGTAAATGTGTTTTTGTACACCAAGGGGGCTCATTTCTACACCAAGCATTCCAAGTGTAATATAAGCGAGACATGCTCCCAAACTCCTCTTTGTCCACTTTCTCTAAGTTCTCCTCTGTGTAAGTATGCTTACTTAGCCTCTCACTAGTTTAAGTCAAGCATCACTAAAGCTTACTAGCAAACCAAGGAAGGGTTCCAAGTGAATTTGCTAGTTTGTGTGAATTATCATCCTTTGATAATTGGTATCAAAGCCAAAATTTGGGATATCATGGCTTCAAGTGTGACTGATGTCGACAATCCTCGACATGGTGGCAATAAGCACAAGGGTAAGAACAAGTACGCAGTAGCCCTTGTCGAAGAAAGGTTTGCGGAGAACAACACCACCGTGTTGGCCCTAATGGGTAGGGTGGATGACATGAACAAATGCATCAAGGATGTCAAGTTCGAGGTGAACATGGAAGAGCTTCAAAGGGAGATGCAAGTGACGGTGAATTCCGTGTGGCTGATTTCAAATAAGGAGATCCAAGCCCTTTGAGCATCTGAGGCCTCCGAGGATGGCGAACTCTAAGCTTGTAAAGCTGAGATTAAAGCTTACAAGGCAGGGATCGAGGCTTTAGAGGAACAAAACAAGGTGTGCACGGCTGCAGTGGCCAACCGTAGTGGGCCCCTCTAAGTATCCACCACACCAAGGGGGAATGCACCAAGACCTCCCACCTTCGATGGGGCTAAGAGTGTAAGGGAGATAGACAACTTCATTTGAGGATTTGAATCTTACTTTTGGGAAATGGGCATCGAGGATGACACCCAAAGGGCCAGCAATGCTACTTTCTGCCTTAACGATGTTGCGCTTGTATGGTAGCGTTGCAGGTATGCAAACGTTAGGAGGGGATCTGATCCCATCAACACATGGGACGGGTTCAAGAGGAAACTCAAGAAACAATTCTATCCCGATGAGACTAAATATGAGGCCAGGGCCAAGCTTCAACGCCTTTAGCATAAAGATGCCCAAATTTGGGAGTATGTCAAGGAGTTGCAGGAGTTACTCTTGGAGATTCCGAGTATGGGAGAACACGGCACACTCCCTGTTTCATGGCCTTCAGAGATGTGCCAAGATGAATTGAAGAAGTGTGGGGGGCAAGACCTCACATCGATGGTTGTCGTCGCTGAGTCATTCATTGAGTTCAAGAGGGAATCTTCACAGGGACGAGGTAAGAAAGCCCTAGATAATAGTGATAGTGATAGTAATGGAGACCAGGACAAGTCTCCTAGGGGGGATAATCCAACAAAATTCAAGGTCAAGGGGAAGGACAAGAAGGATTAGATGCTAAAAAGATCTCATTCTTCCTTTGCAATGGGCCTCATCGGCTTTTTCAGTGCCCAAAGCGTGAGAAACTTTCCGTTCTTGTGATGGAGGAAGAGAGGCAAGAAGAGGAGAAGAAGGCTGCCTCAATGTCAATCCTAAGTGTCATCCAAACTAAGATGGAGAAGCAACCCGGTGGCCACATGTATGTAGAGACTGAAGCTGGAGGTAAGAAACTCCAAGCAATGGTGGACACTGGAGCGGACACTATGTATATGACGACAGAGTTTGCCGATGAGATTAGCCTACCTTACAAAAAGAAGAAGGGCTACATAAAAGGAGTTAACACAAAGAGTCTTCCAATATATGGAGTTACTCTGCTGACATCGAAGTTGCACTATGGAGAGGTAAGGTCGACATAGTCGTCTCTCCTCTTGATGATCGGAAGCTCTATCTAGAAATAGATTTCATTGATAATGAGAAGGCTTTAATAGTCCCTTACGTTAGTACCTTGCTCATCATGGATGAGGGGCAAGCTCATGCAATGCCCATGAGATAGGTGGATGAGAAAAAAAGGATGCTATAATGCCCTTCGATTCACAAAGAATATGGAGGTAACTTACTTAACCGCTCCTAAGAGGGATGAGGAGCCAAAGAGTGTCATGCCACTGACATCATCTAAGAAGTTGCCATAAAGAAGGAAATGGTCTGGTAGGAAGAAGGGATATACGCATAGAAAGGAGCAACGTGTCCAGCAGGCAGACATGACATGCTTTGGTCAAGTGATACACCAATCAAACCAAGTGGATGAGAAATCTCATGGGATAAGGCAATCAAGGCACATAAAGACCCACAAGCAACAAGGATGTTATCTGATTGAGTGGGAGAGAATGTCACAGTTCAAGTTTTTGGAGACTTTCATAATGTTTTGGGATCCTCTAAAATGTTCTGGAATATATTAGAACGTTCTAGAATGTTCTTGAATCTTCTGGAGTGCTCTAGAAGCATTCAGACTGTTCTAGAAAGCTTCTGGATTGTCTATCACCTTGTGGATTACTCTAAAACCTTCTAGATTGTACTAGAGTATTCTAGAATACTTTCTAAAATGTTCCACATAGTTATAAACTTGTGTAGTGTCTTAGATATTTGTATAAAATATTCTAGATGTGTAATGATAGCCGTAGGATCAAATAGATCTCCACCATCCGCTAAGGAGGTGGATGTGTATATATACCCCGTAAGAGGGAGCTCAGTTGTACACCAAGCATTCTAAGAGTAATGTAAGCAACGCATTCTCCCAAACTCCTTTGTGCCCACTTTCTTTAAGTTCTCTTTGTGCGTAAGTGTGCTTACTTAGCTTCTCATAAGTCTAAGTCAAATATCAGTGAGGCTTACTAGAAAAGTAAGAAAGAGTTACAAGTGAGTTTGCTATCATCATACAGGTTTAAGTTTGTGTGAATTAACAACCCATGACATAAGGCACGGGAGAGTGTTAGGGGTTGTATTTGTTGTAGATTCCCATAATATGTAGGGTTTGTCTTTGTAGGTATGGAGTATCATGGATTAGGGTTGCAATTCTTATGCTAGTCATAACACCTTTATTTACGGGTTTACCAACTGTCGGGGAAAAAAAATGATGATTTGATTAGGAATCACGTATACTAAGAAAAACAAGTTATTAATTTGAATATATTGCTATTGTATCTAAGTTGATCTAATATTCTGCTGAGTTGGATTGAGCTGACGTCATTGTATTTAAAATGGGGCCATGCGTAAATTTGTTGTCACTTTATTTAATAAGCTTATCAGAAAAAATTAATAATATCGTGAGAGAAAAAAAATATGATGCTTTGTTTTGTAATTGTATTTTATCAGTCTGATTGAGATCATATCAACTTGTCTTATTTTAAGTTTGAATAATTTAACTAGGTTTTTTTTGTGTGTGAATGCAATGCAAATGTCGATATAGCCGAAATTTAAATTAAACTTAAATTTCTGGTAACAATGCAACTCCTAAAAACTTTACAAATTAAGGTAATTTTACAAATTAAGGTAATTAACACCCATAAATAATTTAATTAGCTAGGTATATGCTAATATTTTGTCTATCTATTTATCTTTCACTAGGCTTATTTGTCGTGTACCCTATGAAGCTCATGATAACTTTTGATAATTCTATGTTGTCACCCTTTCGGTCCCTAGTGTCATAGGTTGCTCCAATGATAAGAAATAATTAGTGAATAAAGTTTTTAACCATAACACAGCAAGAAGACAACCAAATGTAAAAAAATTAAATTATCCTTATAATTTAATAATGCTAAGTTTATCCAAGGAAGGAAAGAATGACCTATCTTTATTTACAATATCCTTGGCCCCACATGGGAAAAAGAAGAAAATGGGGGCATTTTTAATTAATTAGTAGCAAAATAATATTTTCACCGGCCAAAAATTAATATCACAAGGGCTTCAACTCTAGAAGCCTCCTCCCCCATTTGGTGGGAATCAAGGGAGGTTTAATGTGAAGTTTCGATTATGTTGAGGTTGATTAATTTCTTCAACTTGGCTTAATACTACATAATAATTATAATTTTAGGGGGGAAGAATTAATAATATGGAGTTATCGAATTATGCGTCTGAACAAAACTTGATCTATTTATGTGACCCTTAAAATAATAAAGAAAGATAAAACAGCCACTACATTGCTCATGAGAAAAACAGCCAGTACAATCTGCATACCGTAAATCGCAAAGTAAGCTCAATAGGCCTAGTTCCAAATATAGACATCAAATAAAATACCCACCAGATATAGCCTCAGAACATCAATTTTAGTCGATCGTTTGTTTTCCAACTCTTTTCTTAGGCTTCTTGTGATTCTTCTAATTGCCGGAGTCTCATCTCCGACAACAGAAATATCAAGTTTTTTTCGAAAATTCAAAACTTCTGTCGCAATTTCAATTAGGGTAGGCGACTCATAAGTTGACTTTAATTTGATTTCATCCATTTACGTTTCATACGTAATGTTGTCAAGTAGGATTTTGAACTCCATTTATTGTATTTAACAGTTGACAAGTCCGAATGTTTGGTAGGGTCCAACATGATATAAGCATATTACAATATAATACACGTTCCAACTTTCCTCTCAATTATTGTTACAATATGGATACTGATAATTAGTGGATGCTTGCATAGTCACATCTTGCCAAAGCAATCCCAACAAAGGGAAAAAAAAAAGGCAAAAAGCAAATGCATATGTAATCTAATTTCTTGTAGGAGAAGGTTTCTGGAAGTCTTAATTGTGATGAGTTAGTCCCTCCTCTCCTTATTAGGTAGTGATGTAATATACCTTGCGTTTGTGTGTATGAGGTTTTTGTCTTATAATTTTTATTTTTTTATATGAGAGTTGTCTTGTCTAAAACAAACCTTTTCTTTTAATCGACTTAGGGTATATATATAGAGTACATCAAGTTGAAGATTTTTTTTTTGGGGTCCGAATGTTGAACATATTATTCAATATATGTAGATGACATATAAATTATGTACTGTATCATGTGATTTATTTGTTTCACAAAAATCTTAATTAATAATGAGTTATAACTAGTTAGTTAACACGAAATCTAAAGAATAAATCTTATTCAATGCATGACTTGGCTAATAAAATTAGGGTTTTTGTTTTTTTTATAGAAGATAAAAATAGATATACTACACATTTTTTGTATTTTTTTTAACCGGTTTATAGTAAAGGCAGAATTATATATTAATTGAATACATAATTAGTTGATAACGTTAAAAAAACAAAATTATAAGAATTTAGATGAAGCACAAAGATCAATACTTAATAATACTATGAAGAAGGGGAAAACCGAGTCTGATATCTAGTTAGTTAATTACTTAGTGGCTGTTGCTCAAAGGAGGGGTTAGGTAAAGCATGCAAGGGTAAATAAATGCTATTAAGTGGTACAAAAAGATGGGCTAAAAAGACTTAGTGCATGACTACTCTGATTCTACTTTACAATGACTTTAACTTCTTTTTTAATTTCTTCATGTTTTAATATATATATATATATATATATATATATATATATATATATATATATAAATAATTAGGTAAAGAGGGCAATGTGGAGCCTAAAGGTGAACAGTTTGTACGTACTTGGTGGTGTTGTATAAGTCTGTTAGTACGTACCAGCTTTAGATTTATCAATCAATAGTAAAGACAATGAAGAGAAAATGCTGTATATAAACAAATAATTCAAGGGAAACTAGAGGCCCTCCAGTGAGATGCCATGCACAGAAACCACACAATTGAGGCAGTCAGTGAGATGTCATCACCAAAGTCAAAAGGTGGAATCACCAACAGGAATATCAGTCGTACAAAATAAACGAATATGTGGCCCTATGCCCTACCCATTGTGGAATAATTTTACTCAGACTAATGCACTGATGATCCGGTTTGAATGCGGATTAATTTTCGATTTGTAGATATTTCCTCTAATAGTTTCATCTTCCTTCGAAAAAACGAAAAAGGAGCGACTTTAAATTAGTATCGGACCTGATTTGGTTTGAATTATATCAATGTAAGTTTTGTGTTCAAATTAAATTATCCCATTTCGAGCATAATTGAACAGACGATGGGATCAATTCCTTTTGAGTCAATTAAACCTTAGATCTCAAATAAGCTTCGAGAATTTGATTTTTATATGTGATTAAAATCCAAATCTATAATAATGACTCCTTCATATGTATTTTTTTTGTAAGCATGACGCCAAATGCCGATATAGGTGGTATATATTCAAATTTAGGTCTCTAGTAACAATTTTCAAAGTTTTTTTTCCAGTTGAGCTAACTGACAATCACACATTAACTGGATCATTTATAAATACAGTTGAGTTAACTGATCGATGATGTTCAAATTGTATTCTTTACAACTATATACAACTAACTTTTGAGTAGACTAAACAAATACATACACACATGGTCCCCTACATCATAGTACATGATGCAAAAAGATTAACCCAAAGTTAATCACAAAGACAACTAGCGATTAAGTACATAGTTAATTAAGTGACAACAGCTCGGAGCTCAAAAAGGCAAGCCCAGCCTAAACAACCTCTTAGAGGGTCTAAGGGGGGAGGCTAATCATGAATATATTTCATATGCAGTGTGTGCTCATCAAGCCAAAGAGACAAAAGTACATCATAATTCCACAATATTTAACGGTTGGAATCTGCTTACTAATTGACAAGCCAGTTCCCTACAAAAAGGGTTTTACTGAAAAGTGAAAAGAATATGTTCTGTAATTAACTTATTAATTAACTTCTAGGGTTCTTTCTAGCCAGTTAAGTATGCAGTACATACATATACACACATTCATTGTATACAGCTGTGCAAAAACCATGGGTTACAGTCAGGAAATTAAGATTAATTGATTGGCATCTTATAGAGTTTTATAATTTAACATGAGATCATTTATATAGAGAGGGCTTGCATCATTTGTAATGTACCCTAATACTTCTATTATATGTCTTTTAATTATTTTTGTATGAGATGATCATATTCAAAAATAATATAGGCAATTAAATAAAACCATTAAAACGGTCCAGAGGGCAAAAATAAAGAAATAAGGGGGGGGGGGACAATGTGCACACAAAATATGATGGTTGATGAACTCATCATAAGATTGGCAGCATGAGCTGGCTTGTACCATTCTCTAATTAGGTCTTCATTTATCATTTATTTAAAAAAAAAAAAGAAGAAGAGGTAGATGACAAGGTAGATGACTTCTGGCATAACTTGATCACCAAATCATGTGGGTTGTTTACAAGGAATTGTACTAACTGCTTTAATTAAGTGCACTTAATAATTAACCTTCTTAATTATTTCACAGACTAGTTTGTTGAATTAATAGAAGTCTTGGATTCTTTTTTTTTTTTTGGTTTTTAAGAATTCTTTGTGCTATAAAGAAAAATACAACATATTAAAAGAGAGAAATTCTTAGTCTTTAATTTTCAAGACAAAATTCACACAAAAATATTACATATTATAATTTAGTTATAGACAATTCAATACAATTTTTAAGAGAAGGGTATTGAAATCAATTCATACCCTAATTTCAGCTTAACTCTTCATTTCTTCATTTTAGAAAATTTGAAAAACAATAATAACCCTTTCTTCATAACATAAACTAGCTAGATAGTTCTTAATTATTCTCAACAAAAAATAATTATGTTATTAATTAATACAAACGTACGTAAGGCATCAAATTGCATGCACGGATGCACCGTTATTTTGATATATAGTTAATCAATTCCAGAACTAGGCATGGTTTCTGCCTCACATGCATGTCTCAGCCTCGAATTTTGTTGAGAATAATTTACCTAATTTGAGCATATGAAATAGATGATTAGCCAATGTGGTTTAAGATTTGTTGAATAGAACATACAACTAAGAAAACAACCAAAATTGAGCTTACATCACTCCCCTTTAAACAGGGTTAAGGGTCAGCTCTTTAAAGCAGAGCTTTTTAATTAAGGAGCCAAAGACACTAAAGCTTATGTAAGCATCAAAATCAAAAGGGCAAAAAAAAAAGCATATATCCACTAACTTACTTACCTTTTGACTAATAATACATGAATACTACTACCACTTTTCCACCCACTGCATGCCCATACTCATCCTGATCCTCTTAAAATGGAGTGAAAATAAGCAAGTGTGTATGTGTCATATGGAAGGTATGCTTTTGTTAGGAGGACTTCTTTTCCATTGGTAGCTTTTGGGGGTTTCTCTTTCAAAAAAAAAAATTTTAAAAAAAAAGAATTGAGCAACGTTTTTGTGGGTTGCAGTAGTACCTGGAGCAAGATTTGATCATTTGAATGGGTTTGGCATCTGTTTCCCCTGAGCAAAATTTTATATTCAAATCTTGTAAATGAAGAAAATATATTGCCTGAAGAGTTTTCCTCCTTTATAAACCAACAATATCTCAATTCTAACAAAACAAAAGGCCAAATATATGACCATGGGTTTTCTCTTTATAAATGGTATCATTTTGTACATATCCGACTCTGAATATGCCTGCTCAAAGCAGAAGGTTGAACTCAACCAAATTGACGACTTAGTGAGGTCTACGTACAGTTGAACAGCAACAGGTATGCTCGGTGAAGCACAGTGCATTGCAAAACAGTAAATAATACAAAAATAATAAAGTGTAATCTATGACTACACTGTTGTATTTACATTATATCCTATCAAAGAAAACCAAAAGGCTCAGTGTAGTTGGGAAGAATTTGAGTCAATCTTCTGTTATTCTGGAGGAAGGGGTAAACTTCTTTTTATAAGACTACTGCAGATGCTCTAAAACACCATTTTTCCGTAACAGTTATAACTGATCTTAGCACTATACACTTTGCTCCCGTAAGTGGAAATGTTAATTTTCAACCATGAAAATCAAGAGGACATGCACACCTTCTAGGAGAAGAAAGCTGGATCTCACTCTTCAGTGACGCATCGCTGTGGCGGGCTACAATCAATCTCCATAATGATCCCAGATTCTGGTCCTTGAACAACAAAATCTCGATCGGACCTTTGCACAGACATGTTCTGGCCCCTAATGTGCTCTTCCAAAGTGTCAAGCTGTTAGGCAACTTGGCCAATATCCCAGAAAGATCAAAGCAACACACTAGATACTGCCTTCACCGAAGACGATGGTTATCGGGCGCCAAAACAAGTTCTATGGCAAACGAGAAGGATTTCCACTGGGAAACCCTCTAATGTTACAGAACAAGAATCATATTTACATCACGTTCTAAATGCGGTCTCAAAATCTATGTAAAGTACGGAGGTGTTATCCTTGGTGCGCAATGTTTTAGCCTCGTTCAACAAGAAATTAGCTATCTTCTCTGCTGAATCGTTGCTATGTGTCAAGTATCTCTCCTTCGCCTGTGTCCAAGACAAAGCAGCAACATTAAGACTGCATTCGACAGCATAATCTTTCAACTTGTGTCTGGTTTGCTAGAAATAGGTAATAAAAGGTATGAGTTTAGGCAATAAAGGAAAGGAATTTGTAGTTTTGCCTTGTTTGGTTTACGAAAATGGAAAATAATTGAAAAGATAAAAGGACTTCTTAGAAGAACCCAATTTAATTTCCCTTCCAATCATGTTGGTCAACGAGAGCCCAAAGAAAATCCTTTCCTATCAATTGTCTCTGAAGAAGTCAGGCGGTGAAAATGCTTGTTAATTTCTTTTCTCCTCTTTCTCTTCCCTTCCAGTACTTTTGTCTTCCTTTTCACCATCTCTAGAAACTAATGCAGTTCCGGTAGAAACAACTTGACAGACACGAACAAGATATTACCTGAAGAACAAGCTGAATAGCCTTTCTCACACTGATGACATCCCACAGACCATCACTGTATTCAGCACGGAACATGGTTAAATCTCCAAAGATTTTCAGATAACTCCTTCCAAGTTACTACTTGAAAACGAGATGTTCAAATAGACAGACATTGCATATCCACTTGATGCATAATCGCACGTACAATTCAACCATATTGATAGATATTAGTTAAAAGGAAAAAGGAACTCAAAGATTAAGAGAGGACAAAGGCAAAATTAGAACAATAGAGGCGTAGGAATCAATATTGATCAATAGGTGAAGAACAAAGCCTTTGAAGTCCTCACAAGCACAGGAAACCAAGATAATCCTAATAAGAATAGGAAAAAGATAAACCTACAAAATACAAAATCTTAAACCAAATAATTTCCTGACAGAGTCAAGAAATAATATGTCTATTCTCTGGCTATCTTTTCTAAATGTCTTCCTGTAACAAGTCTTTTGTATTCCACCACATATGTAATTAGGTCACAATATTAGCCACCCAAATGCATGTTCACAGACTAAGAAGATTTATAATATTGAGAAACAAGAATAAGGGATCAAATTGAAAGCAATAAGACAGGCCCCGGCAAAAGTAATCAGGGTAGGTTACCTAGCCAGCAGTGCAAAGGCTTTGCTTGCTCTATCAATGTGGAGAACTTGACTTATGTAGGGCTTCGAACTAAATCGAGCATCCTGCTCTTTCAAAAATTTGTCACCGAGCATCCTCCCCAGATTTAAACCTGAACCCAAAATTAAAATTGTGAGGCAGCTGATATCCATCCAAATGAAATAGAACCAAAAGGTAGAGATGCTTGATTCTTAGTTTTGCTGTGGCTCCTAAGTCCTGATGAATGCTTATCAAGTCCATACTTTTTTTTTGTGGTCAGGCTGATCAACTCCATACTTTAGCAGTAGCTTTAATGTATTATTGAACAAAAAAGGTTAAACGGAAGAGGAGACTTTCAAACCTCCATTTTATTTCAAATTGCTGCAAAATTAAAAGAACTTTTCAACCTCCTTATTTGGTCCCGTCCATGTGATTCAATCAACCACTAGTTAACACTTAAGTCAACAGAATTATTTCTAATGGGTTTAATCAACAACCTTCCAGTGCACATAAATAGGCTTGTGAAGTTATGCACTAGGTGGTTTAGGGCAACATCCAGAGGACATAAGGTGGTGTGTTTAAATACAGTGTTATTTCACAACCAATGCACTAGGTGGTTTATTTTGTTTGGGAGAAGGAAATCCAGTGATTTGCTATGTAAACACACACACACACACACACAAACACACACATATACATAGTTTTTCTAGTAAAAATAGTTCTGCAAGGTCTCTTTGATGCAGACAATAAGAGGAGTCAAGAGCAAAATACAGGATGGTGACACAAGATTATTTAGAGTTCTATTTGTCCAAAAGTTTTATTTTCAATTACTCCCCTTATCCCCCCCCCCCCCAAAAAAGAGTCCATGTTTGACTTTTGAGGTCAAAGTTTAAACTTTGAATATCATTTTGTCAACATATACATTGATTTACAATATGAAACTACCACCATTAGAATTATTGTGAAAAATATTTTGAGGTCAAAGTTTAAACTTTTAACTTTTGCTGATATAAATTGCTAGAAATCGATGGTCAAAGTAGTGAATTGGAAACCACAAAATGTCAAAGGGGACAATCTTTTTGGCACGGAGGGAGTATTAGCATTGTTTTATTGGTTGTTTAAGAGTTTTATAGGATTTAAAACTAGGATATTAGGGGAGATTAACTTTCTGTTTTATTTAATTTTCGTAGGTCTATTTTCAGCGTATTTTTAGCAGTCCATTTATTATTACTTTAGGTGATAATGATGCTTCAAAGATAAGACGTAATTTAGGGGTTAAGGTTAGGTTGTTTTCCAAGGTATACAAATCCTACATAAGCATTGCCAGGGTGCTATTTTACAGACATCAATTGAATCAAAACATTTAGGTTCCATTTGGACTTTGGAAAATTTGGTGGAAAGAAAAAATTTTGGGAAAGTCACTTTTTTTTCTTGTGTTTGGTTTAAAGAAAATCACAAAGAAACAAAATATGGAGAAAAATTGGATGGAAAAATTGTTAGAAACAAGTGACAATTTTCCTCATAAAATTGTAAGGAAAGTTTGGAAAAAGTTTTCCAAAGAATTTCCAACCTCCTCCAACCTTGCACTGCTTAGATGATATCGATATGATTCAAGTAATTCATCAACATTCAAATTTCTCATCCAAATTCTTGTATTTTTTCCTCAATCCAAACAAGAGAAAAAAACTCACGTTCCCCCTACTTTGATTTCTTTCACATTTTTTTCTTTCAACTTTTGTTTCCACCAAATTTTCTAAGGACCAAACGGAGCCTTAAGCAAAGCATTGCTTTCCTTTAGCAATGTGGACTCAATGTTCTTTGTGAGTGGATTTCTCACAAACCCTAGGTAGGATCCTATTTGACTATTTCTTAAGTGGATTCCTAAGAACTTTTTCCCTTATTTCTTGTCAAATTCCCTAGAAATCCCCTAAATTCCCCCATTTTCACCCACTATAGTTCCTGTGCTGCATCACCCTTGGACTTGCATACATTGAGCATGACAATGAATATCATCAAAAAGGATGACGCGTTTTTCTTACCGCACAGCCGTGTGTCCCCATCTTTCAATGGCTCTCCTGTCTCATTGATACGCTGTCTCTCAGCATAATTAGATATTCTATGATCCTCAGTCATCTTAATCTGTTTCCCATTGATGCTGCCAAAATATTCACAACAAGAAAGAAAGTTAAGCTGCAGTTCCATCAAGAACAAAAACGTTGTCCATGCAGGGGTAATGTCAATAAATATGGAACATCTAAAACACCTAAATTGGTACGGCAAAGGTAGAAACAATGATGCTTCATTACTCAAATCAATCAGTAACATAGTGAGACAACATGACTTGCTTTAATTGAATTTATTTGAACGTTTCTCCACAAATATCTCAAGATGAAGCTGTAAATCGCAAATGAAACATCACAGGCAACAGCGATTCACATAATTTGTGATCAAAGTTAGGCCAGGGCCCAGCAACCTTTTGAAGAATGCTGCCACATGTAAAGCTAGAAAAGCCTGACCCGACATGATAACACAGCATGAACCCGACCTGAAATTACTAAGATAAACACGAACCAAACCCGTACGGAATCGATTTCAACCCAAAGTCAACACAATTTGACCATATAGGGTGAAAACATGTTATTTTTCAATTTTGGGCAAATCTAAGCTACTTTCAAGGCCGACACAAAATTGACCCATTTATGAAGTGCGTCAACCCAACCCAACCCATTTCCCAGCTCCAACACTCACATGATAAGGTCAAGTTGGGAATAAAAAGAATTGCATAAGCACATACTTTATTACACAGGCCGAATCTCCAACATTGGCACATTGAGCCAAGAAACTACAACCATCACGCCAAACCAAGAGCACTGTTGCAGTACAACCCTGAAAAAGAGTAAGCAAAAATGTAGCAGCTCAAATGTGAGCAATTAAAGAAGCAGCAAAGCAGCAACATATGGAACATGTTTTCAAAAGAAGCAAAAAGATGAAAACCTGGGATTTCATAGAATGCATAAGACCATATCTGATGTTTCATTAAAGCAGTCAATCATTATCGGTCCTAGTACTCCAGGCAAGCTAATCTGTAGTTCCATTTTAAATTATGAAATCCGAAGGTGCTGCCTCTTAGTACTGCTCTCCTCTCATGTCGAACAATCTAGTAACCCTCAAAATGTAAACACCCCCCACCCCAAAAAAAAGAAAAACCTACTTATAAATGATTCATGATTTTAACTAGGCAGCCTGCTCAAATGAATTCCACATTATCAACCTTTAAGGGAGGAAGAATTTCTGACAACCAAAAAATAAGGATGTGAGTTCTGGGGAGGAAAAAAGAAGACGAAGAAGAAGAAGATGAGGATGATGATAAAGCTTGCATAAAGAGTAGAACCTCATAGTAGTGATTCAAGCATGCCTCTGTCTGGGAAAATGCATCACTGAGGACATCTGATGCATCTTGCCGTGACAACACTTTCTGCCTCCTTGACAAATCCGATAAAATGGTAGCAAACTTCATTGGAAGAATGCTGATAAACCAAATCAACAGATCAATTTAATCGAATATATAACAAGCAAAAATGGGCAAGAGAAGGGGAGGGTGGACCAGAGAAAAGACGCATAATCATCCAATGAATTAGAAAGCCGCCAGAATTATTACTGAGGAGCATTTGCTCTCTAACTACAGAATAACCCAACAACTCGAAAAGAAAACCAAGATTACTAACTTGCTCACAGATTTTGCAGCAAGAGCTCCACCATGTCCATCAGAGATGCCAAAGACTCCAAACTATGAAGAACACATTTTAGTATACATACTAACATATGAATTTGGCAGACAAACAATAGAAAGATACACGCATAATTAATGCAATGGCAGACCTGGTCAGCCCCAGGGAGAGGCCATTGGTAATAGCAGACGTCTTCCATGGGAAGCTTTTTCCCGCCACGTCGCATAGACATAGGATCTGATGCCATTCCCACTCCAAATGGGAACTCGGATTCAGTCACAGATGTAATCTGAACCTGCCACAAGAAAAAGAATGTGGAGTGTTAAAACACTAGCTTGCACACATCTAATTTGCACCTGAACATAGAATCTAATCAATCAAAAAACAAAAGAGGCCTAAAAAAGCAAAGTGAAAGTCATAAGCCTTCTCCACAAATTAGGAGCGAACATTCAAAGAAACAAGTAGTTATACATTGATATAGCATATGAAATGAGATTCGGAAAAATTGCCAAACAAAGGATGCAGGGCTAAGAAACAGATAATTTCAGAGATCCCAGTCCTTAGAAAATACTGTCAGGAGACTCAGGACACTTCTACACGCTTTCCAAGACAGCCATAAGATCAGAGGATTACTGCATAAATCTCACCATTATACACACACACACACACACACACATATATATATGTATGTATGTATGTATGTATGTATGTGCGTGTGTGTCTGTGTGTGTGTGTGTGTATATACCTACACACACACACACAAATATATATACATATGCATACACACACACACACACACACACACATATATACATATACATGTATATGTGTGTGTGTGTGTGTGTGTTTGTCTGTGAAGTGGTCCTGAGCTTTTGACAAAGAACCTTACAACAACAAAAGGAAAAACTTACATTTATCTGTGAAGTGGTCCCAACAGTTATAACATCACCACCGACAAGCTCCTTGGGCTCACCCCAACATCTACTTCCAGAGTCAGGATGGTGTACGGCTTTAGAATTTAGAAGAGTTCCATTAAGGCTTCCCATGTCTACAAGCTCCCATTTCAACTTCTGAAAGACACAAAACAGAGCAGTCCCAGATGGTCAGAAAATACAACCTATATGACATATAAAACATAAAGGCACAAATAGCAATAGTAAAAGCTTTTCAACTAAGTACATTACACTGGAATTCCAGTTGATCATAGCATGCTTTCCAGAAACCTCTGAATCCTTTAGAATGAGATCGCACGGCGGGACCCTCCCAAGAGTGAGGGGAAGCTTAGAAGCATCAGTAGATAGCACAGAATGATGAAGGCCACATGCGGGACCAGTAATGACCTCCAGTGACAGGCAGGTTCCTGCACCTCTAACAAGAAGATAAACTACTTGAAAACTACTGTCCGCACGGGAGACCTCCATATAATTTATAACTGGAAGAATGGACTAAGTACCTCTATCTGTTGGAATGATTTCTTGACCTTTAAAATCCCCTGCTTTATACCTTGGATCAGTATTTAGGTCTTCCTTTGCACAATGTTTCAGCTGCTTTTCAGCAAAATGGCTGGTACGTTTCAGTGTCTGACCAATTGAAATATCATCCCCCAATTGATCAGTAAGGTCTGGAACTAGACTACCTCCTGAAGGAAAGAGATAATTCAATGCAGTTACCTACACTGAATAGACATCTTAACATATGAACAGCATGAATAAGTTGCAAACATGCAAATTTATATCACAACAGCACTTGTGCACATTTTGTGAGGCTTCTCTGATGCAACCAGGTCTAGTCGTGTGAGCTAGTAATATCTCTCTCTCTCTCTCTCTCTCTCTCTCTCTCTCTCTCTCTCTCTCTCTCTCTCTATATATATATATATATATATATATATATATATTTATGTGTGTGTGTGTGTGTATACACATTCATGTGTGTGTGTGTATATGTACACACACACACACACACATATATACACATATATACATATATATATATATATATGTATATATATATATATATATATATATATA
>JACYFF010031958.1:10241260-10270645 GCA_017589665.1 Selenicereus undatus | reverse complement strand
ATATATATATATATATATATATATATATATATATATGTATATATGTACACACACACACACACACACATAACACATGTGTATATATATACAGACATGTATATACATACATACATACATATATACATATATGTATATATATGTGTGTGTGTGTGTGTGTGTGTGTGTGTGTATAGTTCTGGCAGAAACTTACCTGATCCGAAAACCAAACCCAAACCTACCTGAAAATTTTGGATTTGAACACGATTTTCTCAACTCGAGCCTAAAACACCAGCAAATTAGCGGGTCGAACCCGACACCAACATCAACCAGCCCACTTGACCCGAACATTATATCCTTGTTTTTCAATTATCTTTCATTTATCCTCTTGACAATAATAGTTATTCATTAAATCAAATCATTTCGAGAGACATTATATATTACCGCACCCCTTCACAAGTTAATCAATAGTACTCTTGTTTTTCAAACTTCATTATCATAAAATAACATCATGCGCAACTTCTATATATCTACATAGACCTGGGATAAACTGACCCGACCCGAACTTGCCTGAAGATTTTGGGTTTTGAACACGATTTTCTCGACTCAAACCTGCAAATTAGCGGGTCAAACCCGACACGAACCCGAACATGTTCGCTTGACCCGAACAATATATCCTTATTTTTTAATTATCTTTCATTTATCCTCTTGACAATAATGGTTATTCATTAAATCAAATCATTTCGAGAGACATTGTATATTATCTCATCCCCTCACAAATTAAACAATAGTACCCTTGCTTTTCCAACTTCATTATCATAAAATAACATCATACGCAATTTATAATTTTGGCAACTTAAAAGAATAAGTACAAAATGATGTGAAGTAACGTTCTGCTCTTAACAAAATCAAACAAAATAAGCCAAATATTAAAAATCTATAAGTTATACCATTATACTTTTAGTGAAATGAATCTGTCTAATATTATTCTAGATACATTACTTTGTCAAAATCTATTTTTTCTATGTTATAATTAAAATAGAATATCTTGCACTTGTCTAATTTATTTTTTTTTGTTTCCATTCTAATACGCCTTTAACTACAATGCAAGTAATATGAAATGGGCCGACCATATTTGTACAGTCAACCTCTTAATAAAGTACACCTAATTGGGTAATGGTGGGTCAGTTAACAAAGAGATCGAATTATTAGATAAGTTATTAGCGAGTTGAGCTACTCCAACCCATTAATTTGCTTTAGACGAGCTAATCCATTAATGAACCGACACATTATTGACCTTACCTAACTGTACTAACTGACCCGTCCAACCTAAGGGTGACCCAACTCTTTGCCCGACCATACATGACATTCATGGATCATATGAAAAGTTTGAATATTTTTAATATTTTGTTAAAAAATTACAATTACCAATTTTTTTGTCATTAAATAATGACGACTTTCTACAATAAATAAGCTCAATTTTTAATTTTGAAACAAGAAAAATAATTAACAAAAAGACGCTCTAAACCTGTTGGGTCGACGCGAAACCCGCAAAACCGAAATACACCCCACCCGTATTTTACCTGAACCCGAATACACCCCACCCGTATTTTACCTGCCCGCCGAACTAACAGATCTACCCTCTAGAAACAAGGAGAAGAAGACCATGAGAAAAGAAATTTCCTACGTTACAACCATTTGAATCCAGAAGCAAGAAGACTGTAGATCAGGGTATAACAAGGAAAAAGTAGCATACCTTCAGTCTGAAAACCTTCTGAAGCATGATTTACTGGCCCATTGCTTTGGCTTGGCAGCTGACAGTAATCATCTGCGACAAGAGGTCTTTCTAAGTCATCGACCTGCAAATGAGAAAAGTAAATCAACAAAAGCAACCAACGAAGCACCAATAAGATGTTTACCCTTCATAGCAGAAAAGCATCTGTCATGCACAACAAAGATTTTCAAGAATATAGAATAGAGAAATCACTGATTCACGTGAACCCGAAGGCGTTGAAAGCTTGGAAATGCACTTATTTTAGATAGAGAAACTAGGAGCAACAATCCAATTAGTCCACTCAGTTTTGGTTTTTCCCTTGTTTTCCCCACTTTCTCCATGATACTAGACAATATTGACTCACTGCCCACATTCATTTTTGCCAATCTCTAGTTTCCTTCTATTTGTAAGGTACAAAAACACTCCATCCATCGAAAATACATTTTGCAATTCTCCATCCATTGAAAATACATTTTGCAATTCTCCATCCATTTTGCTGGATTATATTTGACAAGACAATTGGTTCTTGAAGGGCAAGAAGGAAGGTTAAAAAACAGTGACACACGGCTCTCAAGGACAGAATACATTTGTTTCTTTTATCTGTCATTTTTTTTCTTTGTTTCCTTATCATCTCTTATACATCCCCATAATAACCCCTTGGGAATCATATCAATACTATGCCTACAATTTATTTGTGTATCTATCAATGTCCTCATTGGAATTCCTCACTGCCATATACACACCTCAACCTGCCATATACACACCTCAACCTTTTTTCCCGACCAAAAGAAGAAACAAAAAAGGGCACTAGATGATTCTCCCTTTTTAATGATGCTCCAAACCAAGTTGATGCCTCAGACATGAGAATGGACTAGGCAAAGGTTTAGGGAGGTATCTGATGCAGGTGCACCATTTCTGAATTCATAAGAGGCCGGTTCACTTGGATCCTACATTAAAAACAGTTTGACTGCTCACAGCATCACGGAAACAGAAGGCAATTGATGAGGCATTTAGTTCTAGTCCACTATAACCAACCTGGAAAAACTTCTGCTTTTTTTTGGGCTATCCTTTTACTTAAAATGTAATTGTCAAAAAACAGCAGCAGATGCACTTCAAACACTTATTTTCACCTGGACAAAAATAAACATGAACAGAAAGGCCAACTTGAATTTGGGATAGTTAAGAGCTCTGTCGGCATTCAATATGGAGAAAATATTGGAAAAAGGTACTGCTATTGTCTTGCAGTGATGATTATATGAACTGTGCTTCTGAATTTTGTAATTTTGTTTCCTTTGCTTCCCCCCCCCCCTCTTCTTGTTGTGGATTTGTGGGGAGGCTTGTCACAAACGTTCTTCAATTATAGGTTTTCTCCTTTTTTTCTTTTAAGACTTTTTGTCAATAAGAAAATCCATCAACACAAAACAGGGAGGCGAATTAAGGGAACTTGTACTTTTATTTCACAAAAATGGCAGCAGGTTTCCACAAAACAAGGCCAACAATGAGCAGCCCAGTGTGGATCCCGTCAAAATGGAATATTTAGATGCAAACAGACACACCCCTAACAAGCTGAAAGGTTGTCTACTTGTCTCCATATGATCCATCAAAACATTTTCATTTGTGAAAAGGAAATTTAAACCAATAGAAACAAGTGAACATGTCTCATTTCAGTAAGGTTAACAAAGCTACTAGGCTTGCTACAAACCAGATCTTTGGAGATATCCTGAAGCTCGTAAACCTCAGACTTGATAGGCTCCTTTAATGGCTTGGATGGTCTTGCTTGAAAGGACCCAAGATCATTGCTCAAGGAACCTTCACTGGGTGTGCCGACAGGCAAAACACCTGTGTCACAAGTGTGATCAAGAGCTGCTTTCTTGCAAGCTGGTCTACATGCTTCTGATGACAATGCCCATACCCATTTGCGCTTCAAGCCAGCCCGAATGTTATAATGCAACCTGCAACACAAATACTTTCTACACTGGGGCTTACGTCTTCTGCGTTTCCTACCCTGTGACATGAACCTAAATGGGGCTTGATGACACTCCTCTTGACCAGTAGAGCTTGGCTTCGCTAAAGTATTCTCCAGATAAGCATGGCTGCTCATACAAGATTTTTCCTCAATGATATCAATCTCTGAAGTACCGTTCCCATCAATCCCCATCTCCTTGGGGAATAACTCATCCCATTCAGGATCTTCCCCCTCTTGACCACCAACGTCACATAAATCATCCAAGAGTAAAGCATTAGAAACAAAAGAAGTAGACACCAAACCTGATCCAATATGACCTCCTTTAAAGCTACTCAAACTTCGATTAAGGACGCGAATGGTGATAACAACCATATTGTGGGAACTGAAGTACTTTAGCTCACTTCCCCAACACAATTTTTCATAGTCATTCTGTCGAATTTTAAGAAAAAATCTATTATCTTTTCTCAAGGAATAGCGCCTAAACATCTTTTTAACATTAATGTCATCCTCTTTTGCTAGGGAAGACAACCTTGAGTTCATACCGCCACAAATGAAGTGATTCTTCTCATAACCCATGGAAACTTTCCTCAAGATTGAAGAAATGGTTCCGTAGTCGGTTTTGCATTCCATTTTAACATTGGTAAGATTCATCTTTGAACAGTTGGAGCTCAAAGATGGATTGAAGTTTACTTCTTCCATCAATTTAGATGTTGAGCAAATCGTAGATTGACCTAGAGATCTGTCTATTACCTCCAATGACGGAGAGCCAAAGCACATATTTCCTTTACAGTGATGTAGACTAACCTCACAAATCTCCTTACCTTTCCCAGCCCCACTCTTGCTAAACCCACCTTCATGCATCTTCTCAACACTCTTTAATTCAAACAACACATCAAGATTTGTAGGTTCTATTCTGTGAGCTTCCTGTAAGTCAAGATAAGCTTCATTAACAAGACCCAAATTCAAAGAAGCGACAGCCCTTGTATATAGAACTTCAATATTTCTAGTATTTAGCTTCAAGGCAGATGTGCATTGATTTCGTGCAAGCGCAAACTCATTTAATTTTAACCAACACTCGGAAATATTTGAATTCAAGGAAATAGCTAACTCCTCCATCAAGTGCGCTTCGCCCTCATTTACAGGTCTAATATGGGATACACACTGCAAAGCCTTTTCATACCTCTTGATCGCCATACCATAATTTCCTTCTTTAAAGAAAGCATTTCCTTCATTCTTAAGGATGTTGGCTCTAGTTAAGATTTTGTGATTGTACTCCGTTTTCATGACAAGATTTATGTCATCCTTATCAATGGCTTCCTTACATTGGGGGTTGGTTATCAAGGAGCGAATGTTGTCCACAGGTTCCATCACCACTTCAAGTTTAAAACACCAAAAGGATCCGCGTAATCACAAGAACCGAGAGACAAAGTTTCACGCGGGCAGAAAAATAGACAAAAGGATTGAAAGATGGAACTGCAACCGACAAGCCACCAAGTCTCCGGCAAACTAACACAGAAAAAGAGACACAACTGTAAGACCACTCCTTCAATAGAGGCAGAACAACATTGAAGAAACAAACAGTGCAAATTACAAAAGACTTCCAGTTCCAAGATGTAGATAGAGGCACCTTTAAGCTTTCCATAGCCAAGAATAAGTGTATACACTTTCACTTGAACAAGTTTATCTTCAAATATACATGAAAATACGATTATGCATCATTCATGACGAAGTACAAAGCTAACTAGCTTTGAGGTTAGCTATCTATTAATGGCAATCATAAAAATCTTACTTCAATGGAGTTTCTTCGTATCTCAAGACATCCAGGAAATAGATAACACATATGCAATTGAAAATGTCAGCGTTCAACTCCCAAGATTGAAAGATTGAATGATATGAACCACTAACTCCCGTACAACTGCCTCATCCCCCCCCCCCAAAAAAGGTTCAACCACAACACCCTTTTACCATCAATGCCACCCTGAACCAAACCCTTAGCTAGTCAGATTAGCACACTTGAGAAGAACATAAAAGTGTATGCCCTCTTGAGGCACCGAAAGAAATTAGCAATTGATCCAAATCACCAGGGAAACCAAAACCAATTGATTTATTCACGAAAATAACTCAAAAATACACAAAGGCCGTTAAATTTCCATACATGAAAACAAAACAGAACCATTGAAATCAAACAGGACGCGAATTCAGGATTTCATCGAATCATCATCATAAGCAGTCACAATTCTCAAAATAATTCGAATTAGCCAAAGCTTTTAGAAAATTACAAACCATGCAATGAATAACAAGAGAGAATATTGAAATTTGACCTTGATCTTGCGAGCACGAGAAGACGGACAGAGGAATCGCCATAGTTTACAAGCAACGAGTACGAGAAGGATGAGAAGAAGCAGAATGAAAAGGCCGATTACGACAATGTCGCCGACCATCGCCGTTGGCTTTCTCTCTCTTCTGTAGAGAGAGAAAGAGAGACGGAGAGAGAAAGGGAGGGAGGGGTGGGGAAAGACGAAGCTGGGGGATGGCGAGAAGAGCGCTTTCAAATGCTCGCATTTAATTCGTTTCACCACCTTTTTAACTCCTCCCCCCCCCCCCCCACCCGGTTGTGTTGCTTTTCTACTGCGAAGTTGTGATTTGTCTTTACATTGGCATAGGGTGATTCCCCTTTTCTTATAAAAATATAATGAAATACCGATATTTGCACTATGAGGTTCAGTCTTCGACATCATTGACGTACAATTAACTAAAAATATTGGACACGAGCGATCCCAATTTTTGGGGATTTGAATAATCATTAATTCAAACTTTAGCAGTAAGAGTCTGTTTTTTTTTTATAAATAAAAAAAATAAAAGATTAAAGTTGATTGAGGTGGGTTAAAGTTTATTTTTTTTATATGAGTTGAACTAGGTTGAAATGGGTTGAAGTTGGTTGAAATGGGTTAAAGTGGGTTGAAGTTGGTATATTTTTTTGTGGTGGGTTAAAATAGGTTAAAATAATGAGAATGTAATTATGTGTGATAATTTATGAAATTATTGTAATTTTTAGTGTATTTTTTCGCTGAATAGTAATTTTACAATTTTGTAACTATTTTTCTGAAAGTTTGAAGCCTGCACAACTTATCAATTATTTTTAATGATTTGGATTACAAAATTTATTAATGACAAATTTTTTTATACATGCCTTTTTTTATGGGTAAATTTGAAAATACCAACTTAAACCTACTTCAACCCACTTCCACCATCAACTAAAGTTCAATTTATGACATTAAAAAAATTCAACCTACTTCAACTAATCTCAACCTACTTCAACCCATCTCACCCGTTTATCCCCCCAATTTACCGACAACAATAACAGACCCGTATTCAAAAAATTCAGATGTAGCAAAAGAAAATAGTATGATCGTAAGTGTTACAAAATATATCAGCAATATATATTTGTTGTTAATTTTTAAATGTAGGAGTTGGTTGAAAATATAACATTAGCTTTTTTCTAATTTTATAAAATACGAAAAATTAGGTTGTGAAAAATAATAAAAATATGATGTAATTTGAAAAGCGTGTGACAGCAAAATATGATGATGATAATTTGAAAATTAAAATGGAATCGTATCTAATTAATACTGCCTGATGCATCATGATAATCAACAAAATGAAATCGTATCTAGTCAATTCAAAAATACCAACCGCAACCCACTTCAAGCTCCTTTCATTAATTTAACCAAGTTTAATTTATCACATCAACAAAATTCAATCCACTTCAATGTATTTCAACCTACCTCAACCTACTTCAACCTACCTTAACCTGCTTCACCTTTTTACTCACCCCAAGTTACTTATAAATTTTCACCATTTTCAAATCATACTACTTTGCAAAAATAATTTAATCTCACATGACACTTTACAAATTATTAAATTTATGAAGGGGTGGGTTGAAATTGGTTGAAATGGGTTGAGGTAGATTGAGGTTTGTTGAAGTTGATTGATGTTAGTATTTTTTTTCACATGGGTTGAGGTTGGTTGAAGTAGATTAAGGTTGATAAATCGAAAATGACCTACGAAAAGAACAGGGCCTAACTTTCAACGTTTTGAACCTTTGAGTGTTTATTTTTAATAGTTCAAATGGTCATTGTAACTTTTATATTTTAGGCAATTTTTAGTTAGATTTAATGCACATATCGTGAATTTCATATGTTTGTATTATGTTAAGGACGGTATCATTTAGAATTACTTGAAAAATACAATCTAAAATGATCATTGGATTACTGAAAATAATAATCCCCCAAAATTCGGAGCGCTATGAGCTATTTGTAAAGTAAACCACTCAAAGTTTGGATTACTCACGTCTAACAACCCGATCAACTAATGTAACATCTCGTATTCTACTCTTAAATATTTGGAAAACATAGCATGGTTTATAAAGTTATATGGTAAGTTTACTACAAAAATAAACGTCTTTCTTTTCAAACCCAAGTGAAAACCACATGTTGTGTGGACTAGTCTGTGGACCGACAAGTATAGAGGTTGGTTTGTTAGCTAACAAGTCATTTCATGACCTTCAACCCATTGGGTTGAGGCAATATAACTAATGGTTTGTTCATTTTAATGATATTAACTAGTAGCAAGCGGTAAAGAGAGGCAAGCAATTATAAATAGTTGTATACAATGAATGATTAGGAAAGGTAAGCAGCAATATTGAGCAATAAGGAGCTGTAAGTAGTATGACACTGGTGAAACAAACAATCCCTAATAGGTGGTCCATTATTTTAAGGTTTAAATATTAAACAAACGTATTGAACCCGCTTTTTTGAGAATTTTGTCGTCCAACAACATCAACATTTGATATCCCTTTTATATTCATTTTCAATTTTGAGGTTTTATGCAACAAAAACAACTATTACCTTCAATACGAGCCCCACTTTTATGGGTTATGCAGAAATCTAAAAGTACGTAAGTTTACCACTATAAGCGTTCTTGCATATAAAGATGCCGAATCTAAAAGACTCACAAAAGCCTTTCATAAAACATTTTTATGACTTTTGATGTTCAATGATAACATATAACTCTAATTTTTATTTTTAGGTTTTCAAGTTCAGTCTAGTGGCTTGATTGCCATTAACTTTTTCTTAGGGGAAAGGGTTTAAAATGTAGGGTTTGTCATGCTACATAGTAATTATAATAGCATATGCCTCATTATAGCATAAGATTATGGTTTAGACAAAATTTTGTCCATCAAGTAATGCATGTTGGGTTGGGTTAGTCTTCTCTATTTGAGAACTCATCCTTTTTGGGCAGTTTGGGTTGAGATTATGTGCAATTATAAACTTTGCTAATTATTATTGGTGTTTGAATATATCTAGTATCCCAAGGTGTGGTTAAGGGAAGGGTTAAAGGACCTTATCATTACTTATGTCACAAAAAGTGAGTGTTCCTTTTTCAGAGAGCTCAATCTTCAAAACTCTACAATTAAATATATTTGTTATGGGTCACTCTTATTATAGGTTACAACATCGAAAATTTTTCCCAGACAACGCACTGAGTTAAGACAAAACACAGCAAACAGGCTTGGTGTCAGGGCATTACAATATATGACTTGAAGTAGTAATATAATTGTTGTGATTTTTTTTTCCGCAAGTATACGGTTGTCGTTGTTTTACTTACGGGTGTCGATCCTCAGGGATGATTGTGAGATTAGATTATCCAGAATTTCTAATTTAAATTAAAACTAGTGACCAACAAAAATTTGATTGCTAAAATTTCTAAATCAAAATACTAAATTAGATTAGAGTACCAGAATAAGAAAGATGAACCAATTCCAAAGAAATGCGACCTACGGACATTTCACCGCAATTAACAAAACAAAGCTCTCTGTTTAGTAGAATGAGCAACTTGAATCCAGAAGCCAAAATCCAGGTTGAGCATAACAAACCCATCAACGTTAGAGCACCCTCAGTACAAGGAGCCTTCGGATTGTCAAGCAACCAAGTTCAAGAAGAATGCCCACAGAGCTTGATCACAGAGCAACAAAAACGATAATTCGAAAAGAAGGGCACCAAAAATTCAGTATCCTCAGCTTGGAATTCCAATGACATCAGAAAAGAAACTAACACCAAACTACATCAATTCAAACTGAAAATCAAATCTAAAATCCGGGGGAGTAGAAATCAAAGCAAAAAGGAAAAGAAAATTGTGCCCCCTGTGCCCTATTCTTCGGCTTCTTTGAAGGCCTCAAAAACACCACCCATTGCTTCTTCGTTTGCCCCCCATTAATCATCAAATTAATGTCTGTCAACGCATTGTAACGGTGGCCTTGATGATGATGATCATTAAAAATCTTGAAGGAGGAGAAAGAAGGGAGGTAACGGCTGGGAGGATGGAGAAGATGAAGAGTTAAGAGGGAAGAAGAAGGGACCTTCGAAGAAGCAGAAACAGAGGAGGAAGAAGAAGAGATGGGGAATGGGTCATGAGTGAAATAATGATGCAATAATGGAGGAAGATGAAAGGTTGAAGGGGGGGAAACATGATGCTCTGTTTTTCGGTTTGGGCTGCGTGGGATGAGGGCAAATTGAAGAAGAAGAACAGCCAGGTGGGGAGGAGGGAGAAAGCTGATCATGTGCCCAGCACATGCATTCACTAAGTGAGGAGCAGGGCGGACAGCGGTTGGGCCAGGAAAAGAGAAAGAAAAGGACCGGCCCAAAGGAAGAAAAGAAAGGAAAAGAAAGAAGAGAAGGGGGGAAACGCGTGGGCTTCGATTGCTAGGCCAGCCGGGCTCCCACGAAATGGGCCATAGGAGAAGAGGAAGGAAGCAGACTGGACTCTTGTAGCTTCATTTTTTTTTTCTTCTTTCTTCAAGTTATTTTCAATCCCTACAAAATAAACAAAAGTATTATTAAAAAGCTAAAACAAGTATTTAGATAATAAAAATCTAATTTAATAATTTATTTAGAACAAATATTAGATGATAACAGGGTATAAAATATTATAATTTTAGGTTGAACAAATACCCCCACACTTAAGTTTTGCTCGTCCTCGAGTAAAACAAAACTAAAAAGCCTAGAAAAAGAAAAGAGAAACCCACAAATATACTATGTACAAAATTGGGAAAAGATAAATACACATTCCAATCAACTAAATTACCCATGTACAAAGATAGTGGTCGGCATATAAACATAATGTACACATTAAGGCACCATACCCCATAAATGACATTAAAGCACTAATTTCTCATCCCATATTGTACACTAAAACTTTGAATCCTTCCCTGTGCTCATGTGTGCATGTGTCTCATCATCCCAAAGTTTATGTTTTCAAAATCAAACTCAATCCCACTTGGTAAACACAAATTACATGATTGACTCATTAACAGTGGAAGCAAGCTTTCCCAGTAGCAATATTGTCTCAAAGGGTAACACCCAGCAGCGCATGCCTCAAAGGGTTGCTTTGTCATTCCAAATTTTATTTCATTTCCTTTTCTTTCTTTCTTTTTTTCTTCTTCTTTTTTTTCTTTTTTTTTCTTTTTTTTTCATGTTTTTTTTTAATTTTTTTTTTAAACACAAGTGGAAGAGCCGATAATGAAAACTAAAACCTTTGGACAATGAGGATGAAATAAATAGGGATTAGATCACACAATGACAATGAACAAATGAGATTAGAATTAGAAGCAAAAATTTCACATCAAGGACAGAGATCCAACATGCACATCATGCGTATATACAGGCTAATAATCAAAGTACAGGGAAGTGAAGTTGATCAGAAAAGTACTAAGCTTCCCCCAAAAAAAAAAAATCTTTTTGAATTTTTCTGTCTTTTTTTTGTTTTTGTTTTTGTTTTGGTTTTTTGTTTTTTGTTTTTTTTTATGAGTTTTTTTTTTTTGACAAAGTTTCCCCACCCCCACACCAAAATCTCACAAGGTCCTCATTGGGAGTAGAAATAAACATAAAACCACATAGTCAACATATATACAAAAGAAAGACAAAAAGAACCAACTATACAGGAAAAAAAAAGGCAAAAGAGAAAGGAGAAAAGAGAAAAAGAGAAAAAGGATGAAAAGAAGTGTTTAGCAAACCAAGTCGGGTGCTAAGTACACCCAAGCTATCATTTCAACACATCACTGAGCAGGACTCGGCTCGCGGAGGAGCAGACATTCCACATCTTCCTTGCTAGGCAACTCCAGAAATTTCTTCAATCTGTGGCCATTTACATTAAAAGTAGCACCACTGTCAGAGTTCCGAATCTCAACTGCACCATAGGGAAAAATACGTGAGACAATGTAAGGACCTGTCCATCGGGACCTTAATTTCCCTGAAAACAAATGGAGCCTAGAGTCATACAAGAGCACTTTCATGCCTGGGGCAAACTCTTTCCAAAGGATACGCCTATCGTGAAACAACTTAGCCCTCTCTTTATAAGAACGAGCACTCTCATAAACCTCAACTCTAATCTCATCAAGCTCATTCAGTTGCAGTCTACGCTCCTCACCAACCTCAGTCAAGTCATAGTTCAGTTTCTTAATGGCCCACCAAGCTCTATGTTCTAATTCCACAGGAAGATAACAAGGCTTACCATAAACAACCCTATAAGGTGACATACCCAAGGGAGTTTTAAAATTTGTCCTATAAGCCCAAAGAGCATCTACGAGTTTGTCAACCCAATCCTTTCTATTCCGGCTCACGGTCTTTTCAAGAATTTGCTTAATCTGTCGATTAGACACCTCAACTTGACCACTGGTTTGGGGATGATAGAGGGTAGCAAGCCGATGGACAATTGAATACCTCTTCAGTAAGGCATCAAAGGACCTATTATTGAAATGGGTGCCCTGATCACTAATAATAGCACGGGGTATGCCAAATCTAGCAAAGATGTTCTCCCTCAAGAACTTCACAACAACTTTAGCATCATTAGTCCTAGAAGGGACGACTTCAACCCATTTAGACACATAGTCCACAGCTAGCAAAATATACTCATTCCCAAAAGATGATGGAAATGGTCCCATAAAGTCTATACCCCACACCTCAAAAATCTCCACCACAATGATGGGGTTCAGTGGCATCATGTCCCGCCTGCTTATCCTACCCAACTGCTGGCACCTAGGGCAACTCTTACAGTACTCAAAAGCATCCCTAAATAGAGTAGGCCAGTAGAAACCACATTGAAGAACTTTGGTTGCAGTCTTCCTACCACTAAAATGCCCCCCACATGCTTGATCATGACAGAAAGAAAGGATACTTCTCACCTCATGGTCGGTAATACACGTCCTAAACAATTGGTCGGAGCAATACTTAAACAAATAAGGGTTATCCCAAACAAAGAACTTTACAAGGTGAAAGAACCTATCCCTATCATTCTTCGTCCAACTCTCAGGGATCCTACCAGCAACTAGGTAGTTCACAGTATCAGCATACCAAGGATCACAGTGGACGGCATATAACTGCTCATCAGGGAAGCACTCAGAAACAGTGGACTCACTTTCTCTATCATAAAGAATCCTAGACAAATGATCAGCCACAAGGTTTTCAGAACATTTCTTATCTCTAATCTCACAGTCAAACTCTTGCAACAACAATATCCATCTAACAAGTCTAGGCTTAGCATCCTTCTTAGAAAGAAGATGTTTAAGAGTAGAGTGATCAGTATAGACAATTACATGAGAACCAATCAGATAAGGTCTAAACTTCTCAAACCCAAAAATCACAGCAAAAAATTCTTTCTCAGTCACAGTATAGTTCAATTGGGCATCATTCAAAGTGTGACTAGCATAATAAATCACATGGGTTTCTTATCAACAAGTTGCCCTAAAACTACCCCAACAGCATAATCAGAAGCATCACACATCAATTCAAATGATTCTCCCCAGATGGGAGGATGAAGAATAGGAGCAGAAGTTAAGGCTTTCTTAAGCTTAGAAAATGCCTCAAGACAGTCATCAGAAAAATGAAAAGGCACATCTTTAGCTAACAAGTTTGACAAGGGCTTTGCGATCTTACTAAAGTCTTTAATGAAACGACGATAGAAGCCAGCATATCCAAGAAAAGACCTTACTTCTTTCACACATGTGGGAGGGAGAAGATTAACAATCAAATCAGTCTTAGCCTTATCAACCTCAATTCCATCTTTAGAAATAATATGGCCTAAGATTATTCCCTTCCTAATCATAAAATAACATTTCTCCCAATTCAGAGTCAAATTTTTCTCCCTACATCTTTCCAACACTTTTCTCAGATTAGACAAACAGTCATCAAAGGAAAACCCAAACACAGAGAAGTCATCTATGAAAATTTCCATGCAAAGTTCAACTAAATCTGAGAAAATGGAAATCATGCAACGCTGAAAAGTAGCAGGGGCATTGCATAGTCCAAAAGGCATACGTCTAAAGGCATAAGTTCCAAATGGACAGGTGAAAGTAGTCTTCTCCTGATCCTTAAGAGCAATAGAGATCTGGGTATAGCCAGAGTATCCATCTAAAAAGCAATAGAAGGAATGTCCAACCAACCTCTCTAACATCTGGTCCAAGAAAGGAAGGGGAAAGTGGTCTTTCCTAGTGACAGCATTCAATTTTCTATAATTTATGTAAACACGCCACCCAGATTGTACTCGAGTAGGGACTAACTCATTCTTGTCATTCCTAATTACGGTGATCCCGGTCTTCTTAGGAACAACTTGAACGGGGCTAACCCACTCACTATTAAAAATGGGATAGATAATCCCATGGTCTAACCACTTCAGCACTTCATTCCTAACTACTTCCTGCAGAGTAGGGTTCAAACGCCTTTGACGGTCACGGTAGGGTTTAGCATTGTCTTCTAGATGAATCCTATGTTGCACAATAGAAGGACTAATGCCCTTAATATCCCCTAAGGTCCAACCCAAAGCTTCCTTGTTCTCTCTAAGTAGGGCAATCAACTTGGTCTCTTGGCCCCCGTCTAGGTCAGAAGCAATAATGACAGGCAAAGATTCATTGGGGCCTAGAAATGCATACTTAAGAGAATCAGGAAGGGGTTTCAGTTCAAGAGCAAGAGAGGAAACAGTTTCAGAAGCAGATTCAAAAGCAGCAGTGAGCAAACAATCAGCAGTAGAGCACAAGTCATCAAATTCAAAAGCATCATATTCAGGCTCATCATTAACAAGAAAGGACTCATACTCAACAGCAAACACATAATCACAAGCATCATCAAGAATAGAATCCTCTACCCAGTGAAGAGTAGAGAACTCCATATCATCAAAACCAGAAGGCTGTCTTTGCAGATTAAAAATATTAAGCTGTATAGTCATGTTACCAAAAAACAGTCTCATCATACTATTCCTGCAATTAATAAGGGCATTGGCAGTGGCCAAGAAAGGACGTCCTAAAATCACAGGGACTAGACTAGCTAAATTAGACACCATCTTAGTCTCAATCACAACAAAGTCCACAGGGTAAATAAATTCACCCACTCTAATTAACACATCCTCAACTATCCCCCAAGGCAATCTGGTCGACCTATCAGCTAATTGAAGAACCATCTTGGTAGGTTTTAGCTCACCTAACCCTAACCTCTCATACTCAGTGAAGGGAATCAAGTTGACATTGGCCCCTAAATCAAGCAATGCTCTATGAATAAGCTGGTCCCCTATAACTATAGAAATATTAGGGCAACCAGGGTCCTTATACTTCACCGGGATCTGATGAGATAAAATAGAACTAGCTCCAGAGGCTAAGAAAGCCTTCTTAGGGACATTGGTAGCTCTCTTGGTTGTGCACTTGAAAAATCATGTGAAACACTTTTTTTTAATTTTTCTTTTGCATTTTATATGGCATTTACCTTAATGAAGAGAGCACTATCTTTCTTTGCTATGATTATCTTGATGCTCTTTTATAACCATGCATGTGAGCTCCATGTTGAGGAGTTTGACAAGCTCCTGCATGCATTAACGACATCTGATTTGATGACTTGGGTCTTGAAGTAATGATGAAGTGGTTAATGCTCTATGTGGCTCGGTTATGAGGAGGCCTTAGCTTAGATGCTCCCCATACCTAACCTGGCAATATTGCTTCTTTTGTTTCTCCTCTTCCCCCTCAACTCATTTATTTTCTTTGAATAATGCTTTGTCTAATCATGGGGAGGTAGTTTCATGTTTTCTAATTTGGTTTTTAGTTTGCATACTAGTTAGAGCATGTAGTATTAGGTTTCCTTTCATTTGTAGTGGTGTGCTGCATTTTAGGTTTGTAGTTTTAGGTGCTAATAGAGATGGTATGGATTAGTTTGAGATAACCTTCAATAAAGCTCCTCTAGGCAAAATAGTTTTCACGAGCTTGACTGACTTTTGATGAATAGCCCCTTTGATGTGAAGATTTTTGAAATTTTTGTGGCCCTTATCTTGATTGAGAACTATGTTGCTCCCTTGGAGTCAGTAACACCCCGAAATTTTTAGTTACTAATTTTGATTCAAGTGTGAATTCTTGATTAATTTGTATGTATTTTATGTCGTTTATTTTAAATATATATGTGTTTTAGGTTAATATGATTGTGTTTTGGGAATAATTTGTTGAGTGAGTATATTACTAAGGCTTTGTTTCCAAAAAAAAAAGGTGAGTCAAAAGAGAGAGAGAGAGAGAGAGAGAGAGAGAGTTGGTTAAAAAAAAAGAAAAAAAAAGAAAAGGGGGATTTGTTTTAGGCTTCGCATGATTTTATCCATAAAGAAGAAGGGGCTTTTTTTTTGTTCTCATCTTCAACACAAAACACACACACACGGCAGAGAGGGAAAGAGGGGCAGAGAGAAGAAGAAGAAGAAGAAGAAGAAGAAGAAGAAGATTAACGCTTTTGGTTTTGAAATCAATTCAGGTGAGTAATTCTTGTCTTTCTCAACCTAAAATTGATTAGGGAAAGATTAAATTTGAGATTCCTACTCGAAATTGCAAAATTGAATTCGAATTGAAGTTTTGAATTTGAGGTTTTAAGGTTTGGTAGATTAGAACCCTAATTTCAATTGGTAGAAACCCACAACTGAAATTTTTATGATGGTTTGTGATTTTAGGGTTATGGGAGTGTTTTGAATTGGTATTTATGCTGTGGGTTTGTTCATATACATGCTATACTTTGGATTTTTGGGTTGATTGCTTGTTCTTGGTTGAATATTATGGTAGAAAATGGGGTGGAATTTTCGGATATTGCAAGTAGCAGGACACTGTTGGATTTTCTGTGAATTATTGGCTGCACGAAAAATCCTGAAATGTTTAATGTAGGTTACCCAGGATGTTATGCAACTTCTGGTAAATTTTCATGAATTTTAGATGTGTAGTTTATAAGTTATGGAATTTTATTTGAAGATGCCCTGTTTTCAGTGTGTAAATTCAGATGATGTTTGGAATTACTGTGAGCTATTGGGTTAGATATAAATTATGAAAATTTTACTGTAAACTTATGAGGAGGTATGGAAAATTTCTGTAAATTTTTATGAATTTTGGATGTGTATTTTAGAAGTTATGAATTTTAGATTGAGACTGCCCTGTTTTGGTACCTGATTTCGGTTACTGTTTTAATTTATTATGAACAGTTTTCTTGGAGAAAAATTATAAAATTATTACTGTATATTACTCATGATATGGGGTGATTGCTGGTAAATTGTTGTGAATTTTGGTAGTGTATGCTAAAAGTTATGAATTTTTGAGTTTAATTCGCAGAATTTTGATTATTTTGGCTGACTGTTTGAATTTCTGGGAATGATGGGCCTGGAGAAAAATCATGAAATTTATATGTCAGAATATAAATGTTATTTGTTAATTTTCTGCAAAGTTTGGTGAAGATTGGATGTGTATGTTGTGAGTTATGAATTTGTGAGTTAAAGTACCTTATTTAGTGTAATTATGGATTATTTGTGTGTTTAATCCGTACTTTAGATATGAAAAGGCCATTGTTGAGCTTCTTAAGAATTCTGATTGTGTGATGAGGTATGGGAAACTTGTGAAAGTATTTTGGGTGAAATTATGTTTTGATTATGTTTTTGTACAAATTGTGGAATTGAATTTCTTTGAAAATAAAAATGTGATTATATGATTTCATTAAGTTATGTTTTTGGGGAAAGAAATTTGTGTCTTGACTGAGGCTATTACAGAACGTTCTAGAGCTATGGCCATAGTAATGACTGTCCTTATGTTCAGGTCGCCTAGTGGGAAAGGCTATAACCAATCCCCTGGGATATGAATGTCGACTTTGTGTATGTGTGTGAGCCATGTGGGTCCCTAGTGAGGAGAGTTTCGACCTAAACTTACTAGGATATGAATGCGACTCCATGGTTTGTGTTGTGGGCAGTTCGCGTCCTTCAGAGCGTTGAGTGCCTGATTAGGACCATATGAATGAGTTGCGGCAGGTCCACCATTGGTTGGTACCATATGTTTAAGCCGTAGCTGGACCACCAGGATGTATTTGTCACCCCTGCGTTGTGATGGTTCTTTGTGTGAGTCATGAGTTGAATTCTCCTAAACTAAAAGTTTTGCATTCAGTTAAGAATATGTGACGTGTTGTGAAATTTATTTTGGATTAAATTTAGACTTTGGTCATGATGTGGAAATCCTCTTGGATTTAAATTGGGCTTTGGATTTGGATTTGAAGGTTCATTCAAAACATCTATGAACTTGTGATTGATTTTAAGATACATATTATGTGTTTATGTGAACTTTTGTGATAAAGCTGATTTGATGTATATGCTAATTATAGTTATAGGCGGGCCGTTAAGTTGCTTAGCAGATTTTGCTTTCTTTTGGACTCTAGTGAGGACTATGAGCCTAAAGGACATGATTGGTATGGGACAATCATGGTTAGTTTAGTGAATAAACTAACAGCAGAGTTTGTTTAGGGATTTAAGTGAAAACGAGATACCTTGAATAGTACCTGGTATGGGACAAGTACGACTAAGCTACTCTAATTGCCCGTTCTATGTCCTAATTGCCCGTTCCATGACATAAATATGTTGTGTGTATTTGTGACATTTGTGAACCTATTAGATATGGAAGGTATGAATTTATTTTGGTTCTTGAAGCATATGAATGTTCTTATGTCATCTTGTACATGGCATATGATATGTTCTGTCCATATGTCATGAGTTACCTGTAGTGTGTGATTATGTGTTAACCGGTTAATGTGCAAAGTGTAACAATGGGGAAGGTAAGGGTTATTCACTGGGCTCGAGGAGCTCATGATCTCACCATTTTTCAGGTTTTGGAAGCGAAAAGGGATCGTAAGAGCATTAAGAAAGCTGAATCAATTGTGAAACACTTTTGAATAACATATTTGAAACTGTAGGGCTCGTTGTATGTGTATGCTATGGCTTATGTTAGTAAATATAGCTCTGAATGTATTTTGGTTCGGATATATATAAGAATATTATGGTAATGCATACTTTAGAATAACCCTACCCAACCTCAGTTGGATTTCAATTAGAGCTTCCGCTGCTATCCACTATCAGCAGGTTAATTATGATTAATAAGTTAATGTAGGCCTTGTGGGCGCCCCTGACCAAGCGTCCACGGCGGTAACGCACCTGCCGCTTTGGGCGGGGCGTTATAGAGTCATTCACACTAATGCTAGTACATGAGCTACATTTTATGAGCTAGATAAGATTGTGGTAGATACCCTATGAGATTTTGGACATTATTTGGACAAATCATGCTTAGTCTCATGTTCTTTCATGTGTGTGACTCTTCTAAGCCGCGTCTCTAGATTTTGCCTATATTCTTATTCAAAACCACATTAACACGTGCATATTTGATGATTTGATAGAAACATTTCTTTGGTTTTTAACATTTTAGCCACATGACCAAATAACATACTATGTCTTCCATGTTAATCCATTTACTAGCCCAATTGAGCTTATGACCTTTTTCTTATTGTGATTCCTTCCATTTTAGCTCTTATCCATACAAATATTCATATCCTTAAGCCAATTCTATGGAGCATCACTTCAAGTTTATCCGTGGGAAGCTTATGGGGCCAATTGAGATTAGGGTTGCTCGATATGTTGGCTTGATGAGGGGATGATTGTATTATAGATTTGGAGTATTCCCCTTATGCTGATATGAGTTGCATATATATGTATTAAGCTATGAATTGACAATTGGTGGTAAAAAAAAGAAAAAATCATGTTGAAAAAAAGGTGGAAGAATAAAAAAGAGTGAAAAAATGAATTAGTGATTGGCGTTAGATATGTGCATAGCTTGTGTTCCTTCTATGTCAATTCATTTCCTACTTAATTCGTGGGATATGTTCATTGTATTTTTGAGGTTTGGAGTGTTGTTAAACTTTATGGTTACTTGGTGCTTTTGTTAATTGCTCCCTAGTCACTTGGTTAAATAGCTATATATTGTTCAAACTCGTTAGTTCACTCATTTCCCTTAACCCTTTAGCCCACATTACAACTCATGTAAAGTCCTATTGATTGTCATGGGCACATTGCATCTTAATGGTGGAGAATTTGAGAGTCTTCGCAAGCATATGGTAGTTTGCATCTGTGGATTCTTGAGTGGACCTAAGCTATATTTTAAACACATGAACGGGAATAGTCCATATTTTTCAAAAGTGAGGTTCTACCAGTCCATTTAGCTCCATAATTTCTTGTGCTTGCATAATGTGCTTTGTGGTTCTTTAGGGGTGATCAACTTTGACTTCTGGCTTGTGGTCTCATATTTATTCGAAAACGCTCACCTTCTCCTAAATTTGAAGCATCTTATTCATTATTTGGGGTTACTACTAATTAACATTCTTACTTGTGATGTACTTTGAGTTGCCTAACCTGAGGAGGTTGTCGTGTTGTGAATATTTATTGCATCTCCCCTTGTTAGTTTGTCTTGAGTTTGGCTTTACTTGCGAACAAACAAACGTTTAAGCATAGGGGAGTGATAAGTGTCATATTTGCATAGGATCTCATGAGTGTTTTGGAGTCATTTTAGGGCACTAGTGTGCTTAGTTATATGATTTATGCCCTTATTTATACTATTACGCTTGTTTTGAGAGTGTTTGCAGATTTTGACTTTGTGAGCCAAGTTATGTGAGCAGAATGATGATTTTGAGGCCTTGTGGATCAAAGAAGATAGCAAAAGAGACCTAAAGACACCAAACACAGACATACCGGGGTCAACGCTACAGTGCAGGAGGTTTCAGAAAGAAGTAGTAGAAGAAATAATTAAGTAAAACCCAACCAATAGGGCACCACAAAGTTGGGACCACAGTCCATCGATGCCTACACGATCAGACCACGGTGAGCCCTGTTCCTTCGAATCAACTAGTTTTCTTCGTAGTTGTTCGTTTTCCAAGCAACTGTAACGTTTGACAAACTTCATTTCCATGATAAAAGCATACCTCCTGCCTCATTCTTCATCTATCCGTTTCCACCAACATAATCCATCATCTAGACTAGGCTTTATATTAGATTAGAGGAAGAGAGAGTGAATTGAAGTGAAGATCTTACGAGGATAGCATGTCGGGTCTGCAATCGACGGATTCAAGCATGCTCTTTGGTTGAGCATTTCTCTTATCTTATCTTCTCTTCTCCTCTCTTTTCTTATTGTAGATTTATGTTTTGTAATTTGGCTTAGCTTTGTTGTTTTAATATTGGATTTATGCAAATACTTGTTAATTTTTTCAAACTTGTGTTGATCTCCATGGTATTTTGGAATCTATTAACTTGTTTTATTAAATCCTAAATGTTCATTATCTAAGAAATCTGATCACTTTCTTGCATGTTTTGGTTATTAGGTGAAGAAATGAATGGTGAAATTAGAATTTTGAAACCTTAGGATTTGACTTGATTGTGTGGAGTCTTGAGAAAGTCCCATCAATTAAGAAGCCATTAATTTGATGATTGCATGCTTAATGAACCTAAATGAATCGAGAGCCCTTGAGAGATGGTAATTGGTTAGATTTAGTTATTTCACTTCACCTTGAAAGAGTTTTGTGATACTTTGATTATTGGACAACCAATTGAGGAAGAAGTTCCTAATTTATACATGGATTGAGATATTGCTTGTTTTGTTTAATTCCTTTATTATTTATCCATTAGATTAGATAGTAGAATAATTTAGTTTCAATCTCAAAATTTGACCCACTTAGCTTATCTTGAGGGAATAAAGCCCAATAGGTTGACCTAATCCTTGTGAGAGATGACCTTGATTTGTTGTAATACCACCGTGCGCTTGCGGCCTTATCATATATGCCTGATTACCTCCTTTATGAGTAGACGTTGTCGTAATGACATATCTGGGAAATGACATGTCCCAAGAACCATTATTAGTATTCCTCTCCCCAGTATCCTGCGCCTCTTCCCCTCACGCACCTCAAAAAAAACCTATGAACTTACCTATACTAAGATTTTTGCTATAAGTATAAGTTGAACTGTTGACTTTTAGGTATCGCGAGATTTGATGCATTAATTTTTATGACCATGACATTTTTGAGTTCATTTTTTAAGTACCATTACTTATGAAATCCTTATAATTAAGTCATAAAATTACAAAAATATCCTTACTACTGTCCTTTTTATAAAAAAAATCCAATCCTTCTCTTTTAAGTATCCACAACACCATTGATAGACTATCCAATAGTGAAAAGATAGTTTTTAGGGTTTTTGCTTTAAAAGAAGAAAACAAAGGGACAATAGTAAGGGTGTTTTTGTAATTTGAGGTATGAATTATAGGGAATTTATAAGTGATGGTACTTAAAAACAAACTCAAAAATATCAGGTCATAAAAATTAAAGTATCAAATCTCGGAATACCTAAAAGTTATCAATGTATACAATGTCATCATTTCATTTAACCTCTTCAGAATAAGGGTTATTGCGACCTTCATTTGGCTAATATCTCATCACAAGCCCTCTATTACAAAAAATTTGACTAAATGTGATTCTCAACTTCTGTTATATTAGTTGTCAATGTAATACTAATTGTCAATGTAATATTAGTCTCAACTTCTATTATATTAGTTATCAATGTAATGAATCAACCATAAATCATGATGCTAGCTTGATTTTTATTTGTTTTTTTTTTATCCACCAATAGAATTAGGATGTGCGTTGGTGATTTATCTTGACACTTAAGTCTTGTCCAAAAGGTATAATATTACAACAACTTTAGATAAGTTGTTAGGTGAAAAAAAACTTTTGCTAGACATACACAAAATCCAATTACGAACTTGCTTATGATTTAATCAAGCTAAAAGCATAGTGGAAATCAAGAACAATCCATGTTGCTTTAATGGTGAAAAGCATTCAAGATTTAGTTGTTCAAATTGATTTTGTCTACAAGCCTCGCCTTGTTTTTTTTCTTCTTGTTTTATGCTTAACAATTAATGAGATTGAAGTTGTGCCTTAAATTATCTATATAATCATCTACGAGGTTTCACGAACCTTATAGGATTACATTGACCAAGTTCAAAATTTAGATCAATATCTTCGCATTTGTGCCTCAAGCCTAGAAATTTTCAAGGGTTCGGGCCCTAGATTTTTTTCACCAATTTAAAAGTCTGTATAAAAGTTTGAACCGTTATAAATTCTTGATATAACATTCTCGTTATCTACGTCTCTTTTTTTTCTTTAAAAAAAAATCAACAAAACTTTTGTTCAAATCAACATTCAAGTAGCATGAAATATATCATCCTCTTGGACATGACAAAGCCATCTTGGATATTTAAAACAGAACAACCAACCTTACTAATAAACCCATTTGGCCAATTGATAAGCCACCTTATTCCTATTATGCCTCACCACTCACCAGTAGGGCTGGCAAAAAATTATCCAACCCGGATATATGGATTTGTCCGACCCGAAAAAACCGGGTATGGTAACTTTTTTATGTCCGAATTTGAAATCCGAACATTCGGACATGTCAGGATTCAAACCGGGTCGGGTCCAGGTTGTCCGAATTTAGAGGCAAATCTGGGTCCGGATCCGATTTTGAAGTAGCTAAAAATTCGTGGGCTTGGGCTGAGGCGGGCCTTTTAATTTTTGGGTAAAAAAATTAAAAAAAATGTCAAATTTGTTTTCACTTTTTTGGCATACTGAAAACCCTTGACTCCTTCTTCTCTCTCCTCTAATCTATTCAGCTGTTGGCTGCTGGCTGATGTGCTCTCGAAAATTTCTCTCTCATCCTTGCTCACTTTCTCTCTCCCAGTCTCCCTTAATGCATCTCTGTTTGGGTCCTAATTCGTGCATGGCATCATCAATAATTCAATTCAAGGTAAATTTCGTTGCAAAGAATCCTAAATTCTTACTATTCAAGTTAAATTTTGTTTCTTTCATCAATTTTTGCTTGTTTCCTTCATCAATTTTTCCCTGATTCGTTTCTTTCATAAATTTTTCCTTCATCAATTTGTTAGGTTACTGGGCAAAGCTGAAAGAAACCCTATGTTAGATTCGTTTCCTTCATCAATTCAAGGTATTTTTCCCTAATTCATTTCCTTCATCTCTTTCAAACCTTTGAGCTCCTTCTTCAAATTTCCCTGATTCGTTGCCTTTGCTGCCCATGGCCATGGATGTTGATGATTTTTCTTTCATTTGAAGCAGGCTAGAGAGCTTTCTCATTGTATGTTGCTAGCATCCGTTGCCCCTTTGGCCTACTTGTTTTGTTCGTTGGTGATTTTTCTTTGCAGACTTCCTTAAAATTTTTGGTTCTGGAATTTTTCATTAAATAAATTTGTATTGGTTGCAACTTAGAAGCATTTCATAACCATGGGAGCGTACTCTTTTTTTTTTTTTTCAAAACTTGCATGTTGTTTAATGGCCTATTTTGCTTAGTTCGTCAAGGGTTAATAACCATGGGAGCATAATCATTTTGTTTTTGGTTCTGGAATTTGTCATTTTGTTTTTGGTTCTGGAATTTTTCATTTTGTTTTTTTTCAAAACTTACTACAAAAATACCTCTGATTTGCGGCGGAATTAACGACGGAAAAAGTTAATTTTTCTAACGGAAAATTAGCTTTCCAATGGAAAATACGACGCCAAATACCCCGTCAGGAATCAGCTCGTCGTAAAAAATTATCCGATGGGGTCTGACGGATTCCAACGGTATTTCCGACGCAATTATCCCGTCGGATAGGGATTAAGGTGTAGAAAATTTTCCTCCTCAAAAATAAATAAAAAGCTTATTTTTTTCCTCCTCAAAAATAAATAAAAAGCTTACACGATCATCACATACAACATGTGTAATAATTACCAAATATAAATTTTTATATCTAAAAATGAAATGTGCTAAATTAAAAATTTATCATGACATCCACATAATTGTTTTGGATCTATACGTAGATCATATAAATTAATTAGATTCAGATAAATTTGTGGGATCATCGTTGTCATTTTGGGAGTCTTGTTTATCATTAGTGTTTAAGTTGATTTGGCTTGAAAAATCAACACTTTGTCCTTTAAGAAATGTTAAAACTTTTTTCATAATGCGCTCTGTCTTCCCCTGGTTCTTGGTAATTTGACTCATAGCCTCTACTTGCTTGGTAATGTTCTGATTGAGGAGTTGCGCTTGCTCTCTTGAATCAAAATGCTCAACTGATGAGTGACGTGCATATGCAATTGTAGTTGATTTCTTCAACTTGGCCCCTTCCGTGCCAAAACCGTATACAAGGCCTTTTTCATCCAGATTTTCTTTAACCCAAAACTCTTCTGGAGTCATAGCCTCATAGGGGGCAGTTGGGATCCCCCTTGATTTGCAGTTTGACTGTACTCCTCCCATTTGTTGTGATGATCCTCCTGAAAGTTGTCAAAAATGAAACTATTACATACTAAATTGACAATTATAACATATGAATAATGTCTGAATAAAATGTGTCAAACTTACATATTTTTTGGTAGATTTTTTATCAACAAAAACTTTATCTTTGACCTTGCAGTGAGTGTCCTTAAACAGTTCCTCATATGTGGGTTCCCTACCAATGCTTTGGCCTACAAAAAATAAAATGTAACGACTGATCAAATGTAAAGAATGACCAAAATATCAATCCTTACCATACATTGTATATCGAAAATACACTTATTAATAAGCACATTACTTACCAGACTCCTCTTCCTTTCACTAATCGGAATTGAGTCACATGTGTGTAACGAAGGACCAAAAACATTCTGCATCACTCAATCTATTCTTTTTAGTTTGTTGACTCAATTTCTTAAACTTGTTATCCTCACTCCAATGTTTGAGCATCCCATTCTAAACACTAGACGGTAACCACTTTGGCTTTTTACTGTACTTCCTGACATATCCAATAATGTCCATAAGTCAAGTTGCACCTCTGTACTCAAAGTTACGCCGTATCTGGATTTCATTGTTTGGATGCCAGTAGTAGTGTTTCTATAACAAAGTTGAAGTATATTAGTAAATATCTCAAACAATCTAATGACGACTTTGAAATTCGTTGCACAGAAAATTAACCTTGAACTCATTAAACCATATGTCTCGCTGAAATTGTGGAACTCCCCCCACGTGGTCCAAGGACGTGGGTATTTACCTGCAAAGCTTTCAATAATTTTTGAACTACGCCCTGATATGAAACAAAACTAAAAACCAAAAAAAATTGTTAAAATTAATTTCTGTAGCCATTAAAATAATATGATTGCTGAAGAAGTTATAAAATTTATAATAAACTTACGTATCACCATCAAGTTGTAAATATATCTTATTATTTGTGCTTGCAGGTTCACTATCAGGTGTAGGATTTTGTCTATCTCTTCCTACCCCGTCATTTTGGACCCCTTCGTTGTGGACTGAATGGCTTAGCATTCTTGGCTGACCAACAATCTGATTACTGTTGTAATGTGGGCTAACAGTGCCAAACTGTTGAAAAACTAATGGGGTAGCTGAAGTACCACCGATGTAAGAAATATTGGGTTGAATTGGTGACTGCATACCCGCACCAAAAAAAGGTGGTTGTATATATGGTTGCTCATTCATGCTACCAAAATAATTTCTGAACGGCTGAGTTGGGTCAAGAAAACATCCAAACATTCCGCTTAAGGTGTTTGTTTCATAGTTTTGATCAGCAAGATCATGTTGTGGGGTTGGTTGTGGTGTTCCTCTACCCGCATCATTCCTAACTGTTCGGCCTTGACCACGTCCACCGTTTACTCCAGACATCTAATAAATAAGAATAAAATAGAAACAAAATACAATAGTGCAAATATTCATACTATTATCAGTGAAAAAATTACAGCACATATATACAATTGTTTTTCCTAACTTACAATTAAAAAAAAAGTATATACACATGCATAAATATCCATACAACTAAAAGAATAAATCAACCATTGTGGGACACATCGTCATCGTCATCATCATCACTTTGCAATGTCATATCTCCATCGTCATCATCATCAGTGTCTTCAACGTCATCCTTCCATTCACCTTCTTCTTTCTCTTCATAATCATCATCATGTTCTCCATTCCCAACATGATCATCACCCCAATTATGTCCATCAATATCATTAACTTGTGCAGGCGAGTGACACAGTACTCCGACTCTGTAAGATATCCTTTTTCTCGATTTCCAAATGGAGTACCCTTACGGTTGAACACCGAAAGAATTGGCATTTGTGCTTCGAGTTGTCGCATACCCTCATTACGCCCAATACTTGGGCAATGCAAGCTCGGCCAAAAATAATCCTCAGCGAAATGTTTAATCTCAAATGCTAAGTATTTATGAACCATGGATGCCTCTACACAAGCTTTGTTATTTGTCGTAGGCTTTAACCAAAATACCTCTCAAAAGGATACATCCATCGATATTGAACAGGACCATCCAACAAAGCTTCTTCTGCTAAATGAATGGGCAAATGTTCCATGACATTCTAAAAACCAAGAGGGAAAAGTGTCTTCAATTTATAAAGAATTATAGAAATATTTTTATTCATCTCTTCAAGCATGGTAACATGTAACTCACTGGAGTATAGATTTCTGAAAAAATCACTCAATTCGACCAAGGGTCCCAAAACATCTTCAGGAAGAGCAGCAAAAGTTACTGGAAGAAGATTCTCCAAAAATACATGATGATCATGACTTTTCATATTTTGAAACTTTGTCTTAGATGGATCAACCTAATTTTCCACATTAGAACAATAATCTTTAGGCACATAAACCTCCCGCAACCATTAGCAGACAACCCTTTTTTGAGCTAACGACAGTGCAAACTTGGCTTTCGGTTTACACAATCCATCAGTGGACCCTTTTGTAACTAAGTTCAACTCTTGCCTACTGCACAGAATAGACATATCCATTCTTGCTTTAATATCATCATTTGTTTTTCCCGGAACATCCATCACTGTGTTTATAATGTTTTTACCGAAATTTTTCTCAATATGCATAACATCAAGGTTATGCCTCAGAAGTTGATGCTTCCAATAAGGCAACTCTCAAAAGATACCTTGCTTTGTCTAGTTATGTTCATTTTCCTGAAATCCGAGAATTTGAAATTGTACATCTGTAGTCACTTTAGGCAATGTAGATGCTATATCAGACAATATTTTACCAGAAATCCTTTGGGGAGGGCCAATGTGTATGCTATTCCCTTTACGAAAAACAACTTTATTAGCTCTAAAACAATTATTTCGAAACAAGAATTGACGATGGCAATTGAACCAACATGGCTTTCGTCCATGCTGTAACTGGAATGCGCAATTTTGGTGCATACAAACCGGACATGCTAACAACCTATGAGTACTCCAACCGGACAACATACCATAAGCGGAAAAATCATTAATTGTCCACATTAACGCAACATGCAATCTAAAAGTTTTCTCGCATGAAACATCAAATGTATCTACCCCAACATCCCATATCATTTTCAACTCATCAATTAAGGGTTGCAAGTGCACATCAATTCTGTTCTTTGGATTTGTTGGACCTTAAATAATGCAACTTAAAAACATGTATGGAGTGGTCATACACATATATGGAGGTAAGTTATAAGGTGTAACAACAATTGGCTACACAGAATACGATCTTTCAGATATGAAAAATGGTGTGAAACCATCAACACAAAGACCTAACCTTACATTCTGAGGCTCTGCTGCAAAATTTTGATACTTTTGGTCGAAATGTTTCCAAGCTAATCCATCCGACGGATGTCGAAGAGCACCCGGTTCTTGGCGGTGCTCATAGTGCCATTTCATGTGGACGATAATCCTTTTTGAGACATACAGTCTTTGCAATCTTGGGATTAAAGGTATGTAGTGCATTCTAGCACATGAAACATCCTTATGACCTCATTGGTTGGAGTTCTTTGGTAATTGTTTTGCATGTCCAATTTGCATGCAGACAAACCCTCATCCTGTTTATAATAAAGCAAGCAACCATTCGGACAACAATTAATTTCCTGAACATCCATGCCTAAATCTCTTACTATTTTGAGTTGTTGATGATAATTTTTTGGAATGCCACTTTCAGAAGGACATATATCTTTCATCAAGCCAACAACTTCGTTGAAACAACGTTGAGACATGTTATGCCCCAATTTAACACTAAGTAGCCTCATAGACGTTTCCAGTTCAGTTATGTTACACCCTTCATACAATGGTCTTTGGGCAGATTCAAGCATAGTATAAAATGTATCAGGATTTATGTCATTATGGCTACTTATGTTAATTTCATTAGCCTGAAAGGCAGCATGAAGCATGTTCTCCATATGATTATGATCGTTATGATCGTAATC
>JACYFF010031958.1:10213480-10240860 GCA_017589665.1 Selenicereus undatus | reverse complement strand
AAAAAAACCCAATTAACTTAAATATTTCAATTTCAAATAGCAAATTAACTCAAAATAAATAACTTACCGTTAAATTACAAGCGACAACACTAAATTTTTCCGGTTACCGGAAACCACAAATATCCTCTTCCTTATCTCTCTTCCTTGCTCCCTCTCTCTCTTTCCTTGCTTACTCTCTTCCTCTCTTCACGGTTGAAATGGCTGCAAAATCTCCCTCCAAAACTTTTAAAACCCGATCGACAATTTTATTGAATCGCATGCCAGGAACTTCCGACGAAATGTCCAACGGAATCTGACGGAATTCCGTCGAACTCCGGCAGCCTTTCTGTCGAAAAATCTGACTTCCTCCCACGGGTCCCTTCGCCGTCGCTTTTTCCGCCGGAGATTCGCATCGTTTTTGTAGTGTAGAAACATTTCATAACCATGGGAGCATAATCATTTACATTTTACAGTTTGTAACTTGCCTTTTAGTTCATCAAGGGTCCTTTAGGCCCTTTGGGCCTTGTTAAGTTCGGCAAGGGTTTCAGGTTTTGTAGATTCAGTCCCTCTAAGTTGTTCCTTCAACTTGTTGAGTCTTGAACATGAGATGATGAGGGTAGTCAGCTTTATTGTAATTTTTGATCATGATTTAAATATGTAGATGTTCTTTAACTTATCATTTGCTTGTGGTGTAGACACTGGATAATTATGGCCACTGTTGATGTGAGCGTTGACATCTCAGATACACAGTCGCAGGAAGTGATTAGTTTTTCTTCTTTTTATACTTAATTTAATGTTTTGGAAAGTATTATTGTAATTAGATTAGATTGTTGCTAAATGTGGTTATTTTTTGCTGTTTTGTAGAATATAGAAAACGCACACGACACAGGCAAATCTGTAAGTGTTCCAACTTCTAGCAAGAAGCACAAACCAGAACAAAATTGTGGAGCAAGGCAGAGGAATAATCGGTCTAAAGTGTGGGATCACTTTGAGAAATTAGAGGAAGGTACTTATTGGTTGCCTGAAAATGATGATTACAAAAGAGGGAAGTGTAAGGGTTGCAATTCTGTTTTGATTTGTGATAGTAGGTATGGGATTACAAACCTAAAACATCATATAAAGACTTGTGTGAAGTTGCAATGCCAAAATGATGTGAGACAAATGCTCTTTAAAGTTTCCTTGTCCGGTGATATGTCATTAAGAGGGTTTAAAATAGATAATAATGTCTATAGAGAGAAACTTGCAAGAATGATTATGCGCCATGAACTTCCTTTTTTGCATGTAGAGTATGAAGGAGTTAGAGAGGTCCATGAATACTTGAATCCGGATGTGAAGCACATTACTAGAAACACATGTAAGGCTAACATGTTTAAACTTTACCCTAAGAGCAAGAATAGAGTGAAGGGGGTACTAAGTGCATGTCCCAGTAGAGTTTCTCTAACGGCTGATTTTTGGAGTTTAATAATGGGTGATTCTTACATGTGTATCACTATCCATTTCATAAACAACGATTGAAAGCTTCAAGACTTTGTGTTGTGCTTTTCATGCTTCCTCCCTCCGCATAATGGTGTATTGATTAGTGAAAGGTTTTCTAAGTTGATGGGTGAGAGTGGTTGGAATATTGAGAATAAATTGATGGCAATTACTTTGGATAATGCTTCAAACAATGATACTTTTGTTGATTCCTATATGACCAAGTTATTATTTTAAGGTGCTTTAACTGCAAGTGGGCAGTTTTTTAGGGTGCGATGTGCTGCTCATGTGATTAATTTGATTGTGAAATTGGGTTTGGAAGAGCTTGATGTTGTTATAAAGAAGGTTAGAGATAGTGTGAAATACGTCAAGGGGTCACCTTATAGGCTTACCAAGTTTTTAGAAGTTACAAAAGACAAAAAGATTGTTTATGTTAGAAAACTGAAGCATGATGTAGTGACGAGATGGAATTCCACTTATCTTATGCTTGAGAGTGCCTTATTTTATAGAGGTGTCTTTGCTCATCTTGCCATAATTGATAAGCATTATACATTTTGCCCTTCTTCCTATGAATGGAAGAAAGTTGAAGTGTTGGCTAAATTTCTCAAGCGTTACTATGATGTGACTAAGCTCTTTTCGGGAAGTAAGTATCCCACTTCAAATATATTCTTCCTTGGAGTTTGGCAAATACAACACCACTTACTAGAGGAGGCTACAAATTCAGATCCTTTCATTAGGGACATGGTGGTTAGAATGCAAAGGAAGCTTGATAACTATTGGCAAGAGTGCAACTTGGTCTTGGCGGCGGCTGTTGTTTTGGATCATCGATATAAAATACGGGTGGTTGAGATTGCTTACACCAAAATCTATGGAAAGGATGAGGGTGTTCAAAGGACAAAGCAAGTTCTTGATACCATGAAGGTGTTTTTTGAGGAGTATAAGGAGGAAAGTCTGCCATATTTGGATACTCGTACTTTTCAAGTGCAACAAAATGTTGAATCGGAAGCCGATTGTTTGGATCCTTATGAGAATGTAAGTTACACTTTTTCTATTAAATTTTGCATTAAATTAAATTCTGAATTTACTTGACAAAATTAACTTTAAATTAAATTTCAAAGTTAGACTCCAAAAAGCTCACTTATTTTTCATTGTTTGGTTATTAAGGACTTGGACACCATGAATGCAAGTTTGTTTGTGGAGAAATCGGAGTTAGACTTATATTTGGAAGAACCACTTATAGATAGAAGGCAAGAGATAGATATCTTGATGTGATGGAAATCCCTTATATACCGTTCTCCTTCTCTAGTAAAGCTTGCACGTGATGTGTTGAGTATCCCTATTACCTCGGTTGCTTCAGAGTTGGCTTTTAGTGTTGGAGGAAGAATCTTAAAGCCAACGAGAAGTTATTTAACTCCCGTTAGCGTAGAAGCTTTGATTTGCACAAGGAATTGGATATTTAGATTGAAAGGTAATTTCTTTGTTGTATTAGTAATTTTAAAGCTCTTAGTTTTGGCATGTTGTAGACTTGTAACTTAATTTATATAAATTATTGTATTACTTTGTTTAGAGGAGGATGGAGGAGATGTTGATGCCGTAACTGAGGAGATGACTTATCTAGATCTCAATGCTTCCACTTCTCAAGGAGGTTCAAATGAACCTTTTCAAGTTGATTAGAGGTAATACTTTATCATTGCATTTGTTCCATACTTTTTAGTCACAAGTGAATTCCACTCTTATGCCATTTATATTTTGTTTTTGAGGTGCTTGGAGTTGGAGCTTTCAAGACCTTGGTGACTAGATTGGAGACTTGAAGCATGTTGGCTGGGTTGGAGTAACAATTGGAGACTTTGTAGTCATTCTCTTGATGGTTTTGTAATAGACTAGTGTGTGAAGTATCACACTGTTATTCATTTAGTTTGCTCAGTTTGGTGTTGAACTTTGTGTTATTGACTTATTGTGTACTTTGGTGTTGAACATTGTGTGTTTCTTCCAACTTTATGGAGGCTCAATTGCGTAGCCGTAATGCAATCTTCATTCTCATTGATTGGCACTTGGCAGAATCATTACATGGACCTATTGATCATGACAGAATGTGTTGTGCATTGTTGGGAACTTTGGATTTAAAATCGAACATCCGAACATCGGACAACCGGGTCCAGGTCTGGGTATGGTTTGGCTGTCCGATTTAAATCCAAACAGGGTCCGGGTATGGTTGTTTTATCCGATTGTTCGATTCGTCCGTACCCAAAATGACACGGACCTGAAGTTTTGCCAACCCTACTCACCAGGTTGCATCTCTCATAAAACCTAACAAACCTGACTATCATATAGAATAGTGCCCCATGATTAGGATGTTTATCTTCGTCGGCATTCACTAGCTTAAGGGAGCCACCTTCAGGGATCACACTAACTTCTTGTCGTTCTATCACTTGTTATAAAGAAAACAAAGTTGTCTCCATCTCAATATGAAATGGAACCCATATTGCAGCACCCCCTTCACTGTCGCCCATCTAAAGCTCCAAAGTTCATCCTTAGCCACGGTCCACAGACCATAGCCTAATTTTCTCGTGTTGACCATTAGCAGTAGCATTAAAATTTAGCTTGACATCACCCTTAGCTCCATTTAACACCCCACCTTTATTTCTCGTGTCCGTGGATCTCAAGCCCTGCGCAAACTCCAATAACCCTTTAATTTATTAATTCAATAGTAGCCTGGGGTCTATGACTCTTTTTCAAGATTGAAATCATAATTAGTCCATCATGTACGTAACAAATTGTACATGCGAAAACAATTTTCTATCACATTAATAAACTGATTCACGACACTAATTCCATCAATATTCAAGATTTTGCAGATGTGTAAATCCCCCCATACTTTATTTATCCAACCACAACCTAAGAACACTTGGCCAATAGTCTCCTCACGCACGATTGCACCACATACTTGACAATTTGGATCACTGGATCCACACTTGAATGACATCAAACCTAGTTACACTTACTTAGGAGGATATATCACGCAAAATGCTAAAGAAAGCTTTTCAATTCAATGGTGTATTTGGAGTATCCGCAAACATTTCCAAAAGCTCGATTGAGCAAAGAAGAAACTATGCATTCAACATTCCTTCGAGTTTTGTAATACCCAAACCTCACCATGTATAGATTTCAAACGTGTTAAAAACACCCACCTTATTTTATCGTGCAACAATTTAGGGTTAATTATAACATGTTGTATGTAGTGTGTTGTGCAATGTATTGCTAAGCTATTTTGCATGAGGCTTAAACCTCTACTACCTCATCTAGTTGATAACTCACAAAGTGCTTTCATCAACAGAAGGTCCATAATTCATAATGTGATGATTTGTGAGGACTTGATAAGGTTGGATAATAGGAAGAGGCTTTCACCTAGATGGATCATAAATATGGATCTCAGGAAGGCTTATACATAGTGAAATGGGATTTTATTGAGAAACTTTTGTTTGATTTCGGATTCCCTATATTATTTTTGCAAAGGCTCATGGTTTGCATAACTAATCCAAAATTTTTAGTCAATTTTAGAGGGCAATTATTTAGGAATTTTCATAGTAAAAGGGGGCATAGACAAGAAGACCATATTTCCCCCTTAATCTTTGTGGTTATCATAGAGTATCTGATTGAATCTTTAAAGGTTGCTTGTGGTTAACAAATGTTTAAATATCATCATGGTTGCAAAGAGTTGGATTTATGTCATTTAAGGTTTGTAGATAATTTGCTTTTGTTCTATAAGAGTCAGACAACAATTGTATAGGGTTTATGGAAGCTTTCAAACATCTTCCAACTTACACTAGGTTGAAAATGAACTTAGACATGTCTCACATTATGCTTGCAAGGGTCTAAGAAGCTGAAACACAATTAGTTCTGCAGGTTATAGGTTTCAAATAAGCAATGTTACCATTTAAGTATCTAGGAATGCCAATTAAGTGTGAAAAATCGATAAAAATCGATTGTCAGATCCTTACTGAGAGGACGACTTTAGAAATTAGGATTTAGCGTACTAAGAAGTTGTCCTATGTAGGTAAAGTACGACTAGTTTGTTCAGTCTTACTGAACATTTTTATATATTGATCTTATATTTTTCCCTCACCTAAGTGTGTCATTGATGTTGTTGTTAAGCTTTGTGAGATATTTAGGAGATAGGAAAGGGTTTCCCCTATTTCCTATGACATTTTGTGTTGAAGGTGGTGTAGGGATCAAAGATTGTCATAGCCTCATGGGTGGAATGATGTTGATTTGAGCAAACTCTTGTGATAATGCTCATTGTCTTTGGATTCGATGGATATATCATTATTATTTAAAGGTATAAATGTATGGGAATTTATCCCTTCCTACAATAGTAGCTAATATTGGTACAAGCTCTAAAAATCGTAGATGCCATTATTAATGGCTATGATCAAGTGACTAGTAAGTAGAAAGGCTCATCCGATAGGGTGTGTACTGTATAATGAGTATTGAGTGGATCATAAATTAAAGCAGCAAAGTCAATTGGTACAAGATCATTTGGCAAAATCTAAGGATACCAAAATGTAGTTCTATTGTCTAGTTAGTAATGCATAGCATGTTAGGATGAGATTTGGGTTGACATGTATTCTGCTTATGTTCGTTGGTAGTAAGAAAATGAAACAATACTGCACATATTCTTTTCCTACATTTTTACCAGGGGTGTTTACCAGTATTTATGCTTGGCTATGTTGGAGTACAAGACTACCCAGTGCAATGAGGGGGAATGACACAACTACATTTTGACATGCAATCTCATCCTAAAGAAAGGATAGAAGATCACGCTTCTTGTAAGTATAGTCATTTAGATGTGTTTGAAGGAAAGAAATACAAAAAAATTTTCAAGGTCTAGCTAAAGATGGTCTTCAAGGTACACGTGAATGTGGTTAAATATTTTTATATATACTAAGAGGTTTATGATTGGGCATTTTTTCTGATGTAGGCCTTCAAGGTATGTGTAATAAATCAACCCTAACCCATATTTATTTATTTAATTAATCATGTTTATTGATTTAATCATTCATGGTTATTTGTTTAACCAAATCATGTTTATTAATTCAATTGCACTCAATTTATATATTTATCGAATTACCTTATGTCATTTAAATTCTCTGTTTTCATTTATCATATTTAATCATCCCGGTTGAGGGATATTTCATTTGGGTCCCATTTTGCAATTCAAGTTTCATTGATTATTAATTCAAGTTTCGCTGATTGATTAAATATCGGGTGAATCGATAGTAGGCCTCGATAATTATAGTTTAAGAAATTATTATTATTATTATTATTATTATTATTATTATTATTATTATTATTATTATTATTATTATTATTATTATTATAACCTTACAAAAATTTTATATCGAGCTACGAAAATTCAATTCCATACGGTTTACTTCCCTTCCCGGGCCCAAACTGTATAAACCAATCATAGCCCAAGAAGATTGCATTGTTAACCATGATTTAAATCCAACCTTAAACTTAATCATGGTTAGTCAAAAAGCTCCTTTATGAGAGGTTAAATATTAGCCAAGTTATGTTGATTCATTTGTAACCAAGTAAAACCCCCACACACTCATCTTCTCTCCTCTTTCTCTCTGTTTTTAATATCCGAGTAAGTGATCTCAACCTGGATTCTTTTCACTTGGATTTTTGCTTTTGTGATTTGGGTTTTGATCATGCTCTTTGGAAGGAAACATTAGTTGTTTTGATATTTTTAATTGTGGATTGAGCTTGAAGCATGCTAGGAATTAGGGGTTTGCCATAATCATGTTAGCTTAAGTCAAGTGATGGATTTGGATTGTTTTGTATATGATTTTGTAATCTTTAGTCTTATTGATGATTATGATGGTGTTTTTGGTGATTTGGAATGAGTTGAAGGTGAGTTCACATTGGCCATAAACTAGGGTTCTAATGATATTGCAAGGTTTAGCTATCCTTTAATGGCAAGTATGTTATTTGCGTATATTTGATTGAGAAATGAATCTTTGATGTCTATGATTATGAAGTGAAATTGAGTATTATGGCCTAATATGATGATGGGAAGGACCAAAGCTTTGTTACATGATTTTAAGGAGTGATTTTAGATGAGGATTTATGTGAAAAGAAATGAGAAAACAGTGACAGTGTGGTTGTGAACTGACAGAAAACAGGGGACACTTTGCCAACAAACTGGTAATGATCGGCCCAACTAAAAATTATTATTTTGAGTAGGTAGATAGATTAGTGAGTTAGCTTTCAAATACCTTTTGAATAGCTTTTAATCCAAGTTGTATGAAAAAAGTTATGGCGGTTTTGCTAGAACTGCGCAGGTTCGACTAAAACTAACACACTTGTATTCTAACCCCATTTTGGAAACCCTATTGTGGGAATCATATTTTGTGTTACAAATTAAAGTTTTTCGGGACTTCTTAATCTTTCCATATTAGGGTTTTAGGTTTGTATTTGAGGTCAAGGGAGAAAGTTATGAATTTTTGAAATGAACCTACCTACTTTGGTGTAAATTGGGTTGTTATTGTAATTTTTATGCAACGTATACCTGGAGGAAAAATCTGAAAATTTTACTATAGATTGTCCATATTATTTTCAAATTTCATATATGATTTCATGAATGTTGGTTGAGTATTTTGAGTTTGGTGATTTTTGGAAGCATTTTGAATAATTGTATAAAGAACAATAATAAAGATTGAGTGAGATTGATCATGCACTCATTTTGTGTATTTTGGTCGTGTAAGGTCATTTAAGGGGGAAACAAATGTTATGGGGTTTAATAGGGCATTTAACTCAATTATGGAGAGAAAGGAAGACAAGTATGTATTGTGGGAGTATGTTTATGAGTTGTAGACTTTATAAAGGAAAATACCAAGTTTAATGAGTTTAATAGCTTCTATGGTTTCAATGGCTCATTTTGGGTCAAAAACTACATTTATTGGGCTTATGAATGAAATATGAGAAGTGGGGAGAGTAATGATTTAGGAAACAATGTTTATCGGATCAAGTTAGTGTTATATATGCCATTTTGAACCAAGATACATCTCTCTTGCCCTTAAATCCATATTATCAGTTTGTTTTAGAGGTATAAAAAAAAAATCAGTCTTTCATTATAACCATCATGAAGGCCTATTGCCAAGAATCATTTACTCTTATTGTCAATCCATTTATAACCCATAAAGGCGTTTTCCTTTTTAATCTCATCTATCTTATTGTGGTTTATTTTACTTTCATTTAACTTTATATTAGATTAATTCCTTTCAATTATTCAGTTTTGGGGTTATCTTAGCATAACCTATCTTACAAGTTATGTGAGTTGCTTACTGAATTTCTATCAAAGTTTCAATTTATGTGAGTGTCATTTACTAACTACACATATCTACAATTACATTTGTGAAACAGAGTCTAGGCCTAATTTATCGTTCCCCGTTATGCATAAGTTTTATCAATTCGGAACATATTTATCAAGTCCGAATTCATTTTAAAGACTCAAGTTATGTTCATTGCTTGTATCTTTAAGATTCAACACCATTTTATCAAGTTATAATATCATTTGGTAAGTATACCAATGAATCCGTTTAATCAAAGATTTACCACATAATTAGTGACCCCGTCAGTGGTAGGGCGATGGCCCTTTAATTAGTGATACGTTGCAATGTCAGGCCAGGGTTCCCGATCGACCTGACAGGTGTGTATCGATTAATGGATCGTTATATCTATCAAGGGGATCACTTACAGATAATAATGAGCAATTCAGTTTTATGTTACTTACATTTCCATTGCTATTGTGAACTAAATGAATTACAAAGGCGGGTACCCATCAACAGGGTTTCTACGCTCATTCTACAATATAGAAATGCATGTATTGAGTTTTAGCTCACATTTTTGAAATTTTTCATGTTTTTCATTTTAGGTGATGAAGTATCACATGTTTCTCCATTTAGCAAGCTCTTTTGGAAGTCATCAGATGTTCACAGTGGATTCAACATAGCATGAATGTTGGGATCAACCTCAAGGTCAAGTTGGGTCTATATTCAATATACTTATGTAGTGTGAAGTGCTAGTTAGCACATGGTATGATTAAGTCGATTGTATTGAAGTTGAACTATTATGGACTTTGGACTTTGAGTGTTTCAGTTTAATAGATATTGTGATTGTGAACATGTATTGCAGGATTAAATTGTTTCAATAAGCCTTGTCCTTATCAAGATGCCGGTAGCGCCTTCCATTATTAAGTTTTCTGTTGCGGTTATCTATGAATAAAGTAGTTAGCAATTTGGGGGCGTTACAGTATGCCCTAAGTAATGTGTATAGTTTGAGTTTTCTATCTAATAGAATTCTTAAACTTTATTCGAAAACAAAATCTAAGGACATGAATGTACAAAATTGACTCCGAAACCTACTTATTTAACAACTCATAAATTAGTTGTATATTCATTCTAACTTTCCCAACTAACATAAATCATTCACATGCGCATAATCCCTTTCCCTTCCACGATTAAATGTAGAAAAAAAGAAAACCGAAAGAGATTGAGCATCAACTAGCCTCTTGTCCCCCAAACTCTGATTAAATCGTCGCCCTCCCATCCTGTATCGATCAATCTAGGATTCTAGGGCATGTAAAACTTGGTTGGAATTCCACGTGGATACTCATAGTGCTCCCTTTAGGAGAATAGAGTACATAAAGAGTCTTAGACAGGCTTAGGTTGTTGAATAATATGCCTCACTTGCCTAGTCAAGAATACATCATTAAGCACCTTCAAATCATAGAAACCCAACCACCTTTGTCCTTTGAAAGGCATAAGTTATCCCAACTCATCTAATATATTCTCGAATGCTCTGTAATCCTCGCTCCACAAAAAAATTGGAAATTATTCTTCATATGTCATTACAAAGGTTTCAGAGAGTTGGAAAACACTCATAAAATATGTAGGCATGGCTTGGCATATTGTCTTCATCAACACTTCATGCCTGCTAGGGAGATAGAGTTTTCCTCTCACCGATTGGCTTTTGCACGTATTCTATCCTTTAAAAGAGCAAAGACTTATGCCACTTATTGTTTACTGTCCAAGTCACAAAATAATCCCATAAACTTAATGCATTCCCTATCGCAGTCGTTCACAAGATCTTTAAAATTTGTCCCTTTACCAACTAACTCGTATTGAAATTGCAGGCAATTTCAATTTATTAAAATTATTTTGTTGATCTTCTATGATACTCTTATAACACCTAACCCAAGTGCTTGGTCTCCTTGACTTTAGCTCTAAACAACAACATGTCGTTGATAAACATTTATGAGTGTTTGGAGATTTGAGATTTGCAATTTTGAGGCTTTAATTTAGCTCCCAAATTGTTAGGGAAGGGAAAAAAACGTTTGAACTCGATTTTCTAATTTCTATTTCCCCCTTTTTAATATTTTATATCTCGGGGTGATACTTATGTTTTCATTATAACAGGAAGCCAAGTTGATGTAAGATTTAATTTTTACATGATATTTTAAGCAAAATTCAAAATTTATGTGAAATGCATGACAAATAAAGAACTTTTCTTTTACTTATAGGACTACGTATTCTCATACGTTTAAAACAATGATATGATATAGAGATTATACTAACATTGAATTTATTGTTTCCACTTCCACCCCCCAACTAGAGCTGGAAAAGGGGTTGACCAATTTAACAAACGGGTCTATTTCGTGTCGGCAGTGAAAATGGCTTAGATTTGCTCAAAACAAAAAAAATAAAATGTTTTCACACGAAACGGTCAAGTCGTGTCGACTTTGGGTCGAATCGGTTCGGATCAGATTTGTGTTTCTCTGAGTAACTTCAAATCGAATTCGTGTCTTGCTCTCGTGTTAGGTCAAGTTTTTCTAGCTCTACCCGTAAAAAAAAAAGAAGCAGGGGAAAACTTAAGTATCCCACGAAAATAAAAAGTCTCATTGTCATTTTTGACACTAGTATAGACCCGTGTTTTGCACGGTGATTTATAAAATAGATAATAAGTTATTTACGAAAGATATATAGTTGCTATTATTATTTTAAAAAAAAGACACAAATAAGTTACTTAGTAAGTGATGTTGTTATAAGTAGAAATAAATTTTCACTATAAAAATTTAATAAATCTAGTTATTATAGTTAGAATTTTTTTAGTATTATATACTTTTTTTCCCTTTTCTTTTAGGAAATTTTTATCTTTGAAAATAGATCTATTCTAGTCACAACTTCATTCAAGTTATCTCAATATGTAGTTACAATACGTGAAAATTAGTCATCCGTGATGTGCTTAGGCTCCTCCTTTTGAAATCATGAAGTTAGGTGGCCTTTTGTTGGAAAATATGTCATCGAATTCTTTTGTAGATAACATATCTCCCTAAGGTTAGTGTTCTACTTGAATAATGAGTTGCAACGCAAATGAGTTGTTGTAGATTTAGTAAATTTAGGTGATTTAAATTAAGAAAATTTTATTTTTGGGGGAAAAGGGGGACTGTAAAAATAGTGAATGGATTTAGAAAAGTAATAAAAATTATCATATATGGTAGTTGGTCTATTGATTTGAAACTACCTATCAATTTATATAAGTTGTCCCCTCTCATAAGGAAATATAATGAGCTAGCAGAAAGGCGCATGTTAAGATACTCTAGTTAAATCATAAATCATAATTAGTTACAACATATTACCCACAGAGTTCTGACTGTCTGTTTAGTTAAGCCATAATTTAAAAACCCGAAAATAGTATTTCCAAATTTGTTCGTTCAATTAGCTAACCTAAAATGGAGTTATTTTATTTCTTGAAATCATAAGGACCTATCAAAATCTCAATTAACACATGATTTTCAAAAAAAAAACCCCAAGAAATTAAAATTTTCTATAACCTTACCTTGTGATTTGTGTCTTAAGTTAACTATATGACATGATTAATGATTTTGAACATTTATCATGATTTATGAAAAAAAAACCTACAAATAGTATTCAAGAATGCATTACAGTGTTTTACTAAACAATAAAAATTGTTACATTGATTCAAGCATCAATTATAGTATTGAATGTATGCCATGATAAAAAAATATATAGAAATAGTATTCAAGTATGCATCGTAATTTCTAACAAAACAATGAAAATATTCAAGCATGTATTATAGTTTCTAACTGAACAATGGAAACAGAAAATTACATTGATTGAAACATGCATGTAGTATTGAATGTATGCGATGATTTTGAAGAGAAAACAAAAAAATTACATTTGTTAATGTTGGATGCACATTTTGAAGGTCAATAAGTTAATCAAAATCATTTTAAAGACTTTATATATATTAGGATCAACTTTTTAATATTGAACTCATTCCATATGTCCATTAATACAATCTGATCATATTGCTAGGGTTCCTAACCTAATGAAATCGCTCAACACCCCCTCTATATTGTTTTAAACCCCAACCTAACCACCTCACTTAATTTCCAAAATAGCAAAACTTTTCAAGATATAGATGGCTATACTCTTATCTACGTATGTAAAAAAGAAAATTAAATTTTGTGGTTTCTTTTATATATCTTAGCAGTAACTTTTATAAATTATGAAAATCATATTATAATTTGTAGTATAGATATTTGAAATTTTTTAATTGATGTAAATAAATAGGTTACCAAACAATTTAAATACATGTGAAATAGTTTGTATTGTTGTTTCCATTGAAAATTTGAAACGCCAAGGAAGATGATCAAATTATTAGAGTTTTTCTTATAAAAAAACCAAAATCCATAAATGAACAACATAAATAAAACACGAAAGAATCTAAACACAATTAAATTACTAATACAATATAATATAATAAACGCAAAAAAAATTTAACCTAAGTCATAAATCGGACGGAAATAATTAAGAATATAAATGAATCAAACCAAACACCACCACTATTAATCAAGCGTGACAAAAACTACACCTAAAAAAGTGAGATTATGAATTGTAGCAAGAAATTAATGATCACGTCAATTAGTGAAAGATTAAATATCAAGAAAAGAAAATTAAGCCACATATAGGAGGGAATTACAACAAAAAAGTACAAAAATTTCAATCAAATACGATCAAACATTTTGACACTACTAATTACAAAAGAGGAGGTCACTTGCTAACAAATTAACAAATTAATACAAATAAACATATGAGGAAGGGAACGATAATTATTATATATTTGGAAGTGAGGTAAAAAAGGTCACTTTGACACACATGAGCAATGAGCAAGAAGGCATAATTGATTTCAACTATGGGACATATTCTAATGTATAATTTCAACTATAATGAAGAACTACTTGACTATTTACACTAATATTGAAGGTTCAAAAATTATATTTTTTTTATCTATAATTTTCATAGTTATTTGTTACTAACTACTTCATAATTCATATTTCGATAATTATGGGATTATTCTTTATGGGGATTTGACTTTATTATTTAAAATAATACTAAAGGTATAACCACTCCATAATTTTTATTTCAACTATTACAGAATTATACTTCCCGGGATTATGCTTTCCTATGATCATTTTCTTAGTTGTTAATGATTTTTTTTTCACCATAACGGAATTATACTTCCTAATATTATACTTCCCGAGATTAATCTTTTTCTACAATCTAATGGTGATAAGGAGACAGAATGAATTCAAAAGGTTTAAGAAGGATATATTTTTATAATTTTCATAATCACTAATTACTGCATAATCATTCCTTTTAGAAAAAAATACTCCATAATCCTTATTTCGATAATTATGGAATTATACTTCATAAGATTATACTTTCTTACAATCATTTCCTTATTAATGATTTTTTCCCTTCTTACTCTGTGAGAGATTTGAAAATTATAAATTAATTATTTTCAACAATTGAATGGTTGTGATGAAGAGAGAGAATGAATCTAAGGGTTCAAAATCTCTAATTAATGGGAATGTAAGAAAATTTCACATCATCACAACATTTCTTTTATATATAGTATAGATTGTAAGGGGTACTTAAGACATTTCGCCACAAAAGAGGTTCAAACCGCGATTTTGTGAAATAGGCAAGGACAAAGTTGTCAATTCAAGAGCCAAGGGTCCTGTCCTGCTTTATGTTGAAGTCAGAGGAACCGGCAGCAGAACCACAAAGGTCTCGAGTCTCAACTCAAGGGTTTCGCTTAAAAAAAAAAAAGAAAAAAGAGGGGGAAAATAAAACGCAAACAAATCGTAGCATCCAAACCCACAAAGCTCTTCTTTTGTTAGCTTAATCAGACAGGGGAGAGATTTAAACCCCTCTTAATTTTTCAAAATAAACCCCAAAATTAGCCGTTGAGGGACCTTCTTCCTGGGGTTTTTCCCGCCATGGTTACCCAGGTTGAGAGCAGTCCCCCATCTTCATCGCTTGACCACGTCGAGAAGACCAAGACATTGATTTGTGCGCTCAACTTGCTCTCTCGTAACCTGCCTCTTCCTCCTGATGTCTTTGCCACTGTGTCTTCCATCTACCATGGCGCTGATGATGCCGATTCATCCTCAGATGCTTCCCAGTTGGCCGACGATTCGAACAAAGTAAGATTTTTGTTCACCCTTCCCTTTTGTCATTCTGGGTTCTCTTTGATTTGGGGTTTTGAGCTGGTTTAGGGCTAGCTTGGTTCTAGGTTGTTGTAAGAAATTTATGCTTTTGTGTGGGAATTTTTCTCTTTTTTTTGGGGGATTGTGTTATTGTTGTTCATTTCTTTTTTTTGGGGCGTTTGATTGTAATGGTGTTGTTTTGATTTGGAATTTTGAGCTTGTCATTCGTGATCTTGTGTGGAATCCCCCCCCCCCCCCAAAATTTTTCTTTTTTGGGTTTGCTTTACTGTGGTTGGTTTCGTTTTTGGGGCATTTGATTGTAATGGGATTATTTTGATTTGGGTGTTTTAAGTGTCGTTTTTCAGTTGGGAAGATCTTATGGGAAGGGGGCTCCAGCTGGAACGTCTAGCACTTTTTCAACAGATATCAGCTGTCTTTAGTTTTTAGATTCTAAAGATGGTTAGGGTTGCCTGATTCGGAGTGGTTAAGAAAATTTTATTATTGGATTTTGTTCTTGTTGATTGTGGTCCGTGGTGTTTAATTGAAATGTGGTGTCGACGTTTTAGACAATTTAATGGACTTTCCACTTGTGATGTTTAAGGGGAGGGGTACCCTCAATTGCAATGAAGTAGCTCCCCTTTCGATCAACCTCACTGCCCTTTTGATTATTCGGCATTTGTTTCTTTATTATTATTATTATTATTATTATTATTATTATTATTATTATTATTATTATTATTATTATTGAGCAGGATTAGTGGTTTCATTCTGGTGGATGTTAAGTTTTGTGTTTCTTGTTATTGGTTGTATTATGTTAAATTTTGTGTTTCTGGGTATTTGGTCGGATTTTTATGTTTTATGTTTCTGATTATTTGGTGTAGAAGAGATTCCTTCAATGTTCTTTCTATTTTCTATTGGTCTTTAAGTTTTGAGTTTTAGGATGGTTGTGTCTTCCCTGCAATTCAGTCATTGGATAACTTCATATATCAGTACCAGCCCCACCTTGCCTAGGCAAGCTCTGGTGTAGTGGTTTGACTTGGCTTCATTTGTTATTTTCATTGTCCCTTTTTTGTTTGGTCCACTTAGCAAAGTGACTGTCTTTTGTTTTTTCATATTGCAGAGTCTGATATCAATTTCCTGGGTCATTGTTCTTTAAGGTCTCTTATTTTGTCAATAAGGAAATATGGATTGCTCTAATTTGTCATGTTTGTTCTTGGGCCAGCTTTTCCCTCCTTCCTGTGTTCTGCGTGTGTGCGCACGATGGGGTGTGTTGTGTGCGTGCGTGTGTGTGTGTAAGCGCACGCGCGCGCATGTGCGAGTATCTAAATTCCATGGTATTTATTCTGGCTGCATGAATGAAGCTTCTTGTTGTCGACATGATTTGGATCTTTATTAAATCATGGACAAATATTACTGAGTTGCAGGATGCTTCTGGTATCTCGAGTTATGGAGACCTGCTTATGGAATTTGAGGATGCTGTGGTGAAGCAACGGACAAAATGCATGTCTGGTAGTGGGCTGACAGAATTGAATGAGAGCCGCTTCCGCAGCAGAATTGAACATAGGTTAACTGAGCTTGAAGGTTGGTCAATGAACCTTAAAGGGATTAACTCTTTTGGGTGCTGACATGGTTCAATGTTTTTGGGTAGCAGTTTCCTGTATTTTCACTTATTTACAACTTAATTTTGCTCTATTATTTTGTCTATCTTTATTAGAAGACCGCTTTTCTCTCAAGACTCCTTCAGATGTTGAGCTCTAAATATATGCCTATCTGAAATTCATTCGCCTTCAATTGCATCTGTCAATAGGTTCACCTTTGTATTCAGAGTATGTGTCAGTTTTGAATGCTTGTGCATTCTTTTTCTTTTGGATTATGGCCAAGTGAATGGTTTGTAGCACATGCTTCTGTACTTAGATGCCTTATCAGTAGGGGAGATCTCATGCATATAACAATAACTAATTTGTTCTATAGTGATTATAGAACTCTATGTGAGATGTTTGTGGGTTCTGCATCGACTCTTGCTTGATATGATGTCGTGCATTACTGATGAATTGCATTTAAATGAATTAGCTTATTTATTGTATTCACCTGATGGTGCTATTAAGCTTCAGACTTTCCTCAACCATTGGTCGAGACCTTGTCTGTGAAATAGGTTTTGCCTTTGCCCCTTGCTTAACTTGCTTTCTCTCATTATCAGAATCTTCCTTCTGTGCTGGGTTTCTGTCTTCTTTGTGAGTGATGCCTGAGGATACTAAATATTTGTCTTCATAACTTGATGTTCGCTGCCTATTGCTTATGGAAACTCTGGATTGGACCTCTTTCAATTTGATTTTGACTATCCTTTTATTGGGATTGAATTATGAACAGATGAGGAAAACAAAGAGCTTCGTTACTTAGATTTGTACTTTTGGGAGGTTGACTTATCTCATGATTGCAGAGATGGGGTGTTTCTGCTGTTCAAGCACAATATTTTAGCATGTAAGGATGATATTTTAGGGACATTCACTGGCATCTAGGAGATGCTCGATCGTTCTAAATGGATGTGTGATACTGATACATATACCGCTCTGACTAATTTGGCAGCCAAATGTGAAGTGGCTGGTTGCCAATATCGTTTAAGTCTAGGTTCAATAAGAACAAACTCTCTACAATTTTGCTGTAGAGTAAATTATGAAAAAACAGTTTTCTTTAGGGATAAAACTGCATAGTTTGATCTGCATAATCTGCCTAAAAAAGAAGACAGGGAATTGGTCTCGGTAAGGCTGTGTATACGCATGACATGACCACAACCTGTTTTGAGTGGTAGTTTGGGGTAATATTTGGCTCGTGGCTAACATGCGTTCCACATTTGCATCCCTTTCTGGTATATATTTTGGAAACCTTGGTGCTAAAATGGGTGTTTTGGGGGGGGGGGGGGAGTGTGCAAATTGGACTGTTATTGCTGTTAGTGGAATACTTTTTCATAGAGATGCCTGATGTATGAAAGAAAGCTCGTTTCTTTTTTTCTCCATTGAATTTGTTTTGTTACCTTCCCCTGTTTCTTGAAATTAGTGAGCTAACTTAAGTAGTCTTTGTACACTATTTGTCATGCATCTTTACGTTGTGAACATAATGCGTCCTCTGAAGCTATTTCTCACATCTTTCTGTTGTCATAGCTGACTACATTTAAATTGTTTTCTAGCTTACTAATTCATTGTTGAATGAAACAGAGCTGCCATCAAGTAGAGGTGAGGATTTGCAGTCCAAGTGCTTGCTTGAACTTTATGGTCTGAAGGTAAATGCCAAGCTTGTTTCTCTTCCTACATGTTTGTAGTTTTGGTGTTCAGTGTTAACTCTCAGTTCAAACTATTTATCAGTAGTGTTTCTTAGATTTAAATCTTGTCTTATTTAGTTGAAAATCAAGAGCCACAACTTGTAACTTTGTTGCTTCGCTGTCTCTAACTTTCCTGTTTTATGTGATTTTGGGGGCATGACTTGTGCTACCATGTCTTTCCATCAGCTAGCAGAGCTGCAAAAGAAGGTGCGTTCTGATGTATGTTCAGAATATTGGCTTCGCGTCAACTGTGGACTTCCTGAGCAGAAGTTATTTGACTGGGGGATGGCAAGGTTGAGGCGCCCTTTTTATGGTGTTGGAGACCCTTTTGCTGCAGATGCAGACGATCAACTGAGGAAGAAAAGGGATGCTGAGGTCATATGATCCTTGTGCTACAATGCTTTCTCTCCCCTTCTCTATTTTCTAAATCCACTTCTTTTAGTGTATGTTGGGTCCTTTGGGGAGTTTTCAGTGATTCATATCGTGATGATTACCATTAGAAGAAATGTTGCCGAAAGATAATGCCAACAGAAGGTGTTAGGAGTTAAAACTCCTCACCCTTTCCCCACCCCCTCCAAAAACAAAAAGAAAAAAAAAGAAAAGAAAAGAAAAAGGGGCTGAAAGAGCGCTGTGTTGCATTAATTGAATTGCTTTGGATTTGGTATAAACTCTGGTGATACATGTTGCAAATTTTTTCCGGATTGCTTACAGCGTACCAAAGGTCTGCTGCTGATGTGGTGAAATGTGTAATTACAGAGATTGTCTAGATTAGAGGAAGAGGAGAAGAACCATGTCGAGACTAGAAAGAGGAAGTTTTTTGCAGATTTGCTCAACGCAGCCCGTGAATTCCAGTTGCAAGTTGGCGCTGCTTCAAAACGCCGTAAACAGAGAAATGATGGGGTCATGGTATTTCTTTTGCTCTCAAAGCTGTCTTCTGTCTAATGTACTCAACAGGAAACAGGGTTGAGAGAGGTGGCTATATTTGTTTGCAGTAAAGAGATATTCAACACTTTCATGCATGCAGGCATGGCATGGAAGGCAAAGACAACGAGCAACAAGGCAAGAGAAGATGAGGATGGATGCTCTTCGTAAAGACGACCAGGAAGCATACATGAAAATGGTGGAGGAGAGCAAAAATGAGAGATTGACCATGCTTCTTGGGAAGACAAATGAGCTGCTTGTTTCTCTTGGAGCTGCAGTTCAACGACAAAAAGATGCTGGGTCTGAGGGCATTGAACCATTGGAAGATTCTGATGCTGATTTGCAGGAAGTGGGTGCTCTGAAGGATGGAACTCCAGGCCCTGATGATGATATTGACACAAGTGATGAAGACTCAGGCAAGGCAGGCAATTTACTTGAAGGTCAGAGGAAGTATAATTCAGCTGTACACTCCATTCAGGAAAAGGTAGAGAATTAGTTTCGTAATTAATTTCATATTTTTTTACTATCTGTCTGATATTTTACTGCCAGTGCTTGCTCTGTTGGATAAGTGTTATTGGAGCCACGAATAGCCATTACCGAATGCCCAATGCTTTTCAGTCACTGGTTGGATAACGGGAGGCTGTTTAAGTAGTGAGTGAGTGGAAAGATATGTGCTTTTGGAATTCACTTGATAAACAATTATGGGGGTTACTTGGTCCATGTGAGTATAGCACAAAAGGTGATGAACACATGGTACAGTACCATTTCACCAGTGACCTTGGTTCCGATGATCTGGTCAGTAGACAGAGGCTTAGATCACTAGTGACAAAGAAGATCCTGTTGCCTGCTTCAAGTGCTATTTTGAGCAAATGGCTATCTAAAGTTTAAGCATATCAAAGTGCTTATGTAATGAGGTGACAGATTTCTGTCGAAATCGAGACAACCCAGAATCCTTACACTCCCCCCCCCCAAAAAAAAAGAAAAAGTAAAAAAGGAAAACATAAAAAAGGGCAAAAAAGGAATACAATTGAAAAGGAAATTTTGATGTGACTAAGCTGTAGTTGATACTACAAGGGTGTATAGAGTTGTTTCCATGAAAATAAATTTGTTGGCTGGAAAAGCGGCTCTCTGCCAATTGTCTTTCCTTATAGCCTTCTTGAAGCCCCTTGGATTCCTACACCAAAACTAATAGATATATACAAAAGTCTCATAAACCTCTTCAATTTTGGTTCATGGTTAATGAGGGTTTGAACAAAAATCTCAGGGCAATAGAATATTTGTCACCCTAAATCTGAAGAGTAATCTCGGACTTGGGAGCCTGGAGCTTGTGTCCAACTACCATTGACACAGCGCTTGTGGTTGACTCTCTAAGGATAAAAGTGGAATGTTGAGGCAGGTTTTGTTACCGCTCCATGTTGGTGGAAATTCATTTTGCATGTATTTCATCATTGCTTAATCTTGGTGAGATACAGGGTATATCAGGGAATAATTAACATTTTTGGAAAATTGGTGCAAGCGATCTGTATTCTGTAATTTGTCAATCTACTGATACCATATGTATTCCTTGGATTATGCCCGCTCTTTCCATTTATGCTCCTCTGGTGGGGATGTGTCTCGGAAGTTTAAATCCTAGATAGAGGGAGATGGGAGAGAGTTAGGTTAGAAGGTATCTCTTACTTCGAAATATAACAGTTTCTCCGGTGCCTTCAGTCCTACTCCTAACAGTAGGTTACATATGCTGATAGGTTAAGAGTCTTATAATTCTAAATAGGATCTCTCTTGTCTGATTGGCATATTGTTCATCTGTATCTTAAAGTAGGTTGTCTATGCTGATAGGGTCAGATATCCGGTAACAGATATTATCATGATCTGTTCCGTTGCTTATTTTCACCATGGTTGGGCTTTGATTCTGGCTTTGTTGACGAATCAAGCCAACATTCTTGAATCTTGCCCAGGGAAAGGGGGGGGGGGGGGAGATATTTACAGTCTTCTACATCAGTTGGGAGGCCGGCCATTGTGCCTTAGATTTGCAATGGCGCTGACTTCCTAGTATTCTCAGCATAAGAAGAGAGATAGTTTAGCTTTAGCATTTGCTTTAGTCCAGAAGCTTTTAAAATGGTAAAACTGTGACTTTTTAAGGTACCTGGACAGTGGCGGTACCCGGCCTTACCAAACAATAGCTTTAGAGATCTTAAGATGGATATGCATGGCAAGAACATATGCACCCTTGCTGTACCCCCCTCTCTCACATCAAATGCCTTCACAGAAATCCATTCAAGATTACAGAGTCTGAAATGCATGATGTGCTTCTTGTATTATCTATGCTCAACATGTTTCTTTCTTTATCTGTTGCAAAACTTTATTTTTGTAATTGCGCTGCAGGTAACTGAGCAACCAGCAATGCTTCAAGGTGGAGAGCTTCGACCATATCAGTTAGAGGGGCTCCAGTGGATGCTTTCCTTGTTCAATAATAATCTGAACGGGATATTAGCAGATGAGATGGGGCTGGGAAAGACAATTCAAACCATCTCATTAATTGCATATCTAATGGAGAACAAAGGTGTGGTTGGGCCTCACCTGATTGTGGCTCCAAAGGCTGTACTACCCAACTGGGTCCATGAATTCCAGACATGGGTTCCAAGGTATCAATTATCAAAATCTATTCCTCTTGTTTCCTTGCATGTAAACATGCATGCAAACTGTGTACTTGAACCTCGAGTATCAGCTTTTTACTCTGTATGCATGTTGCTTATGGATGAGTTTGTGGCTCAGTATTGTTGCTGTCCTCTATGATGGGCGACAAGAGACGAGGAAAGCAATCAGGGAAGAATATTTTGGCGAGGGAAAATTCAATGTGATGATTACACACTATGATCTTATCATGAGGGATAAGCAATATCTCAAGAAAATTCACTGGCATTACATGATAGTCGATGAAGGGCATCGATTAAAAAATCACGAGTGTGCTCTTGCGCGGATCCTTGTTTCAGAGTACGTTCCTAACCACTACATCCTAATCATTTTGCATGTAATAAAGGCTTATACTTTGTGCCTCTGCCACTGCCTGTGTTTCTCCGTTCAATGCTAACATGTTTTATTTATGTGGGGGAGGGGGGGGGGGATTCACTTGGAAAATGATTGTGCCCCATAAGAGTTAATTTCCTTTCAAGAAATACAGAAGTTGATTTTCTTCCCTCTATAACAATTGGCTTTATGTTGGTTTTTATTTAGTGGATGTTGGCTATTTTTCCCTAGCAATTCATTTTCCGGTGGTCTACAAAACTATGTTAAGATTTTGTACTTGGAATTCATCTTCCTTTGGAAATTATTTTAAGAGCATGATTTTTGAATTGCCAAACACTTGCCAAAAGAGGACTCTCAAAATCAGAAAATAAGAGAATTTAGATGCCGTTAAAGTAGGAGCCACCTTGATATTATCTCCCTTATGGAAGGTTTAATGTGTTACGTGCAATGCTTCTGTTTGTGTCTTTACATGTCTGACATGAATTGAATTTAGTGCAACTGCCCATGTTCCAAATGCTTAGAAGATCAATACCGTTGTCATTTTATTTAATCTTGCTAATTTTAGTAATCCACATTGTTTTGTTATTCACAATGCTAATAGAATCATGTATTGCATATTTAGTTATTAGACTTTTAAGGTGGTTGCATTGTTTCAACTCTTGCTCAACTTTGTAACTTAATCTAGCCCATAGTGCAACTTGAACTCCTTGTGAATACTGTTTGGCTTTATAGCTTTTGTTGACATTTCAATATCTAATGGAAATTGTAAATGCATCAGATATAGGATACGTCGCCGACTGCTGCTGACTGGCACCCCAATACAGAACAGTCTCCAGGAGTTGTGGGCCCTGCTGAATTTCCTTCTTCCACACATTTTTAACTCTGTTGAGAATTTTGCAGAGTGGTTTAATGCCCCATTCGCAGATAAGTGTGATGTGGCTCTTACAGATGAAGAAGAGCTATTGGTCATTCGTCGCCTACACCATGTAATTGCTATACTGTGCCCTCCACCTTTCCCTTCTTCCTGATTATCTATGCTGACGCAATTCTCTCTAGGTTATAAGACCATTTATCCTTAGAAGAAAGAAAGATGAAGTGGAGAAATACCTACCAGGAAAGACCCAAGTGATACTGAAGTGTGACTTGTCAGCCTGGCAGAAAGTATACTATCATCAGGTTACAGACTGGGGCAGAGTTGGATTGGAGACAGGTATTGACAGCTTTATTAAGAGCAGTTATCCTGTCATATTTGAACTGGGTGCATTGTGGCATATATATTTTTGGGCTGCATTGTCTTTGTAAATTTAAGGATTTCTCAGGTTAAATGTACAGCCTTTTGAGGGAAATGCTATGGGCCAGTGCATATTTCCTTCGAATACCGCTATTCTGATCATAATATTTGTATGAAATACTGCATTAGTGCTTCCATATAATTGTTGGGCATCATTGCTTGCAGAGAAAGGCAAGTCAAAGGGCCTGCAGAACTTGTCAATGCAGCTCAGAAAGTGCTGCAACCACCCATACCTGTTTTTGCATGAGTACAATATGTGGCGCATGGATGAGATAGTGAGGGCGTCAGGAAAATTCGAGCTCCTTGATCGTTTGCTCCCAAAACTTCGTCGAGCTGGACATCGAGTTCTGCTGTTCTCACAGATGACTCGTCTGTTGGATGTTCTCGAGATTTATCTCCGAATGCATGATTACAAGTACCTTCGGCTGGATGGCTCTTCAAAAACCGATGAGAGAGGGACCTTACTAAGAGAATTCAATGCTCCAGATTCTCCATATTTCTTGTTTCTTCTGAGCACCCGTGCTGGAGGTCTGGGTCTGAACTTACAAACAGCAGACACTGTCATCATTTTTGACAGCGATTGGAACCCGCAGATGGACCAGCAGGCAGAGGATCGGGCCCATCGTATTGGTCAGAAGAAGGAGGTGAGGGTTTTTGTGTTGGTTAGTGTGGGATCTATTGAGGAGGTTATTTTGGAACGTGCAAAACAGAAGATGGGCATTGATGCCAAGGTCATTCAGGCTGGTCTTTTCAATACAACATCTACAGGTATGCACCTGACTTCACGAACAATTGATACATTGTTCTTATCTTCTTATAGTTTGAGGTAGATCTAGCAAACAAGTTTTTCATCTAGAGTCTATTCGGTTCGAAACATATGCAATAAAGATGGGTGGGACATGTCTGAGTTTCCTGAAGCTTGTTAAGAAATGCGATCAATATTAATTGGGAACATTTTGGGTTACTTTTTACGATCGGGTCAAAACGGGTTTGCCTTATGTTTGGGTCTGATTTTGGGTTTAGGGCAGATTATCTGAGTCTTCTTTATGCATTTGGCCCCAGTTTCCTATTTCTGAGCTAAGGGTCCCATCTGAACCTTGGCGTTGCGTTAGCAGATTTGAGGTCTACATTTCTGTACTGTCTTAATTGGTATGGTTGGAAGTTTTTGTCAAATGACATGTTTTGGGTGATGCAGCTCAAGACAGAAAAGAGATGTTGGAAGAGATCATGCGTAGAGGAACAAGCTCGCTTGGAACAGACGTACCAAGCGAGAGGGAGATTAACCGCCTGGCAGCAAGATCAGATGAAGAATTCTGGCTTTTTGAGAAAATGGATGAGGAAAGAAGGCAAAAGGAGAACTATCGATCCCGTCTCATGGAAGATCATGAAGTACCAGAGTGGGTATACACCGTCAATGCTGATGTCACTGAGAGGGGCAAAGGGTTTGATTATGACGTGGGCAAGATCTCGGGGAAGCGAAAGAGAAAGGAGGTGGTCTATGCTGATACCTTGAGTGACTCACGATGGGCAAAAGCCGTAGAAAATGGAGAAGTAGAGGGATTGTACAAACCTAAGAGGAGGAGCAAGGAGCCTCCTTCCTCTACGGAGGAGTTGAAGTTGGGCAGTGAAGCCGGGAGTGAGGATTTGGCTAGCCCTAGTGAGGGAAAGAGTGAAGAAATTCCCCATTATTCCCCTAAGAAAATGAGGGTTGATGATGGTGTGAACTTTGCAGCATCTGAAAGTCGAGATGTTGCTGGAAGTGATTGGAACGGGCGCGTTTTAACATGGAATACCCACAAGCGGAAGAGATCGAGCTATAACGCTCTGGCCAGTATGTCTGAATCTTCCAGGAGTCAGAATTCTGGTGGCAGAGGAAACAGGTGAGGGATTTGATCAATTTTTTGCGGCCTACCTTACAATGCCAGATTGGGAGATTGACTTATATTTGCTATGATGATTTGTAGTCATCCATACTCATTTTGCTGGCCGTGTTTGTCATTCTATGAAAGTTGTACTCAGGCCATGTTAGCCATGGTATGAAGGTTGTACTGAGACATTGATACTACCAGTTAGAGTGAGTTCTTGCCAATGTCTCCTGAACCCCCCCCCCCGGTTTTTGTGTGTGCATGCTCACCTGGAGTGGGTGTGGCATAAGTGTGTGCGCACGCGCTTGTGTTAATAGTAGGTTAGGCGATGGCCTAATTTGGTTCTTGGATTGCCTCCTCCCTAGCGTTTCTCTGTTGTGGGAGTGGCAGTAGGGCAAACTCGTCTTTTGGAATATTGTTATAAACTGAGTGAAATTATGTATGTGATAGCGCAACATTGTCTATTGTGAAATTTGCATTCCTGATATCCTATTATGAGCATATTATTCTCTACAAATTTGTTTTGGTGCATCTAAGGCTTTACTGGAATTAATGTGTTTCTAATCAAAATGTACATCATATGTCAATCTAGTTTATAGTAAATTAGTATGGACCTGTGCTATGCACGGAGTATTTAAATTTAAGATATATTTTTTTTAAAATAAAATAAAAATTTAAAAACCAATGATAAAGGCTCTTATGGTTGTATATGTGTAGAAATTAATATTGTGTACTAATCAATATTTATCAAATTTGTCCTTGTAGGAAGTACGACGCTTATTACGTTTTAATTTAAGTTTTTCAAAATTAAAGTTTTACTTAACATTGAAGAATATATTTCTTTGCATTGAATTCGGACTATAAACGTCAGATAGGAAATCAATATTTATCAAAATTGTCATTTTCTTGAAAAAATGAAATACATTAATTATTAAAAATTGATTAAATGTAGAATATGCTTACTCATTTCAACACCAAAACATGTAAAATATTGATACTCATTTCAACAACAAAACATATAAAATATTGTTGCTCATTTCAACACCATACACCATTAGTAATTATGATTTGGAATAACACAGTCAGAATTTCTACTATAAGTAAACTTCCATTACATAACTACTACAATGTTGAGAAAGGAAATTAAAATATATCACCTAACCCTTTCTCGATGCCTAGTAAAATAAACCCGTGCTTTTGCACGGTGCCTAATAAAAAAACCTTTAAAAAATATTATTAAAACGATAACTCGACCATCACTTGAATAGACTTAGAATTTTCATAATTTTTTACCCATACAGTAATAGTCCTGTAGCGTGCCATAAACAAAATCAGAAATCAAAATTAGAACTTCCGAACAAATGACTAAACGGCGAACAATAAAACAACAAACGACAATTAATAATTTAGTATCTCCAATCAATTACAAAAAAAAAAAGAAATGCAGATAGTTAGAGAGAGAAATTACTTTTTAAGTGTATCTTTCAGTCCAGAAAGAGCATCCTTGGCCTCCTAGAGACTCGGTACCGGTCTAAACACTGCCCTCGCATTTCCCGCGATGATCCGGTCAACGATCAAACCGTCATCCACGTCGCCAGCGAAATTCCAGTCGTCGACGTTCCAAACCGCCATTTGAAACCCCGGTTCCACTGTCAAACCACCAGCCTACCCCAAGGAAGACGACACCACGCCGGCCGTAGCTGGTTGGACCGCCTTCGAAACCAAATTCGCTGGAAACTCAAGGGGATGAGAGTAAAATGGTCAAATTTAGATTAAGGATTGCACCTAAAAAAGAAGAAAATGGCGACAGTTTTCTCTATTTCTCATCTCCGCCTTCTCGCTCATCCATGTGTCCCTCTCCTTTCCTCCCCCCCCCCCCAAAAAAACCTTCCATCTACACACATATATGCATATATATACATACATACATAT
>JACYFF010031958.1:10170336-10193480 GCA_017589665.1 Selenicereus undatus | reverse complement strand
ATATATATATATATATATATATATATATATGATATACTTCGTCGATGAAATGTAGTTTTTCCACAAAAAAAATAAATAGAATCATAGTTTATGAGCATATGATATACTTTACATACCGTATGTAAATACAAATTAATGATTCAAATTTTGACATACTAAGATTGCTAATTAATTCTGCCCTGCTCCATAAAAAAATGATGGTGAAAGATGCTTTTTCCTCCCCCCCCCCCCACTAAAAATTGTCTTGCATATCCACATCTTCCGTGTTATCTGTTTGCGGGAATGTAATTTTTGGTGGTTATTAACGATAGAGAGGGTGATGTGGGCAAGGAGGGAAATGGGGGGATATCAATTATTGAATTTTTATGAATTTTAAAATTTAAAATCAAATTAACTTCTAACTGTTTTGAGTATTTTGACGGAATTAATGAGAAGCTTGGATTGAGGGAGGGAAGTATTCTTAAGCTGCCATTCATTTTTGCACTTATCTTATAAAGATGTATATATAATTCTTTTACTATGTGCGATAACGTTGATAAGGTTAACTTTCTCTTTTTATTAAAAACCTTAGGTTGCAAGGGCATTGACCACAATATTAATCAATGAAAGAGTAAGTATGTGGAGAGAATTAGTTCAGCCCTTATTGGCAAGTTTCATAGCAAGCCTATCTTATTTCACGTTTTTCTCAAGTTGTAGACGCACAAAAATAGGAAAAAAAATAAAAAAAATTGAAGAGTGAAAAACCAATGGAGGGAAGGGAAGCAACTCTTTTATCAGAATCAGGTTTCGATCTTAAGACTTATCTAAGAGGGGAAAAAAAGTTGAAGAGCAAAAAAACAAAGGAGGGTAGGGAAGCACCTCTTCTGTCAGAATCAGACCTCGATCATGAGACATGTGAGGCCTGTGAATTTTTATGAATTTTAAATTTTAAAATCAAATTAATTTCTAACAGTTTTAAAATTTAAAATAATGTGAATAATTGAAAGGTCAGGATTCACTGTCGAGTTTAAATCGACGGTTGCTATCTACCGAAACTTCACAAATCAGTCTCCATGTAGTACTTGAGAATTCTTCAATTGTGAGCACTCTACCCATTTGAGCATTTGTTATAATATAAAGATATAAAGATTTCTTATGCAATATGAAAATGCACCCCATTCATCAAAAAAAGAAAAGAAAAGAAAAGAAAATGCATCCCGAGGAGCCCCAACATATCAATCAACTACGGCAAAAGAAGAATAAATCAAGGCCCAAATCACAACAAACCACTTACAATTAAGCCCAGCCCATAAATCCGCAAAATCAAAACCCTAATTTCTCCTCCCCGAGCATCCGCAAAACCCTATAACCCTAGCCATTCGGCCCCCTCTTCTTCGTTTCACCATTCGGCCACAACCCCCTTAGAGAGAGAAGCCTCCCTAGAGAGAGGAGAGAGAAACCAAGCATCCAACAATGGCGGCACCGAGCCCTATCGAATCAGTGCAGTGTTTCGGTCGCAAGAAGACGGCCGTTGCCGTGACCTACTGCAAGCGTGGTCGCGGTTTGATCAAGATCAACGGCACCCCAATCGAGCTCGTTCAGCCGGAGATCCTCCGCTACAAGGCGTTCGAGCCGGTCCTCCTCCTCGGTCGCCACCGCTTCGCTGACGTCGACATGAGGATCCGCGTCAAAGGCGGCGGTCACACCTCTCAGATCTACGCCATTCGTCAGAGCATTGCGAAGGCTCTCGTTGCGTTCTACCAGAAGTACGTCGATGAGCAGTCGAAGAAGGAGATCAAGGATATTCTTGTCAGGTATGATCGTACTTTGCTTGTCGCTGATCCTCGTCGCTGTGAGCCCAAGAAGTTCGGTGGTCGTGGTGCCCGTGCTAGGTTCCAGAAGTCTTACCGTTGAGGAAAGGAGAGAGAAAAACAGGAGTTTTGTTTGGAATGGAACTACTCTTTTGGATTTTGTTGTTTTGGTTTTAGAGTTTGGTATGGATTTTTAGTTTCAATTATCATGATTATGAAACTTTTTGAATGTTTGCCTTAATTTTGGTTTAGTAAGTACCTCAAGTTTCTATTGTTGGACCATATTTTGAATCGTAGTGGCTTATTCCCTGAAACCTGAGTGTTTTCCGGTTTACTTATGTTTAATTTTTGATTGACTGCAGTTATATGATGTTCATAGGTATACAAAAGGTCGCTCTTTGTCGCTAAATGGGGGATGGGGTTTGATTTAAAGGCGCCTCCTTTCTTTAATTATCGATAGCTTTCGGTTATGTTTAACCTTGCTAGGGTTTATCTGTATATTCACGGTTATGTTGCTGCTGCTTCTTAAGCTGCAATCATATATTCAATCGACCTGTGGTGTCTGCTGTGGTGGATGACTCTGTGCTGCGCTTGTTAATTTCCTGAATCATACTGTTTTTTTTAGTTTAGTTTTGTTGAATGTTTGATGGAATTGCGAATAGGTTATGCTCTTAGCTTTGGAAGTAACTGGGGGAATGGAGTTTGCGAGAAAGGCCCCTACTTTCTATTGTTTGTAGTTTTTGGTTGTGTTCAGTCTTTCTAGGTATCTTTGTTATGTTATGATTCTATGCTCTGCTTGTTCATTGTTTTACTCTGTTTGCCAGTAAAATTTTCTATGAGGATTTTTTATGCTATCTACCCGACTGTGACTCTTTGGACAATAGTGAACGTGATGGATTATTATTTGTATTATGCTGTTTTTCTTATACAGACCTTGAGCATTTTTTGTGTGTGCGCGTGTGTGTCTATGCGTGTGTGTGTGTGTGTTGTAGAGTTCATTGTTCTGTGATGATGATTGGGTTTTCGTGGATGGCTTGAGTGCTTTGCTATGAATGCATATAGGAACTAGGGATAGGGTTGTATGCATCTAGTTTATAAGGGCACGTTTAGTTGATGCAACCAAAATATGCGGTACTCTGTCGACTGTCATTGTTCATGTCTTCTTCATTGTTTGAAATTGGTTATGTTACCAGCGGTATGCTCAATGCATTTTCTAGGTAATATTTTCATGAAAGATAGATTTCTGGCTTTGTTTGCTGTCAGGGATCTATTATTTGTTCATGTCTTATCTGTTGTTTGAAATTGCTTATGTTGTTGTGAAGCACATTGTCATGAATTATTAGCTGTTGGTGATAAGGTGCTATTTTCATGTTTCTAGTGGGTGAGTATATGTTATGTTATCTCTCGTATGCTTAATGCAATTTCTAGGTAATATCTTCGTGAATAGACAGACAGATTTGTGGCTGTGTTGCCCTCAGGGATTTATTATTTGTTTTCGGTTCCTTCTAGAGTATGAACACTTTGCGGGCACCAACTTCAGTGAGGACCAAGGGCACTAGTAGACAAATTCAGTTGCGGTTCGTAGCTAGTTTGTGAGGCACATGACCATTTTCTCCTAGTGATTTCATATTGTTCACTATTATTGTTGTTGATTATTGCTTGCCAGTGGCGCACTTGACTGCCTCCCTTGTCTTCCCTCTTGTTTATTCTTTTGTGAATGTGGGTAAGTTATCCCATTTGAGCTTCATCAATATTACTACAGTCCTCTCTTTGACGGCGGTAGTTTTATGCCCTAGTGCTTGCTGATATTTGACTCTCATACTTTTGCCAGAAGCTAGTTCAAAAATCAAGTGCTAGTAGATGACTTTTTCAATTGTTTAAGCATTTTTAATGTTCAAATGCAAGTTGGGTTTAAAACCTAGAGCCTGTGGGCTGTGGTTCTGGGCAAAGACAATCCTTTTACCTCAACCTGTGTGTGGACTGTGGACAATTTTTCCACCAGAGCTGACAGAGTTCTCAGCCGAGGTGGACAATGGACTGGGTCAGGTGAGGATCAGTCTGTTTACAAAGTGGGTTGAGAATTTAATTCCGATAATATATTCATGCGAGTTAACGTACTGTCTGTTTGATTTGATAATTTGTTTTACGACGATAAGAGGAAACTGTCGCTCAACATGCAGCTCAAGGAAACTTTTTAGCACTCGCACCCCTATGGGGCCTCTCCAATAGAACAGGCCCCGTAAACATTTAAGTGGCATGAAGGGAGCCCGGGCCTGCAATGCTTCGTAAACCTGGGCCTCCGACAAATTTTTCCTCAAAAACGAACTTGAATACAACAACTCCCACTCGCATAAAAATTGTGCACAGTTGGTTAAATGACCAAAACTGAGGCTGTACACCTCCACATCAAGTGAAAATTAGATCCATTTAAAAAATAATTCATTAGGCTACGTTCCTTTTCTTTTCGTTAGTAAATTTAAATTTATCAACCACAATCAACTTTAATAAAAAATATCAACTTCAACTAATTTTCAACCCACTTTCTATTATTGTAACCAACTTCTACCTATTATACAAAAATAAATTTAACTCACATCAACCAACTTCAATCTACTTTAACCAACATCAATAAAAAAAATACCTATTTTGACCCACTTCTATCGATTTCAACCAACTTCATCCATTTATTAACTAACATTTTCCAATGAAAAGAACAAGCCCACATCTCAACCAAAAATTACAATTTTTAAATGCCCCTATTAGCAGGAGTTCATTTTTAAATAATCCCTTGTTTTCTGATCTTATTCTAGTCCTCTTGATTTGGTGTCTCTTTTGCATTCTTAATTCATGTAAGGTCTGAGTGTCATGGAGTCACAGGTACTCTTTATTTGCTAAATATTGCGGTGGCAGAAAATGCTTTGTCTTTTTTTTTTTGAGGGGCCGGGTGGGGGGGGGGGGTGAATTTTGATCTATCAATAGTCAATATTACTACTACTCTTCTACGAGGCAAAGATTAGACAAATGTCTAATGCACTATTTATTGGGAAGGGCCAAAAGTATCAAAATGACACCCCTATTGAAAATTAGGATTTTACGTGCCTTCTTTGCACGCAACGTAAAATTCCTATTTCGACATATTGGGCATCCCTTTAATGGCCGTAGAAATGGAAAATCTTATCTAGTGGCTAATTTAAAAATTTTACTGATTTTTTCTTTTCGTTAGTAAATTAAGACTAGTAAAAAAGTAAAGTTAGTTGGGATAGGTTAAAATAGGTATTTTTTTATTAAAGTAAGTTAAAATTGATATATTTTTTAAAATCGGTTAAAATAATGAGGATAAAATTTTGGAGGAAGTGGATTGAAGTTGGTTTTTTTTATTGAAATAGGTTGAAGTAAGTAAATATAAACCTATAAATCAATATGGGAGTAGCTAAGGTTCGAACTCGAAACATTTCACTCAAAATGATTTTGATACCATGTTCAAGAACCATCTCAACCAAAAATTAAAATTGATGGCTGAAGGTCTAAATAGATTCGTTAATTAAGGGTTAATCAGCAAGACAGACGTCAACGGGCAATTCGCGTAAATCTTTTCATTATCATTCTGACATAAGCTATGAAAACTGGCCCAGGAGGGTAGGTGTACATGCATGGTCTCTGGTTCACATACTTAGGCCCCAAGGAATTGATTACTTTGGATATTTCTTCTGGTTTTCATTTTTTTCTAAGGAATTGTTGACTTGCTTGAGGCTACCTAGCTCATACACACAGCAAATTCTATAAATAAACAACCATTATCAACCTAACTCTTCATCAACACGAATTTTACTTTTCATTTGGTCCCAAGAAAAACAAAAAAGAAAAACAAAAAATCAGAGAGAAAAACTAGATGCTGATAATGAAGTGGTATCCCTGCATGGAAACATGCACTTATTTGCTGTTTTTGGTTGCTTGGTTGATATCATTGTCCTCCAAGTATACTTCTGCTGGAACTAGCCTTGGCACTCGTGTTAGCGAAAATATTCAGTGTATGGACAAGGAGAGAGAAGCCCTGCTTCAGTTCAAGCAGGGGATTAATGAAGATGACTGCGGATTGCTCACCTCTTGGGCCGGTCAAGAATGTTGCCATTGGTATGGCATCCATTGCAGTAACCGCTCCGGCCATGTCATTAGCCTTGATCTAGGTGGAACAACCCATCAAAGAGAAGATAGCTGTTCTCTGGAAGGTAATGTGAGTCAATCCTTAGTTGAGCTGAAACATCTGAAACATTTGGACCTCAGCTTCAATTTTCACGAAAGCCGCGAAACCATTCCTAGCTTCATTGGTTCGTTCCGTAGTTTGAAGTACCTCGACCTCTCAAATACTGATTTTATCGGGGAAATTCCTTATCAACTGGCAAATCTTTCAAGCTTAACCTTTCTTCATCTCGGTAGCGTTTCAGGGGACCTTTATTCCAAAAGCTTGGGGTGGCTTTCCCACTTGACATTATTGAGGGATATGAACCTGAATCGCGTCAATCTTAGTCTAGCCACAGATTGGATACAAGCTGTTACCAACCTGCCTTTTTTAACAAACCTTCAAATGGATGAGTGTAGTCTTTCTTCATCAATTCCCTCCTCGCTTGCTTACACAAATTCCTCGTCCATTTTGCGTGTCCTTAGTCTCTCATTCAATGGATTGAATGACTCTTTGATTCTCCAGTGGGTGGCCAACTTGACCAACATTAGTAGTACCAGCCTTGAATATCTTGACCTTTCATACAATAATTTTCCAGGGCTCATCCCTGGTGCTTTTGGGAATTTGGGTTCCCTTGTGCATCTTGATCTTTCTTCGAATGAACTTCAGGGTCCCATACCTGCAGGGCTTGGGCAACTGCATTTGCTTTCACATCTTGATCTCTCTTCGAATGCCCTCGAAGGTCTAGTTCCTGGATCAATTTTTGAACTGGAGCTTCTTGAATATCTTTCTCTCGCGAGTAACAATTTTCAAGGGATACAATTCTCAAATTCCCCAGGTAGTTTGTGTAGATTACAGACACTAAACTTGGGACGTAACAATATACTCAACGAGTTTTCGAGCATCATGCATACTTTCTCTGGATGTGTAAACAACTCGCTGGTTAGCTTGAATATAAGCAGCAATAGATTTTGGGGCTCCATTCCAAATTTGATTGGTGCATTTTCTTCACTGCAAGAATTGTATCTTAATGATAACCGGTTGAATGGCACAATTAGTCCAAATTTGGGGAAGCTTTCCATGCTTGAAGGCTTGGATGTCTCTTCCAATTCTTTGACAGGTGCACTCTCTGTCCATCACCTGTCAAATCTCTCAAGATTACTTGATTTGGACTTGCATGATAACCCTGAGCTTATGATTAACATCAGTGCCAACTGGGTTCCTCCATTTCAGTTAACTATGATTACTTTGAGATCCTGCAATGTCGGCCCTTCCTTCCCAAAGTGGCTAACTACCCAGGCAAGCTTATACAAAATTGACATATCCAACACAGGAATTTCTGACACCATTCCCACTTCTTTGTGGAATCTCTTTTCATCCAACTTGAATTATTTGGATGTGTCTAATAATGACATTCATGGAGTCCTCCCAAATCTGTCGCTAGACAGCAGCTCTGCGAATACAATAGACTTGAGTTCAAACCGCGTAGAGGGTGCTATACCATTGTTCCTCGGAAATGCTACCACGTTGTTCCTAAATGACAACAGGTTTTACAGCTCCATCGCCTTCTTTTGTCCGAAATTTGAAGTATATGTTAACTTTCTTGATCTCTCAAATAACTTGTTGTCTGGGGAGCTTCCAGATTGTTGGCAGGGGTTTAAGTATTTGAGCGCTCTTCGTCTTGATAACAATAATTTCAGCGGAAAACTACCACCTTCTATGGGTGCATTGAATCGGCTTTCATATTTGTCCACGCGCAATAACAGCTTTAACGGTGAACTGCAAATATCAGTACAGAATTGGACAGAATTGCTTGTTCTTGATCTTGGGTTTAATTCTTTCACCGGGCATGTCCCATTAGGCATTGGAAGCAGTCTTGGTTCTATCATAGTTCTTGTATTGGGGAACAACAAGTTATCTGGCACATTGCCTTTAAGCCTTTGTGGACTAAGTAACCTTCAAATTTTGGATCTTTCATACAACCAAATATCAGGGACCATCCCAGAATGCATTTGCCATCTTCGAGCAATGACCGATCTACACGCATACACCACTGAAATTTCCTATCCTGGTAGTCTATATGGTCCTGATGTCTATGCTACCTCCGAAACGATTAAGTGGAAGAGAAAAGAGCAAAGCTTTTCGCATACTTTGGGATTGGTAAAGTATGTTGCTATTTCTAACAATCAGCTGCAAGGACATATTCCCAGTGGAATTTCATGCCTTAAAGGTGTGGCTTCATTGGACTTTGCACGAAACAACTTAACAGGATCTATTCCACCAGAAATTGGCGAGTTGACATCTTTGGAATTCCTTGATCTATCAAGAAATCATCTTTCTGGTCAAATCCCGTCAAGCCTTGCTAAGTTAACTTTCTTGGGCACACTGGATGTGTCATATGTAGGCCGGGCCCATTAGTCGAGGCCCGACGGCCACTAAGAGTCCTCCTTAAACCCTAGATGTCAACCCCCCAAACCTATATATAAGGAGGTTTGGGAGGGTCAGCCAAGACACACAGAAATAAATAGCGATATTATTTCTCTCTCCTCCTAATTACTCTACCATCGACTCGGAGTAATCGGGTTTAGAACGTGACGTTATAAGGCGACTCTAGTAGCCGCTGGGATTTGAGATCTGGTGTTCTTATTGTTCGTGGGCTATTACCGACAGTTCAATTCCGCATCTAGGTTAGTCCTAACTAATATCCAACAGTGGTATCAGAGCCAAAACTGTTCGGTTTAGTTCCCAGAAATTAGATTGACAAATCTGAATTTTTATCTCATCTAGCATGCTTGTCAATCCGTTCAAATTTGCTTAATTTATGTAATTATGCAACCCTAACAACATGCCTACATGCTTTTCACGATTAAAGTCTGAATCTTTTATCTAATTCAAAGCATGCTCGTTGATTCGTTCAAATCTGCCTGATTTCTGTAATTATGCAACACAATAATCAAACCAGCATGCTTACATGATCAATCATTCAATACAATCTGTTAAGAGCATGTTCACGTAATTCATTCTGGCCAAAAAGATTGAATTTTTTTTTCAGTTCGAATGAATATTTATGTACAAGCATGAATACATTATCTGCTAATAGAAAACATGCTGAGATAATCAAGTAAGGGATTAGTCCTATTTCTCTGATTTCTTTGAAATAACCAAGGGCCCTTGAATGTTACGAATTTTTTTTTTTTTTGCCACAACCGTGAATCACTGTGTGTGTGTGCCTTGTGTTATTTCGATGTTTTCATGCTTGAATCACTGAACCCTAACCCAGAAATTCCCCAAAGAGACCCGAAACCCTCAAACCTCATCTACACCCCAAATACACCCGAAACCCTAAACTCTGGTATGACCCTGCCTAAAATTCGCGACCTCGACTCCAACAAAAAAAAAAAAAAAAAAAAAGGGTAAACGAATCATACCCATCAGAAACCACCGAGGAGGGGTGGCGCGTGGCCGTCACGCGCCGCCGATGAGGATCGTTTCACGACCTTCTTCCTCCCAGACCCCTTTATTCATCGCCGATCTACGCAACCTTGCCAAAAGAAGCCGAAAAACGCCGACAGAGGGGGTGCGTGAGACCACGCGCCACCGCCTCAGTGGCGCGTTCGGCACGTGGGCGTCTCCATTAGGTTCAGATTCGGCCGATCTACACCAAAAAAAAAAAAAAAAACCCTTGATTTTCGCCGGTGTAGCATAGATCGAGGCTCCAAGGGTCGGTGGTGGGGGGGGGTTGCATCATTTGGGTGAATTTTTTTTTGGGTCAGTCGACGACGACGGTGGTGGCTGCCAAGGTCACGCCGACCAGAGCCCAGAAAGGAGCTTCGTGCTCCTAGCCATGGCGTCGAACGAAATCGAGAACCGTAAAGCTAAGCCACGGGCAGAGATAGAAATCGAAGAGAATCGAAGGCAGGGGTCAGCAAGAAGAGAGAGAGAATGACTGGGATTCGGGTTAGGGTTTGGGGGGAGGGATAGAGACTCAGCAAAAGCAACCAAAGGGTTGGGGGGGAATAAACCGAAGGGTTGGGGGAATACCCTCATTTAGAAAGGTGACGTTTTTTTTTTTGGAATTTTTTTTGGGCCAAATTTTTTTTTTTGGTTTGTTTATGGAATATGTGTTTCCATGTTTACATGAATTTATTTTGGCCATTATCTTTGTTATGAATTGCAAATTTATTTGTTTATTTTTGCTTTTATTTTCATATTATCATTAATTATGTTGATTATATAACTTTGTGCTATATATATACATAACGAAGATGCGATTAAATGAATTAGTTTCATAAACCTTAACTGAAAGTATATTAACATAATAAAAGGTGAATATTTTTGTGATATTCATTAAATTATGTTAATTAAGCTTAACAAAACTTCCAAATACTTTGTGAAATTAATAATTAAATTAAAGAAACTCCAAATTTACAACTATACGTGATGATTGTGAGCTTAGCGAAATTTTTCGAACGTACATAGTAAATTATGGAGCTTTCTAGTAAATTTAATTATTAAACAATATGTCTAACAGATAAAATATACTTCTAGATATGGCAGCTAGAAACACGATAGGTTGTATGCAATCTGATGACAAGTTGGATGGCACGAACTATGACGTTTGGCATCTAAAGGTTCAGTTTTATCTCAACAACGATGATATGCTGGACCACTTGACTGCCTCCATGGTTCCTCCGGCTGAAAAAGATGAACAAGGCAGAGATATTACTGCAACTGAGCAGTACAAAGAAAACCTGAAAACGTACCAAGCATGGTTCAAACGCGATCGTTCCGCACGCTATACCATGCTGTCTTGCATGCGGGACGATCTCCTGGGAGAGTTTGAACGTTTCCGCACTGCTAAGGACATGTGGATACAGCTTAAGGTTAGGTTCGGGCAGACGTCTGCTACAAGGTTGCGTACCTTGCAGCTGAGATGGATGCAATATACTATAGACTCCAGTCGTAGTATCCCCGAACACCTTCGGACCATGAGTGCTATGGTTCGAGACCTTAAGGCCGCAGGGCAAGAGGTTTCTGAGCAGGAACAAGTCCTGAATGTGATTAGAGCTCTTCCCAATGATAATGGACATTGGAAGAGTTTTAAAACATTCATGGCTCACAGCGATCATATCAACACTTTCGAGGCGATCTCCAAACACCTCGAAATGGAGGAAGAGCGTTTAAAGCAATATGCGCCTTCCAGTATGGCATTTGTTGCCAAAGGATCGGGGCCCAGGAACAGGAAACCTTACTGTGGTAAGAAACCTGTGAAAGGCCCTCGTCCTCCTCAGAACTCTCGCTCTAATGCTGGTACTGCTAAGAAGCACAAGACCAAGGGCAACGGAGCTAAGGATATGGCACGTGTGAAGTGCTATAACTGTGGGAAGAAGGGTCATTTCGCTCGGGATTGTCCTGAGCTAGCTAAGGTACCTACTTCTACTAACAATCCTGAATTATATGTTTGTTCCCATGCATTCGTTGCTAACTCTCTTCCTCAATGGATTGTAGATACGGGGGCAACAAAGCACATAGTTCAAGATAGGGCTGGATTCGTGGAGTACCATCGCTACCCGGTGGGTTCACGGACTGTCGTACTGGGGAACGACAGCGAAGAAGATGTCCTTGGAGTAGGAACATACCAGCTCAAACTCCGTGGAGGGAACAAGCTGCTTCTTCATGACGCCCTTTATGCACCTGGGGTGCGATGCTCCTTAGTCTCTTATGTTTCTTTAGTTAGATTAGGTTTTGTTTTTGGTTTTCGTCCAGACGGTTTAGATTTGTTCTATAATGGCAATTTGTTTGGCCAAGCAACTTTGAAAGGAGATTTCATTGTTTTAGATTTGGATGATAACTGCAATAATATATCTTCTGCTTATGTTTCTTTTTTTTCGACTCTAATTCTGAATCTGTTAAGTGGCATGCTAGACTTGGCCATGTGGGCCAAGATAGAATAAATAGGCTAGCTAAAGAAGGTCTCCTAGACCGACTCACTAGGGTTAAGTTACCTAGGTGTGAGTCATGTTTAGCTGGAAAGGCAACTATGAAGCCTTTCGGTAAAGCCATGAGAGCATCTAGTCCCTTAGAATTAATCCACTCAGACATATGCGGACCCATGAACGTTAAAGCACGACATGGAGCTATCTATTTCATTACCCTCATAGACGATTATTCACGATATGGGTATGTGTACCTGTTATCTCACCGCCACGAGGCACTTGATGTATTCAAACGCTTCGTAGCTGAAGTAGAGACTCAGTTGGAACGAAGGGTTAAGATCCTTCGAACTGATCGAGGTGGTGAATACCTCTCTGATATGTTCAAAGAGTTTTGTGAGGAAAAAGGTATACAAAGACAGTTAACAATTCCTCGCACTCCACAACAAAACGGTGTTGCGGAACGCAGGAATCGTACATTGCTTGACATGGTCAGGTCATTGATGGCACATGCTAGTCTCCCTATCAGTTTCTGGGGAGATGCACTGCTTACGGCAGCCTACATACTTAATCGTGTGCCAAGCAAGAGTGTACCTGCCACACCATATGAGTTATGGTTTGGTAAGAAACCTTCCTTGGACCATCTACGCCCATGGGGTTCGGCCGGCTATGTGCACAACCCAACCCATAAATATGGGAAACTTGGTCCAAGAGCCACCAAAATGGTGTTCATTAGGTACCCCGCACAATCAAAAGGATATGTGATGTACGGGGAACATCCAAATGGTGGCATGAAAGAAATAGACTCCCGCAACGTCGATTTTCTCGAGGATGAGTTCCCGACCATTGGTGAAGTCAAAAAGGATGTCGAACTATTTGAGCTACAGCCAGACATCCAACGATCATTCGGTGAGGGGGAGAATTTGGATTCTAACCAAGTCACCGAAGATGGTATGCCTCCCCTAGGGAATGGGGGAGAACTGCCTAACCAGGAAATTGAGATTCGTTCTCAATCTCCTGTACATGAGGAAAGTCAACTTGCGAGTGAGGTCCGTCCTCAATCTCCAGTTGTCGAACATGTAGTAAGTCCGCATGTTCAGGATCCCACACCCCAGAGGGATAGTGGGAGTAACTTTCCACATGTTCAGAATCCCACACCCCCTAGAGATAGGGGGAGGGACACTACAACCGGGCAGACGAACAATGAAGGCCCTAGGCTCCGAAGGAGTGAACGTGGAAGAATTCCTCGACGATATTTTCAAATCGAAGGGAAATATTCCTATGTACTCCCTTGGAAGTCGAGGAACCTACCTCTTACCAAGAAGCAATTGACTCACCAAGCCACAAAGAGTGGATAGATGCCATGAGGGATGAAATGGACTCGATGGCAAGAAACAAGGTTTGGGAACTTGTTGATCTTCCACCCCAACGTAAGTCTATTGGAAACAAGTGGGTTTTCAAGATAAAACGTCGGGCAGATGGATCGATCGACAAGTTCAAAGCTCGTTTAGTGGCGAAAGGGTTTACACAAATTGAGGGTGTAGATTTTGAAGAGACATTTTCTCCTGTGGTGAGATTTGCCTCCATTCGCCTACTCCTAGCCTTGGTTTCCCATTTGGACTTAGAGTTGTTTCAAATGGACATAAAAACTGCTTTCCTCAATGGCAGCCTTGAGGAAGAGATCTACATGAACCAACCCTTTGGTTTTGTATCAAAGCGGCAAGAGGACAAAGTGTGTCGTCTTAAAAGGTCCATATATGGTCTAAAGCAGTCCTCCAGGTCTTGGTACTTAAGATTCCATGAAGCCATAACCTCTTTTGGCTTATCCATGGTTTCGGAGGACCATTGTGTGTATGTCAAAAGATCAACCGGAGGGATTATGTTTCTTACCTTATATGTTGATGACATACTATTGGCTGGGAATAATTTGGAGATGATCGAAGCTACTAAAAGGTGGCTATCCTCCGTTTTTGAAATGAAGGATATGGGTGAAGCCAGGTATGTCCTAGGTGTGGAAATAGTAAGGAATCGTTTCAAGAAACTCTTAGGTATGAGCCAAGAGGCGTATATCAAAAAAGTCTTGGAACGGTTCCGCATGCATTATTCTAAACCCGTAGACACTCCAATTGAGAAGGGTTTAACCTTAAGCCATGACCAATGCCCAAAAACAGACAAAGAGAAAGATGCTATGAGTAATGTTCCCTACGCTAGTGCCGTAGGGAGCCTAATGCACGCCATGTTATGTACACGGCCGGACATTTGCTTTGCGGTTGGTCTGGTAAGTCGTTACCAAAGCAATCCTGGACAGGCTCACTGGCAAGCTGTTAAGAGAGTCATGCGCTACCTTCGTGGTACAACCGACTTGGTCCTATGCTTTCAGGGCGGGGATCTTAAGTTGAGAGGATACTCAGATGCTGATTGGGGTGGTGACCCGGATGAGTCCAGGTCAACCTCAGGATATGTGTTCACCCTGGGTGGGGGGCCATATCATGGTGCAGTAAGAAGCAAGACTGCATAGCTCTGTCGACCATGGAAGCAGAATATGTCGCATGCAGCCTGGCCATGCAGGAGGCAATATGGCTAAGGAGCTTCCTCCAGGATCTTAATCTTACTCCGAGAACCGAAGATCCTGTAGAGATGTTATGTGACAACACTGCTGCCATCCAATTCGCCAAGGATCCGAAGTTTCATCGGAAGACAAAGCACATCAAGAGGCGTTATCACTTCGTGCGAGACGCTGTAAAGATGAAGGAAGTTGCCATTAAGTATATACCCACTAACAAGATGGTCGCCGATCCATTAACTAAGCCAATTCCTAGAGATGCTTTCAAAGCACATTCGTTGAGTCTAGGACTCCGCAGGGTTTAGTTTTGGATGGAATCTTGTTATGTATGATAGATACGTTCTTCATGTAAAAGGCATTTATGAAATAAAGGTTAAAACGTTCTTTTTCTAAATGTTTTGTAATTTATCTGTTAGACATGTTGAAAAGTCACAGGCTTCTGATTGGCCTAGTCACACAGGCAATCACCCTGACGCTTGAGTAGCGGGCAGGATGAGACGAAATCATATTGGCACTAGGTGTGCAATATCGATGACTCATACTGAAGGTGTATAAATAAGGAATAGTTGCCTTAGTAAGACTAAGATGAGACTCAAAGGAGTCGAATATGAGATAAGTTTTCATATTGAAGCCCTAAAAGCCGAATCATGAGTGTCAAAGCCAACATTCAGTATGTTGATCCAGTGGCTAAGGTTAGATTTTTTGAGTAAAAATCTAGACTGACGATTCGCATGGCATAAAGAGTGACGAACCCAGCTAAGTGGGAGCTATGCCGTGACACACATCTCATACTGTGTGTGCTTGTAAGACGACCCATTTGTGGTGTGATGATTGAATTCCCTTTCACTCGTCACTGTGTGACCCTATGGACGATGACCCTTTGACTTAAAGCTATGATATCAAATCGAAACTTAATGATGCTACTTTAATGTGATTCTCAAGAGCCACGATATATACGGTCCAGCGGGAACACGTTAGGAAAGCAATTAAGTTAAGATGAGATTTCATGAGTGTTTAAGGAAAATCTATCCACCATCACCATATCAAGCCCGGGCGATTATGTTGAGAACATAATCATATGATATATCAGGCATAAGGGACTGAATATGCCACTGGTGATGTCTTGGGATATTTTTGGGGTATCGTATTTCCTGAAAGTGTTATGTTAGTAGGTTGGTAACTTAATATAACACTACTTGTTATTTTTGGTCGCACGTTCTATTCCCAGTATGAAATGTGAGGAGATATGATTCATGGGGATCATGTATTGTAACGGCCTTTTGTGGCCGAGTGGGAGCTGTAGGCCGGGCCCATTAGTCGAGGCCCGACGGCCACTAAGAGTCCTCCTTAAACCCTAGATGCCAACCCCCCAAACCTATATATAAGGAGGTTTGGGAGGGTCAGCCAAGACACACAGAAATAAATAGCGATATTATTTCTCTCTCCTCCTAATTACTCTACCATCGACTCGGAGTAATCGGGTTTAGAACGTGACGTTATAAGGCGACTCTAGTAGCCGCTGGGATTTGAGATCTGGTGTTCTTATTGTTCGTGGGCTATTACCGACAGTTCAATTCCGCATCCAGGTTAGTCCTAACTAATATCCAACATCATACAACAACTTATCTGGGAAGATTCCAACAGGCACTCAGCTACAAGGATTGGATCCATCGGCATTTATGGGAAATCCAGGCCTTTGTGGGCCTCCACTTGCAAAATGTATTGGAGATACAACATTCGTTAATGTGCCGAAGCAGGGGAATAGTATTAACCGAGAAGGGGAGAATAATGGCAGCGACATCCTTCCAGGGTTGTATATAAGCATGGTGCTTGGCTTCATTATAGGCTTTTGGGGAGTCTGTGGAACTTTGGTGATCAAAAGGTCTTGGAGACACTCCTGTGTCCGATTTGTTGAGGACATGTATGACAGACTCTATGTGATGGTTGTTGCTACTATTCCTCGAGTTTGGAGGAGGCCATGAGGTTAGTTAGCAATTCCTCCATTATCATTATTAGTTCACTTCTTATGTGAATATTTTGGAGTTACAGGTCAATATAGTCATCTAGTCACTTGTATCAGAAATTGGTCATGATAATAAATCCTTACTAGAATACAAAAACAATGGCATGATCTTCTATCTTGTTTTGCTGTTGATTACAAAATACCTTTTAATCAGATGAGAAACTTAAAAAGCCCTTGGATCGTTCATCGCCAATATACTTTCATGATGGTCCTATTTTAGAGATCCTTGTGCATCCTTAATGCCACATTAGGACTCAATGCAAAGATCATCACACTTTGCCTTTCAGGTGAAGTTGGTACTTGGTAGTTTTCCTCAAACTTTATTCTTTGTATTCTCTGTTGGACAGGCCTAATGAGATTAGGCCCGACGGCCACTTAAGTCGCCTAGGGCGACAACCCTTGTTACCCCCTAACCTATATAAAGAGGTTTAAGGAGGTTAGCCTCGAGAGACGCTATGATGCGAATATTATATCTCCCATATTCTCCTACTTCTCTGTCACGGCCGAACTACCATCTATCGAGTTCTCGGGTTTAGGACGTGAAACCCTAAAACGACTTTAGTAGCCGTTTGGTATTATTATTGGTGTGATTGGTATTCTTTATACACGTGAATTATTGCCGATAGTATATTTTCGCATCCAGGTTAGTCCTATTTCTTACTACAGTGGTATCAGAGCCTAAACTGTTCGGATTAGTCCTAATTGAAAGATTAATAAATCTGCCGAAACTGATTCGTTAAAAGCATGCTATTTTTCATTCGTTTAATTTGCTTAATTTTTGTGATTATGCAAACTGCTAAAATCAGAAGCGTGCTCATGTTATTATGATGCCCAGAACGTATTAGAAACTGCAGATTTACTATCATGAACATATTAGAGTCTGCTAAACATGAACATGCTCATGTTATTATTAATCAGCCCCGACATGCCTTTTTGTTGTGTGCGTTTTGAAAGGCGTAATCTTACAATTGAGTATGATTGGGCAAAACTCAATTTATGGTTTCAAGCAACCAATTAAACCTAATTTTCGTGATTAGTTCATGACTGCCCAGAAAGCATGTTTATTTACAATTGTGCAGTTGTTTTAAGCATGTATCTATGATGATGATCGACTAAATACTCAAACCTTTAATCGAAGTTTAAATCATGTAAGTGTCTGTCGTATGTAATTCTTGGTACATGCGATTGAACATGGAGTAATTTAGTCTTAGACCTACACGTTTGTCAAACCGCAGACCCAAAACCCTAACCCTACTTCCTCTCTGCCAGAAACTCGACCTCGACTAAAAATTAAAAAAGGGGGGGGAGGAACTGGGGGAAGGGGACCCGAGACCCTAACCCCTCCTCTACCCCGAAACCCTAACCCTAGCAAGGCAGCGGTATAGACTGTAGTGGTCTACCACCCATTCTGTCTCCACCGTCGATGCCTTTGTGGCAGCGGTGGCAGCGAACCCCGCGAGGCCTCGATGGCCCTCGCTGACCGCCTCCGAATTACCCAACCAAAACACAAAAAAGAAAAAGAACAGAGGGAGACGGGGTTAGAGAAAAGGAAACCGTGTTTACCCATCAGAGAAGAACGCGAGGGGTGGCGCGTGTGTGTCACGCGCCGCCGATAAAGGTAAGTTTTGCTTCCTTCTTCCTCGGTTCGCCACCCACATACGCCGATCTACACAACCATAAAAAAAAACCAGCGAAAACCGCCGTCCTTGGAGGCACTTGTACCCAAGCGCCGCCGCCTCAGTGGCGCGTTGGACGCGTGGGCGGCACCACCAGACTCGGTTTTGGCCAATCTACACGGTGATGGTGTCGGTTCTCATCGGGTTGGTGTGGATCGAAGGCTATGAGCACTTTTAGCACCGGTGGGGGCGGTGGTCAAGCATCATTTGGACGTGATTTAGGGCCTGGGTTGACGGTTGTAGATACCAGAACCATCGTGAAATGGAAGGAGGTAGGGGTGCTGGGTGAGCTCGGTGCTCCACAATCATGGCACTGAGGCGTCGAGAAGTGGAGAGAGGAAAGAGAGGTCAAGAGTTAGCAGGAGAGAGAAAGGACTCGGCTGGCAAAGAAAGACCGAGAGGAGAGAGAGAGTTAAAGCAAAGCCCTTAAAACCCCCTTCATTTGGGTTGTATTATTAAATAAAAGAGAAGGGGGCCCCGGTTTAGTGGGCCGATTTTTTGGCCCAAGTTTTGGTTTTGAACCGTTTTTCTTTTTGGGGCGGTTTGCTTCTTGTCATATTTCAATAATATGGATCAAGCTATTTTCGACTGTTTTGGATCGAATTATTTTTCAGTCATTGTTGTTTAATTATTATCATTACTCATGGCATGATTTTTAATTGAATTATAATGATATTCAAGTTGATAAAGTTTCATGCATTTAATTCATTTGTTGAATTAAGGTTTCGAATTAGTTTTAATCCTGAATGTGTGAATTCATTACAAAACATTAATATGTTTAATGTTGTATACAAATTCGTTTCATATATGTGTCGACTTGAAATTTTCATGCCGAGCAACTTGTTATCGATCAATTGGGTTGAAATTATATGAATTCGTTTCATATTTATGATTAGTGTATATGACATAAATTTGTTTTACTCGAACTCAATAAATATCTATGTGATATAAAGATTCCTTTGGTCGGTAAATGAATATGTTTCATAAGTTATACTATATAAATATATTTTATATAATATCCCGTCACATGAATATGTTTCATGATTTAATAATTTTATGCAAAACATGAGCAATTATAAATCAGTTAATTATTCTGTCATTATTGTAGTTAATAAAAATGATTCATTAAGTTTTACATGAACAAGTTTCATGCTATTATTTGGATATATAGGGTATTTAATTATTTTATGAATTTGTTTCATGAAATTTAAGTTTGCAACATTATATGAATACGTTTTATATAATTTGCGAGCTTTATTATGAACTTGTTTCATCCAAATTTTAATATCATATAGATCTGTTCTATGTATGATTAATTATGACTAATATTTGGATATATTTCATGTTACAAAGTATGTTGCGTTCGATTACATGGATACATTTCATGTCAATCACCAATTACTAGTATTATATAAATGTGTTTTATATATATGAACTACATGGGTTGTAGTAAACTTGCTAATAGTTTTAGCACTTTTTCCTTGCCCAAATTAATGAATGTACATTCGTTTCATATTACCGGCTAATTGTGTAATATAGAGGTATTTTATGAACTGGTTTTATGAAATTTAAATTCGTAATATTATAAATGTGTTTTATGATTTGCGAGTAACATTTGAATAAGTTTCATATAATTATATAAATGTGTTTTATATATTGCTATTTGGGCATTTTATGAAATTCTTTTGTAACATGCTATTATTCAAATATGTTTAGCATTATAGATTCATTTTATTATATAAATGTGTTTTATATAATAATTTGGATTTTATATTTGGTATGTCATTGATAGAGTTCTAAATGACATATTAGTAGTTACAAATAATGAGATAGCTTCATGTAAATTTGGTTTACATTAAGTTGGATATCTTTGTGATATATCTGAAATGTTAATTTGTTTAACCATAATATTCTCCATAAATTATGTTTTATGGAAAATTGTGATAAATAAGTTATAAAAACTTCTAATTCATGTTTGTATGAGATGATTATGAGTTTAGCGAAATTTTCGATCATACGATATGGATAATGGAGTTTTTGATAATTTATTTATTTGAAAATGTGTCTAATGTCCACTTTAAAGAATACATACCTTTTAGATGTGGCAATAAGGTTGGTAATTTGTTTACCAATAAAAGAACTTGATAGCACTGACTATGATACATAATGTCAGAGGATTCAGTTTCTTCTGAATGAACGTAAAATGTTTGGACACTCATTAGGTTCTAGGTCTTATAAGATGACAAAGATGGTACTGTTAGTGAACAATATCTAGAAAACTTAAAAAAAAAAAAACCAAAAGTTGTTCGAGAATAGATCGATCAAGATGTTATACTTTGTCGTATTGCATCAATATTGATCTAGTGGGAGAATTAAAAATCATCCCACTGTTGAGTACGCGTGGGATTAGCTTAGCATTAGGTTCGTCCGGATCCATTCCCTCAAAAGGTTCTGGACCTAAGATTGGTATTGCGAAAGGGAAAAAGGCTAAGGAAATAAAGAGAAGCATATAGCACGTGTGAGTGCTATGATTGTGGAAATTAGGCATCTTATGCTTAGGATTGTCCTAAGTCGATTAAGGTACCTCCTTCCACAGCCCCTCTTGGATAATGTGGATCGCAGATACGGGAGCAACCAAGCGCATAGTTCAGGAACGAGTTAATCCTTGTGAACTTTCACCACAATACAGTGGGTTCACAAATTGTCATTTTAGGTAACGACAATAGAAAAGATGTCCTTGAATTAAGGACAAATCATTCGAGACTCCTTAAAGGGACTACGTTGTCTCTTCCCGATGCTCTCTATGTAACTGAGGTGCGATGTTTCCTCATGTCTTCTGTCCCTAAGGTAAGTTTTCTTTAATTTTCGTCTAGATGTCTTAGACATCATATGGCATGGTGATTTGTTTGGCCATGTCACATTAAAAGGTGTTTTCAATGGACGAAATAGAACATCTTCCATCCTTGTCTCATTTTTGAATCTGTTTTAGACGTGCCCGTTTTGACCATAAGGGTCAAGATAGAGTTAACTAGCTAAAGATGGCCTTTTAAGACCAACTCACTAGGCTTAAGGTGCAAAATGTGAGTTATGTCTAGCTAGTAAAACAATAGAAAATCTTTTTTTGTAAGATTTCGAGTCCGTCAAATCCCTTAGCATTCGTTCACTTTAGACATCTACGGATCTATGAATATGAAAGCATATCATGGAGCTACATATATTCATGATATAGGTATATGTACCTACTATCCCACCGTTATTAAGTACTCGATGCGTTCATATACTTTATAGCGGTAGTAGGATTCAATTAGTACAAAATATTAAAACTCTTCGAACCAATTGAGATCATGAATATTTTCTTCGTGAAACAAAATCCCGCAATGTTGATTTTCTTAAGGATGAGTTTCTTCGCATTTGGTGCAATTGAAAAGGGCCTAAATTTGTATACGTTACAATAAGACCTTCAACCACCTCTCGGTGAGGGGGAGGATTTGAGTTCTCACTAAGTCATCGAGGATGGTACACATTCTTTACTTGGTTCGTCTGTCAAGGAGAATGAGATTCGTCCTCAATCTCTAATTGTTGAGGAGATTCATTCCTGAACAAGCAGTTAGTCCTCATGTTCAGGATCCTACCTCCAATGGATAGTGGAAGTAATCTTCTCTTCTTAATTAGGGTTCCACACCTCTTAGAAAAAGGGGGAGAAATTCCTGGTCCCATACTTTTTAGAGAAAGGGGGATGGATTTCTTACCTAGGCAGACAAATAATGAAGGTCCCAGGATCCCAAGGACTAAGCGTAGAAGAATTCCTCGACGTTTTTTTTCAAAATTGAAAAAGAAATAGTCTTATGCACTCCATCGGGAGATTAGGGATCTACCTCTTATCAAGAGACGATTGGCTCACTAAATCTCAAAAAGTGACTAGATGTCATAAGGGATGAGATGGACTCACTAACAAAGTTTGAGAACTCGTTGAAACTCCACTCCGATGTAAGTCTTCAAGATAAAACATCGGATGGATGGTTCAATTAATAAGTTCAGGACCGGATACTCCTAACCCTGATTTCCCATTCAGACTTTGAGTTGTTCGAAATGGAGTAAAGATTGTTTTTCTCAATGGTTATCTTGAGAAGAAGATTTATATGGACTAACCCATTGATTTTGTATCAAAGGGACGAGAGGACAATGTGTGTCATTCTGAAAGGTCCATATGTGATCTTAAGCAATCTTCCGGTTCTTGGTACTTTAGATTCCATAAAGCCATCTTGGCCTATCTATGGTTTCAGAAGGCCATTGTGTATGTCAAAAGATCAACATGGGGATTGCGCTCCTCACGTTGATGACATACCGCTGACTAGGAATAACTTGGAGATGGTTAAAGCTACTAAAAGGTAGCTATTCCATGTCTTTGAAACGAAGGACATTGGTGAAACCACGTATGTCCTGGGAGTGAAAATAATCCAAAGTCGTACCAAAAAGCATACATCAAAAATGCCTTGGAACGATTTTGGGTTTATAATTCCTAACCCATAGATGCTCCAGTTGAGAAGGGTTCAACATTGAGTCTTGCTCAATACTCTAAAACAGATGATAAAATAGAGATAATGAACAAGGTCCTTAACCCTAGTATCATAGTAAGCTTAATGAAAGCCATGTTATGTACATGACCTGATATTGCTTTGCGGATAATTTGATAAGTCGTTATCAAAGTAACCCAAGACTTCCTGATTGACAAGTCATCAGGAGAATCAAATGCTACCTTCGTGGTATTGATAACTCGGCATTTTGCTATCAAGGAGCAGGCCTCAAGTTGAGAGGATGCTCAAATTTTGATTGGGGTGGTAACTCGGATGAGTCTAAGTTAACCTCAGGACATGTCTTCACCCTGAGTGAGAAAGTCATGTCATGGTGTAGTAAAGAAGCACAGCTGCACAACAATGTCGGCTATGGAGGTAGATTGTGTATCTTATACCATAGAGACAAAA
>JACYFF010031958.1:10134101-10164101 GCA_017589665.1 Selenicereus undatus | reverse complement strand
CTTTCACCCACACTCACCCACTTTTTTCCACACTTAAAAAAAAAACCACACTCACCCACTCCTTCCCCCCCTTTCCCACAATTACCCATTCAACACCTCTCATTTCCCACTGAAAAGAACAGAGCCTAAATGTCACTAAACCCAGCACACTTGCATCACAGGACATGGAGACTTGGCCAAGAGGTACCCCTATTGAAGTAGGAAGCCCAGACACCCCCATAAACCGAATCCATGAAAGGATCAAATTAGTTGAACTAGCAAGAAACCATGAGACATAGTCTACTGGACATTGTCTAGTTTACGCATTTGCAGCAATCAAAATTTTGGAGGCCTACAGCTTTTCAACGGTTACGGGACTATAAATTACATATCTTCCATACCACATTAAGGGTTTTTGTAGATTACGATCCCCCCAATGAACGAGGATTAGAGGTGAGTCAGCAAGCGATCTGCATCTTTCATCATTTTGATGTGACAGCGACGAAAAACTGCCCTAGCCCAGGCATCAGGGCTCCCTTTTATTGAAAAGTCATTGCTTTACACATATAGGCCCCAAGGAATTCAATAATAGGATAACCAAGACAATATTTACTTGGGTAAATATGTAATTTTTTGTGTAACAAATTATGTATAACAATGGACTGAAGGCTCCCTAGTTTGGGTAGAGCCAATCCTTCTCTCAAATATTTTCTCATAGGACGTTTCTCTTTCTTTCTTTTTTTTTGGGGGGGGGGGGGGGGGGGAGAGACTGTTAACTTATTAGACTGACTCGTGTACATGACAAACTCTATAAATAAATAACCTTAATTTTCCTAGATTTTCATAAACATAAATTTCACTTTTCATTTCCTCTAAGAAGGGAAAAAAAGGAGGAGGTTTTAGTACACAAATAGTTGGTAGAATTGGAGAGAAAAACAAGAAGTTGATAATGAAGTAGTATTCTAGCATGGAAACATGCTCTTGTTTGCTGTTTCTATTTGCTTACTTGATACCATTATCCTCCACATATACAACTACCGGAGTTAACCTTGGCGTCTGTGCCCACAGAAACATCCAGATCCAGTGTGTATAGACCTAACAAATGGATCATTCGGTTCGGATGCGGATCGGGTCATGTTCGGGTTAAGTGACACTTCGGGTCATTTCGGTTTGGGTCGGGTATGGTTCGAGTCGGGTCGATTTTGGGTCAACCAATTTTTTATCAAATACGTTCGTCATGCCAAAACAAGCAACTTTGTAGAAAATTTCGGGTCTGGTATGGTTTAGTTCGGATCAATTTGGGTTTCGGGTCCACTTTCAGGTGCGCATATTTCGAGTGTCGGGTCGGGTATGGGTCCAGGTCGTTCGGTTCGGGTTTTGAGTCTTGGGTCAGTTTTGCCAAGTCTAAGTGTGCAGGAGAGGAGAGAGAAGCCCTGCTCAACTTTAAACAGGGCTTTCAAGTTGTCATTGTGGATTGCTCACATCTTTGGGCCAATGAAGAATGTTTCCATTGGTATGGTATACATTTGCAGTCACCGCTCCAGTCATGTCATTAGCCTTTACCTTAGGAGGACAACCAATCAATAAGGCGACTGTTCTCTGGAAGGCAAAGTGAGTCCATCCTTGGTTACGCTGAACCATTTGAAGTATTTGGACTTCACTTCAATTTTCTTAAAAGCCCCCATACTATCCCCAGCTACATTGGTTCCTTCCTTAATTTGAAATACCTTAATCTCTAAAACACTAGTTTTAGAGGGAAAATTCCTCATCAGCTGGCAATCTTTCTAGCTTAATCTCTCTTGATATTAGTTATAATAATGGCCTTGATATCAATAGCTTGTGATGGCTTCCCATCTAACATTGCTGAGGGACATCAACTTGAGTGAGGTTAATCATAGTCCAGCCATAGACTAGATGCAAGTTGTTACCAACCTCACTTTTTTAAGGAGCCTTCAAATGGAAGGTCGTAGCCTCTCGCCATCAATTCCCTCCTCACTTGTGTAGACTAATTTCTTGACCATTTTTCATGTCCTTAGTCTTTCTGACAACATATTGAATGACTCTTCAATTCTCCAATGGGTTGAAAATTTATTTCCAAACCCACTTAGCTCCGCGTTGGTTTTGGGTCAGTAATCATGTCGGATCAACTTTGCCCAACTTGACTCTCAACCTTCTCACACTTCCTCTTTAATATTTAGAGTGGTTGCTTTAGTGAGCTAATTATTATAGTTACTAAATTACGCATTAGAATGTTTGTAATTATGGTAATTGTCATTAGGGCATTCTATTATAGCTTGGCCTTTCATTTAATAGCATGTTTAGTGTTAAATTTTATGATAAAAAAGAAACTTAGCAAAAACTCTCATTTTCTATATAAAGAAGGTTTGAGGGTTGGGTTTGACCCGATGACATGAGGGTACTCGAATGAGGGTTAGGTAAGATTAGGGTCGAGTAAACCCTACTGGCCAACCCTCATGACATGACCCTCAACCCATCCCGACCCTCAAGTTGTCAAGTCTACCTTTTGTATATGGATCTCTCTTGGAGTGAGCTTCAAGGCCCCATAACTACTGCTCTCAGGAATGTGAGTTAGCTTTCATGTGCAAATCTCTCTGCTAATGTCCTTGAAGGCCTTGTTCCTAGATCAATTTTCAAACTTAAGCTTCTCAAACATCTTGATCTCTCTTATAATAAAATTAAAGGGATCAAATTTTCAAATATTTTGGGTAGTCTCTGTAGATTACAGAGGCTAGACTTGAGTAATAACCATATAAACAAATGTTAAGGATCGAATTTTAGGATCGGATAAGATGTTTGGATATTCAGATAAATAAGTAAGCTAAGCAACCAAGAGACATTGAATTTATATGGAAACCCCACAAATGGGAAAAACCACAAGTGGAAGAAACCAAAAAATCCACTATAATATGAGTTAGTGCAAGAATAATCTCAAAGGGCAATATGCACAACAAGATCAATACAATAGAGAGTAAGGATCTTAAACCGGCAACAAGATCAAAGGAAATAAAAACTCTCATAACTATCACTTAACTTGAAAAAATGGAATAGAAAAGACAAAGATTGGCTCTAAAGCACTTCACAAATGACCACAAAGGGACGTGCCTAGAGGCACTCACAAAATGCCACAACCACAATGCCTACGACAAATCCCCAATTTATAGAACGTTAATGCAACTCTTCATTATGGGAGATTGAGGGTCACCATAAATTCGTCAAATAGTGCTCTATAAATAAGGAATCCATCAACTCCCAAAACCGACAAAGGAACCGAAGAGACAAAGCAATCGATAAGTCAAGCCAAGACACAAGCCAACAAATGGGTTAGAAGTTGGAATTGGACTCGGAATTTGAGACACACCTAACAAACTCCCCCTTGGAGCACATTGGCAACAAATTCACTAGAGAGATGACAGAATACAAGAACAATCTTGAACTGATAAGTCTAGAAGAGATCAACAAGACGAGATTAAAAAATCTCATAAACATTCCCTCGCAAAACTTGAAAATCGTGGATGATTATGGGGTTGGATGAATAATGCAATAATCTCAAACACTTGATGCCCCTTGAACTCTCAGAAAAGCTCTACAAAAGAAAAGAAAATACAAGAAACATGGTACATGAAAAGACACCGGGCGCCCCCCCCCCCCCAAAACTGCCGTGGTTAATACCACGGTCAACTCATGGATGTGACTGTTGCCAAGCATGAATACAATTTGCTCGGATGATGCCACGGACTAAGAAAGAAGACCATTGTTGAACGTAGGCAACAAACACCATTAGGGCGAGGAAACTAGTGAGAAAAATGGGATGATGTCCTTCTGGGCTAATCAAGATGAAATCACAAGGCTAGCATAAAAGACTAGCAAGGAAACTAGTGAGAAAATGGGATGATGTCTTTTTGGGCCAATCAAGATGAAAACACGTGGCTAGCATAAAAGACTAGCACAATGTAAATAGAAAATTCATCTGGCAATCAAATTTCTCAATATCAATGATAGACATCCTTTAACTAACACTCGAAAATCTAGATCTAATGGAGACTCGGATTTGATACCACTTGCTAGGGAATTTTAAGATTGGATAGGATGTATGGATATTGACATAAATAATCAAGATAAGCAATTCGACCAATCAACATCAATGCACACCAAATTTACGTGCAAAATCCACAGATGGGAAAAATCGCTGGCGGAAGAAATTGAAAAAACCACTATAATATGAATGAGTACAAGAACGATCTCAAGGGGGCGACAAGCACAATGAGATCAATACAATAAAGAGTAAGGATTTTAAATCGGCAACAAGATCAAAGAAAATAAAAACTCTCATAACTTTCACTTAACCAGAAAAAGTGGAATAGAAAAGGCATAACACCACACATTGCCCATGACAGATGCCGAATTTATAGAACATTGTTAAATGTTAGATTTTATAGAAATAGGGTCTCAAATAAAAGAGTCATGCATATAAGCAAAATGAAGTTCGAACCCAAAATCAATTGACAATGCGTGGAGTAACTCAAAACTTTATATATATGCTTAAGCCCTTTAATTTTATCAATGTCGGACAAATCCCACTTTCTCAACTTTGACACGCTCTCTATGTGTGAGCTACCAAGAACGCCTGGCATGTGCACATAATTAATCAAATGGAAACAAATCAGAAACGAGTACCTGTTGTCAAACCATGTCAAATTCTATATAAATTGGACATTAAACAAACGAGTCATGCGTATAAGTTCAATTGAGGTTCAAACCAAAATTAGTTGGTAATGGGTGAAGTAGCTCATAAGTTTATACACATGTTCAAACTCTTCTATTTTATCAATGTGGAATAACCCACTTTTTTAATGTTGACACACCTCTTTACGTATATGGGCCACTGATAAGATCCAACACATGACATTATCACTATGTGAGACGGTGGCAAACCAAGCAATTTTGCTTTGATACCATCTTAAATTTTCATGTATAGGGCCTTAAACCAACCAAACTGTAATGCCCCGAAATTTTTGTTACTTATTGTGAATTACGTGCAGTATGTAAATTATTTGTATGTTGTGCACATTTTATTTTAGGCACATGTGTGTGTTCGATGTTATTATGATTATTATGTTTTGGGGAGTAGTTTTTAATTATATATCACTTAGTAGTGATTTGGGGGGGAAAAAAAGGTGAGTCAAAAAGGGATTGAAGGAGGAGTCAAAAAAAGGGGGCAAAAAAAAAGGAAAAAGAAAAAGAAAAGGGATGGGAGCACGTGGGTTTATCCAAAAAAGGGGAGGGGGTTTTGTTTTGTTTTGGTTTTCTTATTCAACACAACACACACACACACACACACAACACACACACACACAATAGAGAGAGGCAGAGAGGAAAGAAGGAGAAGAAGAAAAGAAGAAGAAGAAGAAGAAGAAGAATGAGAAGAAGTTTGGGGTTTTGATTTTGGATGCAAATTTAAGGTGAGTAATTCTTGTTTTTCTCAACTAAAAGTGATTAGTGTAAGATTAATTTGCTGATTTGTGTTCAAATTTGATATATCAATTTAGAATTGAAGCTTTGAATCTGAGGTTTCAGGGTTTGATAGATTTGAACCATAATTCCACCCCCTAGAAACTCACCTCTATAAGTTGTATGATTGATTGTGATTTTTTGGAATAATTGGATGTTATGAATTGATGTTTATGTTCTGAATTCATCCACATAAATGTTCTAATTAGAGTTCTTGGGTTGATTGATTGTATTCAAAGAACAAAATGGAAGAAAACTAGATGGAATTTTCGGATTTGTGCAGAGCTCGTGTACTCTCTGATTTCCTGGGAATTATTGGCTTGCTGAAAAATTCTTAAATTTTTACTGTATGTTACCCAGGATATTAGGCAACTTCTGGTAAATTTTCATGAATTTTAGATGTTTATTTTATAAGTTATGGAATTTTATTTGAATCTGCCCTGTTTTCAGTGTGTAAATTCAGATGGTGTTTGGAATTACTGTGAGCTATTGGGTTGGCTAAAACTTATGAAAATTTTAATTTAAACTTCTGAGTATGACTGGAAAATTCCTGTAAATTTTCATGAATTTTGGATGTGTATTTTATAAGTTATGAATTTTCGATTGGGACTGCCCTGTTTTGGATGCATGGTTTCGGTTACTGTTTTAATTAGTTTGAAGGATTTGTTTGGAGAAAAATTATCATAATATTACTGTAGATTTATTATGATATGGGGTGATTTCTGGTAAATTGTTGTGAATTTTGGTGGTGTATGCTAAAAGTTATGAAATTTTGAGTTTAATTCGCAGATTTTTCATTATTTTGGTTGACTGTTTGAATTTCTGGGAATGATTGGCGTGGAAAAAAATCATGAAATTAATATGTTATAATCTATATGTTATTTTTCAATTTCCTGCAAATTTTGGTGAAGATTGAATGTGTATGCTGTGAGTTATGAATTTTTGAGCTAAAGTACCTTATTTAGTGTAATTATGGATTATTTGTGTGTTTAATCCGTACTTTAGATATGAAAAGGCCATTGTTGAGCTTATTAAGAATTCTGATTGTGTGATGTGTGTTTAATCCGTACTTTAGATATGAAAAGGCCATTGTTGAGCTTCTTAAGAATTCTGATTGTGTGATGAAGTATGGGAAACTTGTGAAAGTGTTTTGGGTGGAATTATGCCTTGTTTTGATTATGTTTTTGTACAAATTGTGGAATTGAATTTCTTTGAAAATAAAAATGTGATTATATGATTTCATTAAGTTATGTTTTTTGGGAAAGAAATTCGTGTCTTGACTGAGGCTATTACAGAACGTTCTAGAGCTATGGCCATAGTAGTGACTGTTGTTATGTTCAGATCGCCTAGTGGGAGAGGCTATAACCAATCCCCTAGGATATGAATGTCGACCTTGTGTATGTGTGTGAGCCATGTGGGTCCCTAGTGAGGAGGGTTTCGGCCTAAACTTACTAGGATATGAATGCGATTCCATGGTTTGTGTTGTGGGCAGTTCGCGTCCTTCAGAGCGTTGGGTGCCTAGTTGAGACCACATGTATGAGTTGCAGCTTGTCCACCATTGGTTGGTACCATATGTTTGAGCCGTAGCTGGACCACCAGGATGTGTTTGTCACTCCTATGTTGTGATGGTTCTTTGCGTGAGTTATAAGTTGAATTCTCCTAAACTAAAAGTTTTGCATTCAGTTAAGAATATATGATGCGTTGTGAAATTGATTTTGGATTGAAGTTGGACTTTAGTCATGATGTGAAAATCCTCTTGGGTTTAAATTGGGCTTTGGATTTGGATTTGAAGGTTCATTCAAAACATCTATGAACTTGTGATTGATTTTAAGATACATATTATGTGTTTATGTGAACTTTTGTGATAAAGCTGATTTGATGTATATGCCAATTATGGTTATAGGCGGGTCGTTAGGTTGCTTAGCAGATTTTGTTTTCTTTTAGACTCTAGTGAGGACTATGAGCCTAAAGGACATGATTGGTATGGGACAATCATAGTTAGTTTAGTGAATAAACTAACAGCAGAGTTTGTTTAGGGATTTAAGTGAAAACGAGAGACCTTGAATCGTACCTGGTATAGGACAAGTACGACTAAGCTACTCTAATTGCTCGTTCTATGTCCTAATTGTCCGTTCCATGACATAAATATGTTGTGTGTATTTGTGACTTTTGTGAACCTATTAGATATGGAAGGTATGAATTTATTTTGGTTCTCGAAGCATATGAATGTTCTTATGTCACCTTGTACATGCCATACGATATGTTCTGTTCATATGTCATGAGTTACCTGTACTGTGTGATTATGTGTTAACCGGTTAATGTGCAAAGTGTAACAATGGGGAAGGTAAGGGTTATTCACTGGGCTCGAAGAGCTCATTATCTCACCATTTTTCAGGTTTTGGAAGCGAAAAGGGTTCGTAAGGGCATTAAGAAAGCTGGATCAGTTGTGAAAAACTTTTGAAGAACTTATTTGAAACTGTAGAGCTCATTGTATGTATATGCTATGGCTAATGTTAGTAGTTCTCAATATATTTTGGTTCAGATATATGTAAGAATATTATGGTAATGCATGCTTTAGAATAACCCTACCCAACCTCAGTTGAATTTCGATCAGAGCTTCCGCTGCTATCGACTATCAATAAGTTAATTAAGATGTTTAAATAGCCTTGTGGATGTTCCTTCTGGGACTTTCACGGCGGTGACACGCCTGCCCCTTTCGGGCGGGGCGTTACACAAACTATGCATATAAGTCATGTGGGGTTCTTGAACAAACACCAATGCACCTCTTTATTATGTGGAGAGGAGTCAGAAACCATTCCAAGAAACTCCTAGGTTTGTGTCAAGAAGCGTACATTAAAAAAGGTCTTGGAATATTTTTAAACACTTAATTCCGAGCCTATAGACACTCTAGTTAAGAAGGACCTGACCTTAAGTCTTGATCAATGCCCTTAAACAGATTATGAAAAGAGAAAATGAGTTATGTTCCCTACACTAGTATTGTAGGTGAGTAAATATATGTCATGTTATGTACACAACCTAACACTTGCTTTGCAGTTAGTTTGGTAAATCGTTACCAAAGTGACCAATGACCTACTCACTAACAAGCCTTCAAAAGGAGCCATGCACTACCTTTGTGGCACTACGGACCTGGTCCTTTGCTATCAAGATAAGGACCTAAGGTTCAGGGGATACTTGGATGCTTATTGGCCGAACGAGTCTAAGTCGACCTCAAGATATGTTTTCACCCTAAGTGAGGAGCCATATCAAAGTGCAGTAATAAGAAAAGTTGCACATCACTGTCGACTATGGAGGCAGAGTATGTCCTTGTTACCATGGAGACAAAGGAAATTTCCATTAGGTATATATATACTAACAAGACTGTTGTATTCCCTTGATTAAAACCTATTGCTAATGATGCATTTAAAGCTCATATGTTAAGTCTAGGAATTCATAAGGTTCAATTCTTGGATGTGTCTTCTTATGTAATGGACATGTTTCTTTTGTAATGAGTATAATGCTCATGATTTATTATCGTATGTTAGGCATATTGAGATGTCACAGGCTTTTAATTAGCATAGTCATATAGCTAATCGCCTTGACGCTTGAGTAGTAAGCAGGATGAGACTGAATCATATTGGCATTAGGCATACAATAAGACTGATACTCATACTAGAAGTGTACGGATAAAGGAATATAGTCAGTTAGTAAGTCTAAGATGAGGCTCAACGGAGTCTGAAATATCATATTTCATATTGAAGCCTTTGGAGTCGAATCTTGAGCCTCAAGATTAACATTTAATATGTTCATCTCATGGCCCGGAGTAAATTTTTTTTTTTACTAAAATCTAGACTTATAATTCACATGACATATACAGTGACATGCACCACTGAGTGGCAGTTATGTTGTGATACATATTTCATACTATATGTGCTTATGAGACGACGCATACATAGAGTGACAATTGACTTCCTTATCTCTTGTCATTGTGTAACCCTGTGAACGATGACCCTTCGACTTAAAGTTATGATATGAAGTCAAAGGTTGATGATGCTACCTTAATGTGTTTCTTAAGAGCCATGATACAACAAGAACACGTTAGAAAAACAGTTTAGCAACATCAAATATCATAAGTGCTTCAGAAGAAGTCTATCCATCTTCACTATATCAACCCAAACAACTATATTGAGTGTATAATCATATAATATATCATATGGCATAAAGAAACTACTTATGACACCGGTGATGTTTTGGAGTATCATATTTCGTGATAGTATTATGTTAGTTAGATGGTGAGTTAATATAATACTATTGACTACTTTTTGGTCGTACGTCTCATTCTAGTATGAACGTGAAGAGTTGTGATTCATGGGGAGACTTGTAATCTATGGCTTGCGTGGTCAAGTGGAAGCTATTGATCAGCCCTAATAATCTAGGGCTACACAGCCACTTATTCCACCTAAACGGCGGCGGTTATATAATTGAAACCTATATAAAGAGGGATTTAGGGAATTATTTATCATCAGACACATTAACCCTATATAGAACACTCCCGTCTCTCCCTCTCTTTCATGGTTGCCTTACCATCATTTGTATCGATTCATGGCCAATCCACAATCTTGATTATTTGTATCGGTTCATGGGCGATTCTCGAGCAAGAATATCCTTTGCTTCTGCACCTACAGATATGTCGTTTAACTGCCAATGTCCTCCATTTCCCTTCTCTCCGTCAATCTAAACTGATTGGTACACATGGTCACTAATTTTGATGGGAAAAAATGGAGGTAGCCTTTTAATGAATCATAATGTCGCTATTTTTCAAATGTTATTGATACTTGTGGTCTTCTTGACTTAGGGTTTTTTGGGGTCTAATTTTACATGGGATAATGGGCGTAAAGCTATGACTAATATTCAAGAACCGATTGACAAAGCCTTGGCAAATCCCATACTTATGTAGCTCATTTGCCAATGTCATGGGTTGATTAATTCACTCAAAAAGCCACACCCAAGCGGCATCAATGAACTCACTCGAAACCCTTCCATATTTTGCTAGTAAGCCTTGGAGATGCTTAATGTAGGCTTGCGGAAAGCTAAATAAGCACCCCAACACAGCAAGGGAACTGAGTAAAGAGAGAGGGTAGACACAAGGAAGTTTGGGAGAGTGTCTTATATTGGACTTGGAATACTCGGTATGCCTAATGTACAAATGAGTCCCCTTAGCGGAACATATATACATCTATGTCTTTTATGGACGGTGGAGATCTATTTGATCCCACGGTTGATATAACACATCTAGAATACTCTATACAAACATTAAATATCTAAGAAATTATACAAATATAAAAGTGTATGGAATGCTCTAGAAATTATTCTAGAATATTCTAGTTCAACTTAAAAGATTTTAGAAAATTCCAAAAGGTCCTAAACACTCTAAAAGGTTACACAATAGTCTAGAATATTCTAGAGAATTTCAGAAGGTCCGAGAACATTCCATAATGTTCCACCATATTCCAAAGGGTTTCAGAGCATTCTCGAAAATCTCAAAACATTCTAGAAGTCTCCAGAAACTTGAGGTGTGACATTAAATTGTATTCTAACCACTATCCCCTCCTCATTGAGATGGGACAATATTGTCCTTGAAGCTCCGCTCTTTTCATGGTACTGTTGCTTGGACCCTCCTTCCTCAGTTTACTCCCTTTCTTAACTTGGCTTCAGACTCTAAGAATCATTTTTTAACTAATATTAATAGATTCAGAATTGCATGTCCAATTTCAATGAAGATTGTGTTCGAAAATATTTATGATTAAGTGATATCCAAGGACCTTCTATACACGGGCCAAATAACATCCTCTTGGACCTCCAGAATGAACTTATTATCATTTACTATAAATTTTGTGAAATAGAGAAACATATACGGGCTCAACAGGCTCGGATATGTAATTTTTTGTATAAGGACTTGAATGTGAAATAATTGTTCTTGCTTACTAAGGTTATGTAGGCTTGGCGTTTTCTTCAGAAAATTGGGTCTCTGATCCGTCTGCATTAAGGTTACTTATCACTGCTCATTTCTCGACTTTTTTCTCTTTCCACATTGATTGGAAGGCTTCATTGTATCACACTAACATATTCATGTAACTCCTTGCCATGGAGGCGAAAACAATCTTTAGAACTTACAAGTTGTTTACTATCACCAACATTCTCAAGACTATTTTTGTCTTTTTAAAAGTTGCTCTTCAAAATGTGTCGAATTGAAGTTTGAAGTGAGACACAACATATAACATTGACCAGTTTGTTATAGTTATCATCAATGGCAAGCTGTATGGTTCAGTGCACGTATTTTATGCATGAAGAAGAGGAACAAGTATCAAACCATTTGAACCAACCTGTTGACCTTACCCAAAACACAAGTGATTTTTACACCAACGACAGTTTTGGAGCTAAATTAATTAAATACAATCACTTAAATTTCAAGTATCCTATGTTGGCTCCACTTCATTAGCAGATTAAGGCGGGTAACGTTTACTATGAGTATAACTCGGCAAGAAACAAATGAAAGTGAGCCGGAGATCTTATTAGTTTACTTCGTTAGCAACTCTTGCACCTTGGTTTTGTTCATTATCAACTCTTGAACAGGTATACTGGTCACTACTAGGCCCCTCAGACTCGGGGCTTTACGGCATATATCAAGTAGACTAGACAAATAGGTTGTAGACTTGTTTGAGTTGGTTAATTTCGTGTCCACTGTGTCCACATCACGCAACTTCAGTTGGGGCACCACAGATTCAGTTCAAGTTTCACAAATGATTGAGACAATCTTTGTTGGGGAAAGTTTTCACGTGGATCTATTCGACATTTGCTGATTTGAGTTCGGGCCCAAAATTACACTCTTGATTATACGCCGAAAGGAAATCCCGTGGAATACACATATCCTTCAGTTTCTCCATAGGTCACGCACATCCCATTGCTCTCATGAATTGCTTGAGAGTCACACACAACTTTTAAGGAAGACATGCAAATTTACATATCTCAACCTCCAAAAAGAAAAATTGCCTAAGGCTGTCAGGATTCTGGAGCATAGACACTGTTCTGATGAGATTGGCATGACCATAATCCCGTGGCAGGCTCCGAACACACTAGTTGCACTCCTAGTGCAGAGACAACAGTGATATTCATGCTTTCAAAAGGTGCCGCCTCTGCTTGTCTGCTGCTTGTCAGAGGATTTAAAAAGTTTCACATGTAAAGTATTTCAAGACTGAAGATTAGCACAATTGGTTCCGTAAATATGCACCACACAGGGTATCGGACTATCAGCCAAGGATGGAATATTGAGTATGTCTGCAGTGAGATGTGAATCTGGATCCCAGATGGATATCAGGAACTCTTGTTCTGCAGGGATTCACTGTTTGGAAGCATGATGACCAACTAGATTATTCTTTTTTCTCACTTTTTAATGAACACGATCCAGAGCCTACCGTGCGAACTAAATCACCGTGATAAAAGGCACTTTTAGGTCGCTAGTTCAGAGCATTGGGCTTAGTGAGTAATCTGAGGAAGTAGTTTCCAATTTCTGGCAAAATATGCTGCATAAAAGCAGAATGCCTGCATATTTTCATCCCAAAATGGTAAGATGTCAGGTAGAGGAAATGGTTTAACACACAATGAAAACTTTCCTCCCCCTTTTGGGGTTAAGGTGGCCCACCCACTCAACCCCCTGTACAAGGCTGACTCAATGAATTGTCAGAGGTGGAGCACAAGCATTGGGTCAGGCCCACGCCAAGCCCAAAGGGGCTTGTTGATAACCCCCAAAGCCCTCTCCCCCACGCAAACAAGAGGAAATTTGCTACTCTTCGGATCCAATCATGGGAGGGGAGGACACAACCTCCAAGGCCATCTGAGCCACCATGGAGCCAACCACCGAACCTTGTTTACAGCATAGATACGAGTCTCATTTTGAAATAATCCACAAGAATATGTCAAATCACAAAAAAAATTGCACTTGGCTAAACCATGGCATTAGTGCGCCAATATAATGACATATTAGGCGAGATATGTCCATAACGTTGACCAGACAAGTGAAATAAGATAAACTCATACGTATGAACTGATAAAGGTTACCCTACAGCAGTGGTAGATGCAAAAATTGCATATTAGGGTGTCCCTCTTTTGAGTTCCATAGAATTGTATTCATAACAATTAATTTTTATACCTTTCCCCTTAAGAAAATTTAATAATTTTTATATGAAACTGCCCCAAAAAGGGGGGGGGGGGGGAGAAGAATCTGACTACCGGATGCCCAGGACCCAAGTACCCCTAAGGTGTATCCGCCCCTGTCCTACACTGCTAGTGTGCACAATTGAAGTCATTTTATCATGCAGCACCAAAATGGTGGTTTTCAGGATGGCCAAAGACTCAAGGGAATAAGTTCCGATCACAGAAATTAAATGCTACTTAATTTCAAATTTAACCATAGGGCTTGTCTTTTCTTCTTTATAGGCTGAAAGTAAGGTGGTTCATTTATTTGACAGACAGAGAAATTTGAGCGGAAAAGTAATCTTTGATAAACATCATTAAACTACACACTGCACCACGCATTTTTGTAAAGAGGGAAGCCAACAGTTTGGTATGAAGTAAAAATGCCAAGCTAACACAGACAAATCAGATTGAGTGCATACCCAGGCTTAATGCTCAATTTATCATACTGCTCCAAGATGAAAAGAATGCAAGCCTGCCTTAATGACACCGCATGGAAGGCCTCAGAAAGCTCATACATGTTCGAGACATTCTCCAATGATATGTCCTTCATGTATAACCAAAGAAAAAGGTTCATAAATGTCATCATCCAGTAAAATTGCGGCAAATACACCAGCAATAATAACAACTCTCAATGTGGATCCCGCTTTTGTAGGTTTCCAAGCAGAGAGATTGATTCTAGGAGATCCACATAAGAACACCACCACCACCTCCCAGTGTGGGTCCCGCTTTCGCAGGGTCTAGGGAGATCCAGATGTACGCAACCTTACCTCAACCGGTATATCTGCTTGTAGAGAAGCTGATTCCAAAAGACCCACAAAACAAGATTTTGTGAAAACATTTTATAGGAGAAGGATTTTGTGGCAACATTTTATAGAAGGATTTTGTGAATACATTTTATAGGAGATCCACATAAGAAGTTCCAGAAAAAAATTAAGCTGAGTTGAAATCTTTGAAACACATTAGAATGGAAGCATTTAATATTAAGTAACATTAGACAATTTATGCAAATGTACCAAAGAAATAAAGGACAATTTGCTTGATTCACCTGTGCTATGGTGCACTCGCACAGGCGTTTTAGCCCATCTAAAAGATATTGATCAGCAGCCCTAAGCAGATCTTGAGCAACATCAGGATTGATCTCCACTGACCCAGTGTATATAAATCTGCAACAAAAGTGAAAAAGCCATTTCAGTTTCGGTAGGGCTTACAGCAGTTATCTTCACAGAAGTTGAGGACCAAAATACATATGAAATCACCTCATCATCAATTCAAAAACATCCCATCTGATGTTAGGAATCTCTATGTCTCTTGCATCCTTTTCCTATCCCAGCACAATAACAGCAGAAGATTAACTATTACTGGAATATATAAGCACGAAGAGTGTCTCTGATAGACATTCTACAGCTCAGCAGGTTGAACATCAGGGGTTGGCTTTTGTAGAGGGACACTCTATCCATCAGGCATCAGGTTTATAAGGCTGGACGAAATATCATTTGTCAGCTAATGATTTTTAACATGGGCATAAGGCAGCATGAGGATATAATAAATGGTGTTTATTGCTCAGCATTCTCAGATGCAATAGACTTCATCATCCTATATAAAACGATTTAAATCCATCATATTCAATCCCAGAAATTAGCTCTTTGCCTACCCTGTATCACCTCAGCAAACCACCTTCCCCTCATTCCATAAATTATTATCCTTGTGCTATTTTGACTTTCATATGTGGTAATTGCAGGTAACTAGCAACCATGTGCTTGTGGGCTTGTAGCGCAACCATGAATTATGTATTCTACTTCATGTGCAGCAGATGCTCCAACCATAGGACATACACTAGCCCAAACAAAACGGGGGGAAATGTTGAAATTGTATAACTAGAGTCATCAGACAAGTAGACTAACCCGATAACCGCCATCGAACATTGCACGGAATGCATCAGAAGAGGCAAGAAGACAGATACGGTGTGCAAAAAAACGCTTTCCTGAAATGTGAGCCAGAGCCAATCAATCCAAACAAAGCACATTACTAGAATTCAGCCATCGAGGTAATATAAAGTGAAAGCATGTATGAACAAGCAACAGTAAATGAAAACATGAAATGTTAACAACCTTGAACCAGAAAAGTAACGTCAGAAAGTGTTGAACTATTGACATACTGCTCCCCCAAGTAGACCTGCAAAATCAAATGTTGCCACACCAATCAAAGCCCCAAAATGAACTAAAACTTTGCATTACTATTGAAACATTTCATGACCAAAAATCCAACTTCCATTAGAAAATCTCTCAGTAGCATCTTTGGTCTAGTTGGTTTATCAGGCAATGCTGTCCCATGGTAAGCTTGGTTCTCTAGATTGCTCATTCACACGTAAATATTTAAACAGCTGAACCCATGTCAACAATCCCTTTTCACATTTATTGCTTATGAGTCTCTGTATTTGAAATCTCAAAATTCGACAAAAAAATTTTAAGTGCAATTAGATATAAATAAAATGAGACAAGTCAATTGGACCATCCCAACCGACCCCACTGGCACCCCTATTCCTATTGAGCTGCCAACTACCAGAGCTGCGGTCACCGGTGAGCCATCAACTACAGTCAAAACCTCCTATTTCCATGGAATCGTTCCTGGGAATGCCCATTACCTCTACCATACGCAGTTCCTTCTAAGCAATTCGAAACACTTGAAGGCCTCGCCTTAATTTGTACAACGAGATGGCAATCCAGATTGCTTTATGAGCCCCTAAGGGGTCCTTTCAGCTATGCAGGTAAATATGCTCCATCGTCCGGCAAAATAGTTGGTCCACATTCAGAAACCAATTCACAGAGACCTCCCAGTCTTTATGGGCACGAATTTAAAGAGTCCACCAAGTAGAGTAGAATTTTTGTCACTGGCAGCAAGCACCAAGTTGCTTCCAACAAAATCAACACATAGCACACAGCACAGGACATTATTTGCCGTTGTTTATAGCATAAGTTCACAACTTCTGTGAAAATCTTAAACATCTGAATTAAATCAGTTCCCACCTTTCATGTCAAGGGGAAAGATAACAAGTAACAACCCGATACAAGCAGCACAACAGCAACTAGCAACATGGTCCACATTTCCAACGTGCTGGCATCCTCCTGAAACCACAAAACCATTCTACGTGTGCATGCACATGTTTAAATACCCAGACATAAAGGAGCTCCTTGCAACCGGGCAGTAGAGGACTTATATTAAGCAGCTTCTAACCTTACAATAGACAATATAAACTCCCAATACTAGTCACGTGCCACGCCAAAACCTCTACCAAACGTCCAAACAACATCCATCCCCCTATCAGAAACTACTCGTTTTCCTGGTTACGAACCAACAATATTTCCTGCCCCTTCTGCTTCTCTCTCTCTCTCTCTCGCTCTCTCTAAGTCCCTCATACCTGTACTTTCCTGCCCCTCTGCTAGTATTCTGCATCATAAGGAAAGCCCTAGAGAGCAATCCAATCATTGTCCGCAATTTTAAGAGATAAGCACAGTTCAAATTACCTAGTCGAGTATAGAATACTGATTTGTAGGGTACACCATTCATTGCCAATGGTGATGGACATGAAAAGTGTCAGGAAGCAAAAAACTGCCAATTTTACCAAAGCCATGAATGCCATGAGGCTATGGCTTTCAAGCAGTCAGAGGCAGCAAATGGTCCAAGTACAGTCACAGTAGAGGAACAATGAGAGTACATTCGTGGTCAAGGTTAAAATTGTCCTATCAAATCATCCCCCCCCCCCGGGATTATTTCGTCAAATTATTGACATATCTCCCTCTTATCCTCTCCTCGTAAAAGCAATCTCAAATACGGGAATGTATAGACATCAGGCAATACACACATACTATTACAAGCTAAAGTAGCATACTGGGTGGGAATGGGACCAGCTGTTGACCTATTTATTCTTCCGTATTTTAGTTTTGGGCCACAATGAATGTCTCCATTTTCTAACTCTCATAGTCAACCACAAAAGGAAGGTTAAATTAACTTAAATGATTAGGGTGATTGCCCTCGTTTATTAAGTAGTTGCAGATTTCCCATCGACATCGCGTCATCCCTCAGCCCTCATATGGCAACTCCAGAAACCATTCAAAGTGACTGATAGCAGCCCAGAGTCGTTTGTTCCATGGCAACCATTTCATGCCTAGGATGCACCAAAAGATTTTTATTTTTGACCTGTAGTGGCACTGGAAACAATCAGTAGGAAATATGCCTCTTTTCTAATTGCAACCTCATTTTAGTTGTGACTTGTGAACATAATGATGAATGGCTCTTCATTCATAACAACATGAATATGCCCACTTAGTCGCATTAAAAAGGTATCAGATTGAAGATGGTCACCTGTGATATAGGAGAAGGGGGAGCTGCATCAACAGAGGAAAGAGTCATGGCTTTGTGAGCCAACTTGCAGAGGGCGACGGCACCATCATGTTGCTGCTTAGCACTAGTGGACTTGAGAAGCCCAAGAAGCAATTCCAACCCTAACCGAAGAGATTCGCACCATAATGTTGATCAGTTTATCAAGCAGAGAAAATAATGTTAATTCAAGAGAAGATAACTGAAAGGCTGATCAGAGATGGAACATGCCGTTGTTGTCAGTGAATATTGTCCTCTGATGTTCTGGAGAACAGAGATGAGCAAAAGCTAAAGCAACTTGTCTTTGAACATGCTTATCCCCCGCACGCATGAGGTACAACAGATGGGTCAAAACCTTCTGTTAACCACCATGGAAAAAAGTATTAAGATAATGAAAAAATTAGAAATATCAGTAATGATTTCCATTAGCAGCTCAATTTATATCACGCGTAACTCCAGAGACCACCACAGTACTCACCTGATCACATATCTTCTCCTCCAATCTCTTCAGAGTCTTGGCTACGCAATCTTTGGTGGCCTAAAATCATGAAGTTGGCATTCATTGATAAAAAGACGAATCAAAATACACATATCTCAAATGCATTAAACTGGAACTCCAAGAGGCTTATGGGATTGACTGAAATTGCATTAACCACCAAAAACTAAAAGGTCGTTGGGCTTTGGGGGTTTCTAGATAGGGGAATGGAATTATTCATTCCCAAACTACGTTTTTTTATCCCATTCACCTTGAATCACTGAACAGGATGTTTCATTAACATCCCCCCCCCCCCCCCAAAAAACTAATGTTTGGGTTCTCTCAAAACCCTACATCTCCACTAGATTATATAATCCCAAAGCCCATGGTATCGATTACTCCAACATATACAGGCTGAACTAAGCACATGACATTAGGAACAGAAACTGTCCCCGCACCTCGTGGTTTTATCCTTGATTTCATGCCATTTCAACTTAGTCGACTAAACGGTGTCTGAAAATACAACAGAGGAATAGCCTATATTTCACCCAAACAAGAACACCCCGCACCTGAACAATAAACTCTCCCTCCTGCAACTTCTGGAGGGCACCAACTTTGATAAAAGCAGCAACATTGTCCTGGAATTTACATAAAAGAAAATTGTTATTGCTCAGTCAAGAAAAAAAAAAAGTACTAACGGTTTTGTGTAGCAATATACAGTGCATCCATCCCTAATCAAGGGTCTAACACTAACAGTTTCTTTGTAATTGCATGGTACTTGCTTCCTTTTCCAAATCTTACCCTATTCAAGATCCCTGTGAGAGTAATTGGGGTAACCATATGATCATAAACACCATTTAAAACTATCCATTTAAAAAATCATTGTTGACAACCTACATACTTTATAGCAACTCTGATGACAGTATTATAAGAATAGAGTGAGAGATTCTGGAAATGACACCGATTTAGGTGCTGCAAAATCCCTCCCGAAATACCAGATTTTTGAAACACCTCATTTTAACAGGAAAGGAATTTTTAAGACAGACTTGAAAGTCTCAGATTTAACTGAAGACCCCCAGTTAACATAACTACCAAATACACAAAAAAAACCACGACAGCTCTTGCTGGACTAATTTTGAACCCCAGCAATTGAAGAATGACAACTACCTCATTATCTGCCAAGCCATAGAGAGCAAAAGCAGCATTGTGTTGAAGAGAACCATTTCGTGAATCAAGAAGCCTTAATAATGGCACCAAACCACCACTGTGAGCAATCCCTGCTTGATTGTGTTTCTCCTGAATATAATACATTGAACACTTATTATCAGAATTCTGAACTCAAAAAATAGGACAAAAAGCAAGGCAAAATAAAAATAAAAATAAAAATCAGAGATAAAGTAAAATTCCATTGATAACAATAAAGAGAAGACCAATATAAGTAGGAAACTGACATTATAATACTAGGAAACTAACATTATAGTTGAAATGCATCATTTTTCAGAACAAGTCAATTAGTATGAATGCGAAGACGAATATTGTCAATATGAAGCATAGACTGATGTGTGCAAAACGTGAGATTCAGTGGACCTTTTGTCGATGAATCCAAGCATATCAATCAGCCAAAATACTTCACTATCTCAATAAGACATACTATGACAAAACCATTAACTCGTATCATCCCCACCATCACAGGATTTAAGGACTGGGAAAAGGGGGGAAATGCAAGAATAAGTGTATCACCCACTCCCCCCTAGGCTAGTAATTTACCACAAAATGAGCAGATAAAAATTTCAGGAGGAATTTTATAAGATCCTTTACATTCCAAAGTCAAAATATTGCCTAGTAGTGACTCTTTCACCTTTCTTTAAAATGGATAATTTTGCTTACACATCCTACAGCAATGGAGGTAGACGATGACTCAGGATCCCATTAGAACTCTTAAATATATTTATCATTGAAAAACATGGAATTAAACTTGCATTAGATTGTAAATTCAGAGCATCCGTACCATTTCAATAGGAATTTTGTGCGTAGTTTTATGCTTATTAATTACATAAAATTCAAATGGAAATTCAAGGTAGTTTGATATTTAATATAGCTAACGGACTATCTCATTTTTGCCTGAAAATAGTGTACTAACTTTCAGTGAGGAGTACCACGTCCCCTTAGATTTCTTAGATTAAAAAAGCCCGAGGCGCAAAAAAACGCAAAGGGTCCTAGGGCCCCGTGCGCGGGCTTCGAGGTGAAGGCGCGGGCTTTTTAAACGCGAGGCACACTTTTACTAAAAAATGCTTGAAAATCATTCCAAAACCATATTTCTTCTAAAATCAACTAGATAATGGCATCAAATAAATGATTTCCACCAAAAAAAAAAGAGAATCAATTAAACACGACAAAACACAAATAAAGCATTAAACACTGTTCAATTAGATTACAATAAATTGAACCCCAAAAACATAACACATACTGCCAGGATGCCAGGAAGGAAGAGAGAGAGAGAGAGAGAGAGAAAGGGAGAAAGATTAAGAAGCACAAAAAAAAAGTAAGGGCTCGGTACGATTGTAGCATTGGAGGAGGCGCCATTTCCGACCTCCTTGAAGCTGCAAAAAAACAAAAGGAAACAAAGAAAAACCTTCCATGGTTGTCCAATAACTGAGGAGAAGGATGGAGAAGGAAGTCTGAAAGAAGACAGAAGAACAAAGCATTTACTAGATTGTTATCATCACCTTTAGGGTTTCCAGCTCCAAACTCATGTTCAGTAGTAGCATTATGCTTTGTTTACTTGTAATAACATCTTGATTGAAAGGCATCCACAAACAAAAAGAGGGGTTGAGGCCCCTTAAAGTTTTTTTTCTTTTTTTCTCCAAATGGTCTGTTATGATCTATAAAACGCGGGCTTTGTGGGCTTTGGGCCTTGGTCTGAAGCCCAAAAAAGCGCGGGCTTTAAGAATGGGTTGAGCTTGACCCATTCCAAGGCGCAAGAGGGTGGGCTTCGGGCTTTTGTGAGCCTAGGCGCACCCCGGGTGCGCTTTTTTAAACACAGCATGTCCCCTCCTCTTATTTTGCTCTCATATGTAAAAAGCAATGGTACCATGTGCCTCTCAAGAGCACATAGCACATGGCTAAAACTAATCAGTTGCAAGGATGATTTCCACCAACCGGAGCACACTGCTATTCTGGGAGTCTAATTTCATTACAGCAAACAGGAGACAAAGGCAACTATGCTCTGTGCTATAAAGGTCATCAACAAGTTCAGGACTAGGAAATGAAGGAATATTTACCCATGACGGTCTCAAGAGTCTAGCAATGCAGGAATGTAAAATGCATCAATTAAGAAGTCCCCTCCTGAGCTAATTTAAGCCTGTCAAGCAGGCAGTCAAACATGTGATGTCACACAAAATTAAGCCCGCAAACTAGGAGAGTTAGCGGCCATATGCATAAAAGACCTGCTGATATGCATTAGTTGAGTTCCACCAGCAATGCGATACCTTAAACCACTAAGCCGAGCACCTCCAATCGACCCTCTCCCTTTTCCCCTTCTCCTACATTGCTGGTCAAGTGGGGGGGGGTGTTGGTCATTTGCACCGCTCAGGTGCTTAAAAATAAGTTGATACTAGCATCTTTATATGACTTGCGCCATTTGTAGCCTCCTTCATGAACACAGTACAGAGAAGTTTTTTTGAGAATCCCAAACTGACAAGCAGCAGCACCCCAAAAACAAAAATGTGCAGACCAGAGTAAATTATAAAAGATGTGCCACAAAAAGTATCTACAAAAGGAACATATAGAAATGGTAATGACCTGTGCTAACCTCCCAAGAGCAAAGGCTGACATTTCCCTCAGCTGTACATCAGGGGACTGGAGCATTTCAATCAGGGGAGGAACAGCACCTCTCTGGACTATGTGAATCTGGAAAACAGAAAAGTCATCACACTATTTCACATAAAGATATCATGAGGCTAAAGAACTCAACATCCTTAAGACTCTGTTTTCCAGATTCTCTTATTTCTGATTCACAAAAAGATAGTACATGAGGATAAAGATAATATAAGGACAATAATAGCAAGAATAACAGCAAGAGTTCAATAAAAACACCACAGCCAAGGCAAGTGGAAGTGACAAGCTACTCGGGCATGAACCAATGATTTGAATAATTAAGATTATAGCCTTTTGGAAACCTTGCAGTCCGAATCTGTAGCAGCAAACTGTCCCAACAACAAGGCTGCCTCCCTTTGACTCTCAGAGCAGCATGAACTGTTACACAGAAGATGCACTTAGAGTAAGAACATAAAAGGCAAATATATTTTACAATAAAGAAAAGGAGCTGAGTACTGAAAGTAAAAGATTTCCAGAAAGATATAGCAAGATGAGGAGACTACACAATCAACTGGTCAAACTAAACAAGTCTCAAAATACCTAAGTAGCTCTATGACAGGTTGCAGAGCTCCAGCATCCAGGACCTTTCTTTTGATGTTGGGTGAAGAATGTACCAGATTTCCTATCACACCAACCTGAAAAAATATCCAGAACAATACATCAGATTCTCATCTATCATTATCGCAATTTTTCTCATAAACTCATATATCAAACTTAAAGATGGAAAAAAGGCATCTAACTCCCTCTAGAACAGAGCCGATGTTTAGCTCTACTGAAATTTACCGCTTCATAATGTATAGCAGCATCCTCAGATCTAAGCATCAGAATAAGAGCAGGAAGAGCATTACAGTCAACAATCTGTTAATCATCAGATTTGGAATTAATTAATAGACATGTTATTTCAAGAAAGATCTTTAATAGACTAGCTTACTAGGATGGTGTATCACCTGCTTCTTATTTTCATCATTCTTAAATGCCAGAGTCCGCAGTGCTCCGGCAGCTGCCCTCTGTACCTTTGCATCAATTAATCCAAGTAGTTCAACAAGAGGTGGAATCCCATCTTCCATCCTATACAAAAAGCCCAGCTACCTCATTCAGAAACTATAGAATTACAGAATTCAGGAAAACTCAGAGCAAAAGAAAGCAAACCTGACACGGGTTTTGACACTACTATTCTCATGGGCAAGGTTAGTTATTGCATCAGCAGCCCTTCGAATAACACCAGTGACAGCTCGAGAATTATGGCCACTCTTGTGCCTATTTAAGATATCTATTAGAAGAGGTAAACCACCAGCTTCCACTATAAGCTGCTGATGCTCAGGCTGTAAACCAAAACATAAAAGATATATTTTAAAAAAAACCATGAGGAACATGCTGAAGGTGGAGCAAACAAATCACACTGAAATGTCCAGCATTGACCAATAAAAAAATTAAAAATTGCCTGTAATTCAGCAGATGCGGCAGCAACAATGTCAAAGAAATCACACATGATAACAAAGCAGAGCTTAGAAAACAAACTAGCAATGTACATCGGGAGAGGAAAAAGATGACGAGGACTCAGCAGATGTCAACCAAGCAGCTAGTCGAGCAGAAAGCAGAATATTACAGGAAACTCTTTGACTAGAAGAACAAAGTTGCTCAACATTGGTGAGGCAAAATACAATTACAGTCACCAAACTTACTATTAAATGGCATAAAATTCTGGCTTCCTGATTAGTGTCTGATCTCCTACAGTCCTACATGAACTTTTCTAGGTAAAGTTGCTCACTCGGATAAACACAACATGCAAGTATGCACAACTGAAAATAGACAACCACAATTCTAATCATGATAGCCAGAAAAATGCAACGACAGGATATCAGTTTCCAACTTTCTTATACCATTTATTCATTTTAGAGCTCTTTTACCCTTAGGAAATTCAATAATTCAGAATGAGGATAAAAATACTGCATTCAAATTGGCAGATCGTGGCTAAACAATCATATGCACACAAGTAACACCTACCAATTAACAGATTCCATTCCCAAGCTTTTATCCAGGAAAACAAATCAGGCTAATGGTCAAGATTGCAATAATGATAGCAAATTTCAGAAATGTACTGTGACTAGTGTCATCTAACAAACTAACAATTTATGGCATTACTACTGCAATAACCAGTGTGCATCCAGCCTAACAACGATCTTGCGAGATTTAAATGCCAGCCAACTTACCCATGCAAGTAGAGATTTTTTTCTTATGGACTCACAAAAAAAGCTTTGAAAGAAGATTAAAGCGAATTTTTGTTAGACGTCACACAGAAAACAAGAAGGGCGATAACAAACACAAGTACAACGGCTTAAAGCACATCCAAGGAAGAAAGATACCACTAACTGGGGAGTTAAAACTGCATCAAAAAAGGAAAAGACAATAGGTACTTGGTTGGCATACCTAATCCTACGAACAATTCATACTGTGCACTATGGAGCAATTGCTAAGTACCTAGGCGAAATGAGAGGGTAAAAGGGTGCTAATCTGAGAGACTGTGACCCAAGCTTAGGCAAGCACAGAATTTATCAAGTGTCTTGTCCTCAGTAAGTCACACATGGGCCAGCTCTAGCTTGTTAAACTAATTCCAATTGTTCTTAGCTCTTCCTCTTCTTCTGTTATGACCCACAATGTTGATCCTTTTTGCACCTCCTCACTTGTCGCTCCTTCTTTGATGTGCCTGAAGCATATGACTCTCTTCCGGCATCTTATCCTTCCTAAGGGCCACTCATATCTTTTCTCCACCCATTTCATTTCTTATCCTTTTCAATCTTATTTGGCCACCCACCCCACAAACTGTCCTCCCATACACCATTCGACAATATGCTTGTGCCAGTTCCACCAACCTTTCCCACCCTTATACGGTGAATAATGTTGTCATGAATGTCACCTTGCACGATAAATCCCGAGTATCTAACTGTACTACCTTCTTTAATCCGACATTTGTAATGGCTTCCTCATTGAACTTGCATTCTAAGCACTCTGTCTCTCATGTGAACCATCTAAATAGCCTTTACACTCAGGATATCCCTCCGTGTCTTTAACTCAATGCTAACTCCTCTAGTCTTATCAATTAAAATGATTTTCCCTAACAAATAATATACGCCTTTAATAAGCTCATCCATAATTATAGTAAAGAGAAATGGGCTCCAAGCAAGTTCTTGGTCCTTGGCACAACATGATATTGATTAGAAAAATTGCATGTGTCCCCATCTATAGCTTTGATGCTAGTCCTAGTTGTTGCATACATACCCTTGAATAACTTAACTAAATGGGATTAGGACATCATTCTTCCTCAAGCTTCTCCACAATAACTTTTCCATAAGCTTTCTCGTTCTCTAAGTTGATGAAAACCATGAACAAATTAGTCTCTATAATTTTCGATAGGCCTTATTATGAGATGAACCGTTTCCATTGTTGATCTTCCTAGCATAAGACTTGACTGGTTTATGAAATCAGAATGTCCATCATTAACCTCTCTTCAATCAATCTTTTCCAAAAATTTCATAACATAACTGAGGGATTCGAAACCTTTATAAGTAGGGCACCACTGGATATCATCTTTATTGTTGCACAAGGGAATTAGTGTACTAAAATTTTTTGGCATATTGTCTTAAAGATGAAACTAAGGGCCTGTTCATTTTCAGCATTTTTGCACCTGCTACCTGCTCGAAATTGCTCAAATCTGCTCAAATCTGCTAACTGCTAGTCAAACCTGCTTCAAATTGCTCAAACCTACTCTAACCCGCTCATATTTGCTCCAACCTCATCGAAAGAATGTTTGGAGTATTTAAGAATACTTGGAAGATCTTAAAAGACAAAATGCCTCGAGTGAGTAGAGAACGACAAATTGATATAATTATATCATGTTGGGCATTATACAACTTCATCCAAATGCATGAAAAAGGAATACCAATTTTACCGAGGCCAAAAAACATTACAACCATCCCCAACATTGGGTTATATGATTTGCGAAACAAGCAAGCAATGAATAAATGTAGAGATGCAATGGCTAATATGATTTCAACATCGAGAAACAATAATTACAATATATGCTAATTTTAGTTATAAAGAAAGGCATATGGTTATCATAAACTAACATTTGGTAATGTATTACGATGACATTTAACTTTTCTGTTACATTATTTTCGTAAATTTATTATACAGTAATTGTTACAAAAATGTGATGTATTCAACATAAATTATCATCGATAATCATAACATTATAAGAATCACAACAAAAACGCTCCAAAACACTCCAACTTGCTTCCAACCTGCTCCTACCCGCTAACTGCTAGTCAAACCTGCTCCAATCTACTTCAACCTACTCCTACCTACTCCAACTTGCTAACAACTCTTCCAAAACGATGAAAACGAACACGCCCTAAATAACCTAGTATGCAAAATGACACGCTTCTACTATGGATTTCATATCTGTGCAGGTATGTCGTATGGAGTATGGACTCACTATCTTTCCACCCTTCATAATTTGCACCCTCTTTAGTTTTCATTTAATCTTCGATACCAGGACAACAGAACATAAAATCTGATGACCCTCTAAGTGCCCTTAATCACCTAGCAACAGATTACTCTTTTCCTCCTAATTAATTAACCAATAAAAGAATAGTTGCCATCTCTCCTTGATTGTAGGTCCTAGTGTAAAAATCCTAGCTACCTCATCGTTTATAGATCTAAAGCTTCCTAAATCACTCATTCTCGTTTTCCATTGCATTGGTCAACTAATGTCTTGAACGACGTATTCTCACCTTGTTGTTCCCTGAATGTCTCTTTAGTTTGGCATAACCTCTCGAATGGTATATTCTTTACTTCTGTAATCCCCCACTTCCCTTTCCTCTTTGCCATCTTCTTCCTTGTCTTAGGCTCTTAGCAACTCTCCACTAAGGCTATATAGGTATTTAGCATAGTTTTGACTTTCTTTTGCACTTCCACCACTAGGCTCCTTCTCTTGTTCTACCGCCCCTTATTAAGACCCCTCACAAAAACATGAGCCAAATTTTAAATGCATGCTAATGTTCCACTAAGCGTCCTCTGCTAATCCTCTCATACAACCTAAAGTATTTTCAAAGGTTAAGTAGCACCATTAAATCTTAGGGCATGTAACCCTTTTTCTCTTCCACCTGTTAACTCTTTACTTCTATAGCCAACTGTCTGTCATGTTGAGAGACCCTCAATGGCTATAACTTTGCAATCCTTACAAAATCTTCATTGCTCATTCTAGATACAAAGTTAGCTATTTGTGTCTTACAGTTCAATCATCTCACCTCCTCAAATGTAAGTCAGCGATCATCGAATCAAATACAACTAAAAAGTCTACTGTTATTCACCAGTAGTTTGCATACCATACCCAAATCCTTGTTTAGCCCTACCATACCTTCATCATTGGCCCCAAGTGACTATTAGACTGTCCTTGTATGAATAGGTTCTCACTCTGTAAGCCATTTTAGATTACACTATCTAGCTCCTCCTAGCAATGTTCCTTAATTTCCTCCTCAAGGCCTCCTTAGTCCTTAGTATGCATGTGCCCTAACCACAGTGACAACTCATTGCCCATTAGTAACCTAATACCCATGATAGGTTCTTTTGTGTTTTACCTCAACAATTGGATCTTTTAAATCTTTATCAACAATGAAACCAACTCTGTTTCTATTTCTTGCGGTACCAAAATACCATAAGGTCCATAACTTATAGCTATAATTTTTGTCAGCCTTTGGTTCTCCCCACTAGTTTCCTAAATACAAGTTTTGTTAATCATCTCATTAGACTAGGCCCAATTGCCTTGATATCCCACGTTCCAATGCTCAAACTAACAACACCTTTAGTTGACATAACTCCACCACTAAGCACACAACACTAACGAACTATTACATTGCTCACAGCTGAAGCTCCAAGCCGATTATCATATGGTCGAATGGGTATAGTAGATGTGATCCGATAAGAGCCACTTCAACATCGTTGGCGATGAAGCTTTACGTGTTTTCATGGTTACTTATGAGGATCATTAGCCTCGCCACTAGATAAGAAGCTAAGGTAATGTTTGGTTGGATGCAAATAACCTTGTAATGCAAACAAGTTTGTAACTGTGTTTCCATTACTTTGTTTGGTTGTATGTGAGTATTGCAAATAACAACTACCTTGTAATAATGACTACTACAAACTTTGTAATCATGATTCCATTACAAATTTGATTGCATTACATTACATTTCCCCACACACCACATAAAATTAAATCAAATTACCTAGCATTTGGAATTACTTCCAATTACCAACCTAAACATAAGAAATGATTTTGGGAATAACAAATTACTCACATTTATTTGTCACATGATGTAAACGTTATATCCAAACTAGAAGCTCCAAATTGCATGAGCTAAAAGGCATTTTGACAATAACTCACTAGAACACAATTAACGAAACCAAAAATTAAAAATCTGACCAACCTTTACAGCAAGAAGCCCAAGTGCAAAAGCACTGGCTTTTTCAACCTCATGCTCGTAAGGCTTCTGATCATCGCTCTCTACAATTGAGGGCGGAGCCTGAAGGTGCTTCACCAGCACAGGAACAACCCCACCTTCAACAAGTATGCCCACTACATCCTCTACAAAACACAACACTTAATAAAATCACTAAAATTGACAATTTATCGCCCAATTTCGCCCTAACCCCAAAAACCAAAACACAAAATCAACCACACCTCTTCAAAGTTCAAATCCCATCCTAACAAATTATCCAAACCAGATCAAATCGTACCATTTTTGGCGAGTTCGGCAAGACCGTGTGTTGCTCGCCTAGCCGCGGCTCTATCGGCTTCAAACCACGAAAATTTTGTCCGCAAAACATCCACATGGCTGTTAACCTCGCGTCGAATCGCATCGGCGTCGACCACGGCGGTTTCTCTCTCTAGTTCGCGGGGCTGATGCTCCAGTTTCCGCTTTTGCCCCTTCCTGTCGCTCGAATTTTCCCTGGTGTGCCACTCCCTGGACCCCATTGCAATGCAGCCACACGGGGCGGAAGAGAGAGATGGACTAGTTGGGGCCAGGCGTTCTTGAATAGGAGGGTGACAGGGGTAATTTTGGAATAAAAAGTTTGCTCTCTTTACGGTGAATTGAATGTTTGATGTGAAAGATGATTTTTCAACCTTTCTATGGATAGGAATACCGGTAGAGGTAAGGTTGCGTACAGCTGAATCTCCCCAGATCCTACGTAAGCGGGACCACATTGGGAGTTTGTTGTATGTGAAAGATGATTTTTGTTGCGCTCAGTATTTCTCGGGCCGAAAACTGGCTGACTCGGGTCAAACGATTTGACACCCGGTTCAGGGCGGTTTCCGGTTCATCCGCCAACGTGCCCACTGTCACGGTTTTGCGGAATTTTATTATTGATTAGGTGAGAAATGGGGTCCGGGGCAATTTCTTGTGTGCTTCTTAAGAATATATGTTCTCATTGTTTATATATATATATATATAAACAATGAG
>JACYFF010031958.1:10118692-10133701 GCA_017589665.1 Selenicereus undatus | reverse complement strand
ATATATTTTATGGGTGTATTTATCATATATTAATTTTTTAATATATATTTGCTGATGTGGTTCTTGAAAGTATGTACTTCCAAACATATGATATATATATTGGGATTTGGGTATTTAATTGGCCAATGCTAATGATGTGGATCGGATATCTGTGGTTTTTCCCGTAGAAAAATTCCCCTAGACAACATCAAATAGAATTTCGTAGGAAGAGGTAGAACGTTACTAGTGATGTTTTGTCATATCAAATTGTATGAATTGGAGAAGTTAATTTGTTGCAAAGTTGTGTTGGACTTTTGACGAAGATTTTTGAATGATTTATATGGCAATTATTTCAAAAGTCATACTTTATAGATTATCTTAATGATGAACGGTATGCAATAAATGAAATAGATAAAAGGAAAGGGAACACTTCTTTGTCTCTAATGATATCAAACTTGCTGACAAGGAATTAGCGTGTTTGTTACCACCATGCTTGTCAACCTCACATACTCATGTTCAACTCTATGGGGGACTCTTCACTGTAATTTCTGGATGGTGGGCTTAGGCTTAGGTTTGTATGATTTTCCCCTTTTTTACGGGTCAGTGGGTCCATTGGGCTGAGATATGGGACCTAATGGTGGTCCAACAAAAAAAATAAAATGTAAATTTATCCCTTACATAATATTTAAAATTCCTATCATTAGATCGCTCCTTTCATGGTTTTATGGTAAAAGATGAACAGTAATTTATTGTTGATTTTTAAAAACTCTATGCCTTTTATTAATTATTGTTTAGGTTTACTATTCAATCAACGATCACACCTTATATTGCTTGAATGGTGGAACTAGGGTCGGATAGGTGGATACCCTTTGGCTTTTCCTCTAAAACTTGGAAGAAATTTGTATGACATTAAGTAGAGTTTTGTGGAAAGGAGTAGAATGTCACTGGTAGTGTTTTGTCATATGAAATGTATGAATTAGAAAAGTTAATTTGTAACAAATTTATTCTGGACAAAGTTAATTTGTCATAAATTTATACTGGACTCTTGATCAACACGATCTTTTTCTTTTGATAAAATAATCAAATTAGGAGCTCATGTTGGATAGTTAACATTTAGGTGCTCTAAGGTTAATGGTATTAATTTTTTTTCACCTCGAGTTTTTTAACTTAATTTTTAAGTACCATCATTTATGAATTTCTTATAATCCATTCCAAAAAGTACCATAATACCCTTAGTAGTTTACTTCTATCTTTTTCTTCTTTAAAAACCCCAAACTCACACTTTCCTCCATGAGCACCACCTTTCACCTACCCAATCACTACCCATGACACATCCATGGACTATCCAGTGGCCAAAAACACAACCATCAAGGGCTCGACCACCAAATACTCCACTAATGGTAGTGGTGTGCCCAAAAACATCCTCCTCCCTAGATCGCACCTTCATTCTCCCTCTTTCCAATCTCTCATGTTCTTCTTCTCACTCCTCCTCTTTGGCTCGTTGCCAAGTTTTCAACATTAAAGTGCGCAACCGCCAATTAAAATTGCCCAAAATAATAAAAATAACTCATCATTTTTCTAAAGCTAGAAAAATTTCTTGATTGTATTCTGTATTAAGAGTTTTAATTCAGATGAGAGAGAAAAATGAGAGAAATCAGTCAATGTCAAATTCCGAGGAGAGAAGAAAAGGAACATCAAGACTATTGAAAACATTGATGATGAGCTTGTCGTTGGTGACTAAGTGAATGTTTGGCCCTGGGAATTGCCCATTTATCAATGTCCCCTTCAAATTAATAGTTCAAACTCAAAGATTTATTGATTTTGATAAAAAGAAATTTAATGTTGCTTAATAACTTATGCAAAGGAATAATTAAGGTACCTGTTCATGAACACCAAAAGGATAGATATCGCCATAAGTGACATCCTAGTTGAAAAATCTGTTAAGGATCATCAACCAAAACAATGGCAAAGAGGGTAGAAAAGCAAACAAAAGAGGGCAATGAGCCGAGGAGGAGGAGGAGGAAGAAGAACGGGGAGCTTAGGAGGTGAGAGAATGAGGGGGGAAACAGGATGTTTTATGGCACATCACTACAATCAGCGGAGTGTTGGTGATCGAAGCCCCGATAGTGCTATCTCTAGCCACCGGATAGTCCATTGGTGTTGTCGCGGGTGGTGGTTGGGTAGGTGGAGGCCCGAAGGGTGGTGTTCATGATGGAAAGTATGGGTTTGGGGTTTCTTAAAGAAGAAAAAGAGAAAAGTAAAATATCAAGGGTATTATGGTAATTTTTGGACTAAATTATAAGAAATTCATAAGTGAAGGTACTTAAAAATTAAGTCAAAAAACTCAGGATCAAAAAATTAATACTATTAACCTCAGGGTATCTAAATATTAACTATTCGCTCACGTCTTATATTTTATCATCTTAATTAATGATATATAGCATACAAGAGATGGAAATGATAAAGAGAAAGGGAACACTCTTCTATGTCTCCGATGGGATGCAAATTTATCTCTTACATGAAATGTAGAACTCCTTCTACTGTATGATTCCTTTGGTGACTTTGCAATTGCGGCTAAGATGAACAACATTCATTGTGAATTTTTAAAAACTCTTAAACATCTTATGTTAATTAATTTTTACGTTTGCTATTCAATCAACAATGAATTGTCACACAACATGAATGACGGTCATAATCTAACGCTCAATACACATGAGATTAAAACATGCTTCTCCATTTGCATCAACTTTGCTATGTAACATTCACACATCCACTACTAAAATGGCCAATATAAAGCTCCTTTTTGGAACCGTTTTATTGCCTAATCTCTAGGGTCATACACAAAACTTCCTACTAAAAATTAGTTGATTTTAAATTGACTATCGCATGTGCATGTTTTTAGGAGTCAATATCTTACGCCTACCAATACTTGGAAGTACTTATATCTACTAGATAGCGTCCCCCGCAATCCTTAATGAGTAGTTGAGGCATTCTTTGATGTTGTTTTTGTGAGTTGTTTTCTCTTGATGTTTGAAAAGGTATGCATGAGGAAGGAGTTGAAGGTAGTGATGAACATGTATTTGATAAAGAGAACTATTTGGTTGTATGGGATGACATATCCAGATGCTATCTTATGCTTGGTTGGGAAGTAACGCAATTATGATCAATGTGACATAGAAGTCCAGGGAAGTATTAAAGGGAGAGTGAAAAATTACACAAAAGAGTTTGTTGTGGTGCAACAATGGAGAATGATTGCTTGTTTTCTAGATCTCTTCTAGAGAAGGACTAAGCTCTTTTTCCTGATTTAGGTCCACAGGTATTTGATGGACATCTACTTCGTTGAAATTTAAAAGGCATGAAGAACTATATTTTGTAAGGCCAAATCTTTATACGATTTTTTAGACATGAGTTGAGATATTGGGTCATTTTCCAAATAAATAAGCAATTATGCTTTTGTAGACTAAGAGTATAAGAAACTTCATCCATAGTGTAAATTGTTTTTTGTATTTTCAATCAATTAGACCCAATATATTTAGAATATCAAAAATAACTAATGGGAAAAGGGGGAAACTTTATTGAGGGCATAATTTAGAAAAATTGAAAATATATTTACGAATTAGTATAACAACAAAAACAACAATAATACCTCACAATGTAGGTCCTGTTTTCGGAGGGTTTGAAAAAATCTAAATGTAGGCAACCTTATCTATACAGACATATCTGCCCATAAAGAGGCCGACTATAAGAGATCCACAAAAAAAGGATTTGTGCAAACATTTTAAACAAAGAAACTAAATATAAGTAGCAGTAAATGAACTAAGAAATACTAATGAAATAGGTGACAGTAGTTAGGTAAAAAATAAGGACAACATCGTAGAGAAAATTACTATACTTTAACAAACAGAGGAATGTTAATATTATCAAACACGACAAACGGAAAAAAAAAATATCCAGTAACATATAACTCTAGGGCATCCGACATTACTCTTCTTCAACTTCGAACATTTGAACTTTACATCCATCACTGGTAACCCATGTTGAGTTCCCAAACATTCTCTTGATATCACTTTACAATCCTTACACAACCTCCGATTATTTGCTATAATAAGAAAGTAATCAATTTGAATCTTTGTGATGCCACTGTTAAAGGTCACCAAGTGGTCATCTTTCTTCCTAAAATAGGAGTTTACAATCAACAATTCATATGCAACAGTAAAGTCCAGAATATAAACCCCTCCCATTGTTTCTCTTCCCATAACCAAAACCTCCGTGTAGGTATCATACTCGTATGCTTCCACACCAATATGATCATTAAAGTCTCACCATATTTACGAATTAGTAGTAAGAATGAAATTCATACTCATCTATATAAGCATTTATGCCATTGTATCAAATGGTAAAAGTTGTAATGACAAAGTTTTGATTTCAAGTCATATCCACTTGCAAATTATGTGACATGGTAATTAAAAGTGACTTTATGATCAGTATAAACAAAACTAGAAGACAAAGGTCAAAATAAAAATATGACGTACATTGCTTCCTAAATAATACATATATTTATTTTCACTGGGCACAAATTAAATTTTAATTTGCGTGTGATAATTCTTGTTTAAAAGACGGCAACGAAATGATTTATATCGACTTATATTGCAATTTTCATCGTGAGAGATGTATTTATGTTTAGTAATTAGTATTCAATATACTTCACATCAAAATCAATGTCTTAAGATTTTTGTATTGAAAATTATCGAATATATCAAATTACAAAAAAGTCAGAGTTTTAATTGAAAAAGTTATAATCCTTGTTAAGCCCCCCCCCCCAAAGCTCATAATTCTGATTGCTCCGAAGAAAAAAACAAAGGGTACAGTTCTTAATAATATTGGCCACTATAATTAGTTACTTAACAGTTGAAGATGCTATCAAGTCCTCACACCATTGATGGCGTCTGCACAAAGAAATGGGAGGTTTCTTTGTCATCAAACGTTACGTTGGATACTTGGATGTCTACAGCAGCACATTCAGAATTCCATTAGTAACTAACAGGAATAATTATTTCAAACTAACAGGCGTAATTGTACAGCTAAACTACCTCCATTATGCTTGAATTATCAACCTCATGACAACCCTGACCTGAATTTACTAGCTTTCTTTCTTCCCGCGTTGTTCATTCATTTTCGTCTCCAACGTTAACGACAGCAATCTCTTCCCCTCCTCTCAACCACCAACACTTTCTCTCTCTTCCCCATCAATGATCAATCCCACTACCCTTATTATTCTTCCAACCCCTATTTCTCTCGCTAAAACCCTCCTCTATGTCTCCTTTCTGATTGTTCTACATCTTCCTGCCGCCATGGAAGCCGGCCTCCTCTTATGTATTCTGCTATTCCTCATCCCAAGTTCGCTCTCTGTGCCCCCTGAAAGTACTGCCTCTTTCTCTGTCTCAATTCTTGGTTTTGATTGCTGGGAAAATGGGTTTTCACCTTTTGAGTGAAAAGCTCATGTCTTTCGACATACCCAGATCCTGCAAAATGTGGGATTTCATCTGGGTTGTTCTTGTTGTTTTTTTATTTGTTAGTTTTAATTCAATTTTATGGTTTTGGGTTTAGGTTTTTACATCAACTGTGGCGCTTTGGATTTGATTGAGTTCAACGGGCGTCAATGGCTGCCGGATTCAAATTTCATCTCTGTGGGTACCCAGATAGATGTTCCTTATCAGAGGGTTTTGCCACTCCTGTCAACTGTTCGATCTTTTTCCCAGGAGAGAAATAAGAACAAGAAGTTCTGCTATAAGATTGGCCCTGTGATCCGGTCAGCCAAGTACATGATTCGGACCACTTATTTCTATGGCGGGGTTAATGGGGAGTACCATAAAACTCCTCCGGTTTTCAATCAAATTGTCGATGGGACATTGTGGAGCTTGGTGAATACAACTGATGATTATGCTCGTTATATGTCTAGTTATTATGAGGGGGTCTTTCAGGCTATGAGGAAGACCATGAGTTTTTGTCTTGGGGTAAATGAGCACACTGATTCTGACCCATTTATATCAACTATTGAGCTTGTAATGCTGAAGGCTTCGGTTTATAATTCAACTGAGTTTGGAAAGTTTGGTTTGAGCTTGGTGGCTAGGCACAATTTTGGATACAAGGGATCAATTATCAGGTATGCCTTTCCTGTTTGCTGTCAGGGTTGAGATGTTTTCTGAAATTGAAGCTACTAATGTCATTGACTTTATCTGCAACGAGTTTATGCGTGATCTACTGTTGATGCTGGCTGATTGATCTGTCATTGTCCAGCAAACAAACAGTGTCGGTGTTGATCTTCATGGCATTATTATATAAGAGACCTACGTCTTGACATAGCAGTGGGTTTAGTTTGACTTTTGCACTGAGATATTGAGCAGGCTAGAAGGATAATACGATGAGCAATAGGTCCCGCTGAATAGTTAGAAATTATTATTGATAGATCTCTAAATGGCGGAAATTTTCTTTTTATCTGTGTATAAAATTGAACAGAAAATTCAATCTTCTTGCTCAGTGTGTCCGACTCCTCAATTGTAGCTGATGTTTGCAACATTGCGTTAGGCCAAATTCCTACTCGTTATGCATAGGTGCTGTTTACTAGATAATCTAGCGTGTGCGGTGCCCCCCCCCCACAACCCCAAAAAGGAAAAAACCTGAAAACTTTGAGCTTAGGGGTTCCATTATCATGTAGCAAAGACTTTGAACATGCCCTCCCATTGGTGTTGACTTCTTGCTTGGGGCCGAGCTCTGGACTAGGCCACGAGGGCCCTTCTTATATGTCTCCCCAATCCAACCTTCCTGCAAACTTTTTGTGTCCTTATAGGGTAATGGCAAATTGTCAAGTGCATTGGTTATTTGAAGGGGCTAGCTCAAAACATCATCCTGTAACTAGAAACTCAGTAGCAATTCAAAAATGTTCAGTAATTTGGTAGCAATTCAAAAATTGCTCTCTAGCTTAAGATAAAGAATTCAAAAATTTTTAGGTGGAGTATTTTGCACTCTAATCATTAATTCTGATTAATGTGAAATGCCAGGTCACCGGATGATCCATTTGATCGCTTTTGGCAGCCTTTTGGACCTTACACTCCTGTTGCAGGAAATCCAAATGTGTCAGTTTCTGGCTTCTGGAATCTTCCACCTTCTATGATATTTGACACGTGCCTAACGGTTGACTCCGGAGCATTGGAACTTCAATGGCCTGAAGGACCTCTTCCCAGTTCAAATTACTACATTGCCTTGTATTTCGCAGATGATGGTGCATCAGCATCAGGGAGGACATTCAGCATTACCATAAATGATGTGCCATATTTCAAAGAGCTGAATGTGACTTCGTCTGGTGTAGCTGTATTTGCGACCCAATGGCCTCTTTCTGGTCTAACAACCATGAAGTTCACTCCAGTTGTTGGATCAGGTGCTGGCCCTGTAGTAAATGGCGGGGAGGTTTTCAAGGTTCTGTTGCTGGGAAACAGAACCCTTGCGCATGATGGTATGTTTGAAGCCTTTACTTTTCTTGTACATTTTTGTTTTTTTCCATAATTCTGAAACGGTAACCAAAGCTAGCTAATAGGAGACGGACTGCATAGTTGGGAGGCATACAAAATTGAAAACTAGATTTCATGACTTGGTTGTCAAACATCAATTCGCATTATTAGCTGGTCTGAAGGAAAACGCTGCTTGACTAAGTCTTCGTATCTATGATCACACTTATTTTTGCCTCAGTGCGTGCATTGGAAAGCATTAAACGCCGTCTCAAGAATCCTCCAGATGATTGGAGTGGTGACCCTTGTTTTCCTGCTGGGTTCTCCTGGACTGGAATTGCCTGCTCCTCTAATGGTACTCGTGTTCGTGTCATCTCTATGTAAGTTGAAATTAATGAAGAGAGCTGCATTTGTTGGCTGTAATTGACTGTTAACACCAACCGAATACTTACTTTTTTTCTGTTTTTGCCCTCCAGAAACCTGATGGATATGGGTCTTTCAGGATCACTCTCGCCTGCCATTGGGAATTTGACAGCATTAACTACAATGTATGTATTCCATGTGGTAAATTGCTTCCTATCATGGGATGATGCTTATTTACATTTTTTATGCTGTTATTAGAGTGCTTCGGAGCAACAGTCTGACTGGACATATACCTTCGAATCTTGGTGCATTGAGGCAGCTTGAAGTACTGTAAGCCCCAATGCCTTTGTACATGTGTGCATGTGTGTATAGGTGGGAAAGCCTGTGGTAACTGCATTTGCACATTTTTGTGTGTACTTTTTGTTGCATAGTGATAATGATGTGTTTTGTGTGCAACACAGCCCATCCATTTCACGCTGCTGTTTTATGCTTTCAGAAAAATCAAGTTAGATGATGGACCGGTGGTCCTAGATGGGGCATAATTTATTGATCAGAACTTTATTTTCTTTTAGTGGCAGTGGTAGCATAGTGATAGTGCACAATCACATGAAGGAGTGCTGATTTGAACTTCTGACCAAATTCTACAGCTGTTTTTTTTTAATATGTTGAGAATTCAGATCGCTTGTGTGATTTGTTTTCATTTTCAGCGACTTGGAAAACAATCAGTTTAATGGAACCATTCCTTCATCACTTGGAACAATCAGAAGCCTGCAAGAACTGTAAGTTCTATTAATTGAAGCTTTTATCGTTGGCAATGTGATAGCCGTTTTCTTTATTTGTCTTGTTTGCTTGGATAAGTTAATTAGTTTGGAAGAAGAATTACTGCTGGTGCTATACCTGGCATAAATGAGAAACTTCATCTGTAGATTATGTGATAGAATAGTGTCAAATTATTTGAGAATTGAGTGCATAGGAATTTCATTCGCCCATTGACCAAGGAAATAATAATTCCTTTTCTACTTTGGTTGAGATAAAGGGCAAGGCTCACCTCAGTGTAATTGCGATAGTTACAAGGATTCTGGCGGCGTTGGTCTGAATACATATATGGAAATGCTTTCTGCTTCTTAGATGCAGTACGACAAATGTACCTTATTTTTTATTGCAAGAGGTCTAGAAAGCCGTGATTTAGAACAAGTAATTTGCTTTGGTGCCAATTTCCGTGCCAAGGTTGAGCTAATAAAAACCATGTCAGATCTTTCCAGAAAAATACATAGTTCTGGGCCATTAATAGGCCATCATTTTCATTGGTTACCTGGTTAAGCTGAGTTTAGCTGGTAACAACTCAATAGAGGTTTTGTAAACCGACAGAAGAGAGCGGAAGAGCGCGAGAGGCAAGTCTGGAAAAAGGCAGAAATAGAGGCTTTTAGCTATGATTGGGACAAGTCTCTTAGTCTTCTACACACCTGGTTTTCACCTCCCTCATGTTGAAGCCAGCTTGTCACTTCCTGATACTGGGCATCAGCATACTTTCTGCTCAGTTACTTTGGGTTCATTTGATCTTGACTATGCTTCAGTCCATTCAGAAGCATAAAAAAGTTCAAAACGGAGTTGCCCACCAAATGAAGAACAGAAAAATCTAGCCAAGGATGGAGTAGAGGTCAGGGAGTTTTGGACGGTAAAGAGAGGTGGGAACGTTTGGATCAGTCAGAGGTCGAGGAGAAGATTGGAGGCAAGCCTACAACACACGTTTCTTGTTCCCTTTAGGAGGTTATTTTTTTTGATCAGGCCCTTTAGGAGGTTATTACTGAGTAGTGACTACTGGAAGATGAACTAAGATTGATAACTTCAACCTAAATTATTGAAGTGAAGCACAAGTACCTTGAATAATTACCTGTTCAACGTCCTAAGGAAATGCAAGTGACTTTAAAAGTCAATGGATTGCCATTTTACCAAAAGAACTAAGATATACTCAGAAACAGTTATCTGCTGTCAGATTGTATGTGCCAAAACTGTTGTTTCTGGCTTCTGGTAATCTTGTTAAAGATTTTCCTAAGATCAATCACCAAAAAGCAAAAACTAGAGGTCTGGCTAAGTCAAAAAGCTAAAACCAGCTCAAATGGCTTGCGGAACACACACTGATTTGATAGATCAGGCTTACTAGGGTGACAGCTTCTCCATTCCTGATTTTACAACCTTGTGATGATAGTCTACTGTGGATCTGAGATGCAGGAGGATATTTTGATCTGATTCTTTTCCCAAATTTAAGGATTTCAGCAATTATCGGGACTTTGGCTAGAACTGCTATATCAATAGCTTAAGTTAAATGTACTTTTAGTGCATGAAAGTTGAAGTTCCATTAGGTTTTATTTATGTAACAGTTTTTTATGAAATAGCTAGCCTAATCATGGAAACATGATTGCAACTCAGGGTCAACGCTATATATCTGACCTTACCAACCTTGTCAAGGCGGGACTGCGGGGTATTATGTGCTTTTCGTTTTTGTAGTTCCTAGTCATACCCCCATTCTGCATCATCTAAATCAAACAAACCATCAACTCAACATATGGTGTAGATTTCTATAGGGCCTGTTAGATCTATGAAGAGGAACTAGACCATACACAAGCCTAATTGATTTTTCATCCTAAACCAGTCGACAATGGAGCATCTCTGTCATATACACTAGAACCTTGCATGTTTTAAATGTAGGACAGATTTATGACTAGAAGCCAAAACCTTGCATGTTTTAAACGTAGGACAAATTCCCATTTCAGCATGAGCTCCTGCTTATGGTGTGTTTTGAAGGTTTAAAAAATTTGTGACCTCGTAATCACAAACAAATGTCTATTAAGTCTTTGATTGAAATTCCTACTTCAACGCATGCAATCTGAAGTTGAAGAAAAGCTATTTAGGCACTTGATACCTCCAAACTAGATGATAGAGGACAGGCAAAATTTAGCAATTTTATGAAATTTGAATCAGTTGATACTTTCTCTATTTCGTCAGATGTTCAATAGCAAAACTTATTTGCATTTGGACAGATTCATTTTAAATTTGATGCCTGACAATATTTGTGGACTGCTTCTTGACATTATCCTTGAATTCTGACAAATTTATGCCAAGGGATTTTGTTTGCTGTTATGCACAAATAACAAGATTTATTCTCATAGTCACTACTTAACCCGTTAAATTCAGTTGTTGCCTTTGCAACACTCATATGTCGTTGCTTTCAATCAATCTTGTGATGAAGTCACTTCACATGAGAGGTAGTTAGACTGGTCAAAATTGTGAGTTGGTACAGAGTGCAACAGCGCAGGAGAACATTATAGGCATAGGCTGGAATCTTCATCAGGGAATGTTTGACTTTAATCTCGTTCAATTATTATCTGTGGCTTAGACTAATCAAAGTACAATCCTGTTCTTGGCATCACACAGCACATGGGATGCATTGCTTTTGGTTGCAGCGTTAATTTAACAATTCTCCAAAATGGCATAATTGGTCTCTCGTAATTGAATTCTCTACTTGACTAAGGTTGCCTTCATCTGAATCTCCTCAGATCCTACTGAGATATATAGGATCCATACTGGGCATTTTTGTTGTTATTGTAGGTTTTGCTGACATTGTGGTTTGCAGGCACATTGAGAATAACAATCTACAAGGAAAGATTCCTAAGGCTATTCTTCAAAAGCCCGGGCTGAACTTCACGTAAGTTTGATAACTCCTAATGATCATATTACTTCAGGTGCATCATTTTATGAACCTTAACTTCTTACCCAAAATCTACTTTATAGATTTTCACCTGGTAACCATCTGTTATTGGTGGCGAAGCAAAAGACATGAGCCATCCATGATGGGCATCAGCATCAGAAGCAAAAGGTGACATGCCTCTATTAGAGGATTCGACGTCGGTATTTGGATGATAATATTTTGGCAACTTCACATTTGGCTGGATACTAGCTGGAACCTTCAACAGTTAGTTTTGAAAATCTGTGTGACTTCTGGGTGACAGCTTGTCTGTGTGAAGCACTCGACAGTAAAAGTGAATGAGCTCCCTCTGTGCAGCCTGAGAGTGGGTCTCTCCTCCATTTATTGCACATAATTTTCCTGAGATATAAGTTCTCACCTTCTTTAGTTGTATATGGTCCCCTTTTCCTACCCAAAAAAGGGAAAAAAAGAAACAGAAAAAAAGGAAAAAAAGAACAAGGAGAAGGGAGACCCATGGTTTTGTCTGTATACTGTTATTTACTTTCATCTGTTCTGTCATGTGCAATTAAATAAAGAGTAAAAATGTAACAATTGTATTTGTTGTATCATATTTTTGTTGTGTGCACTACTACAGAACATATTGGAGAATTGAGAGGCACTTGTAATTAGCTATTGGCATTTCTTTTATCAGCCTGATTGGTCACTTTGTTGTTGGCTCCTTTTCTGTCTTCATTTGGTCCATGACAAGTAAGCCAAATGAGTTAAGATGCTCTTTCTTGCCCTCGGTGTAATTCCTTTCCTAGCCAAGCATGCTATATAACAGCACTTGCAACAGTCGGCTCCCTCGCCTCGGAAGTTGCATTGGCCTCGGAAGTTGCGTTGAGCGGCTCACGCCCTGTGTAGTGGCCGAGCGGCTTGCGAGCCTAAGCTGGCTCATGCCTTTTTTTCCTTGCTTTTTTGGTTTTTACTAAATTTTAATTGGTTTTTCCTTTTTTTTTTAATTTTAAAAAGAAGGCTGTGTGTTATAGAGTGGATCATATTGTCTTCACATACTGTTGAATACATTTTTAGATCTGACGAAAGTAATGAGTCCTCAATTGTCTAACCAAAGCAGCATAACACCAAACTTGAATTTGCTGATCAACACTCGATTGTCTAACCCAAGTAAATGAAACCTAAACTTGAGGCGATGTAGCTTGGCCTAGAATTTAGAATCATAAAATTTTCTTAACAACTTCAAATTTTAACCAATATTATTTGTATTTTCGTGACAAGCTTATCAATCTATTAGGTAAAATGGGAAGAACCCGAGTACAACACAAAGATCAAGTGACTAAATCTCAACCTTGATGTGACCTAAATATTCCGCTAATCCGTTCAAACCAAACTGCTCTCAATCTCATCCACACTTTCAGTACTCTCTATGCACATCTAAATCTTGATATGACAGTTGATTGGTTTAAAGACCCACACCCATAATAATCCATACGTAATGATAGAAGAACTTAGGATAAGTGGGGAAGGGGAAACAGAAACAAGATATGGCCTTGGTAACACTTTTGATGGAGTTTACTCATGCCTCACCTCTATTAGGAAAAGCTAAACAAATGATTGCCGTCTCCCAGTCCCTACCATCTGAGACTCAGATTATCTGGGCATCCTTGTCATTCTCTCTTAATCCCTCTTTCATATCACCTCAATTATCATCCACCATTCTTTTACAAAAAATCCCACCTTGAGCAGATAAGCATTGACGCCAACATAACCCGATGTGAATGCAATATGAGCCGGGTTTGAGGAAGCCGGGTCTGAGGAGGTCCAGATACAGACTCGTGCAAGGAAAGAGACGATTCGGAGTTACCCCTAGACCTGATTAGCATTGGTTTTGGTAATTAAATTTTCTGCCCAGATTGTTACCTTTTGGCTTCCCTCCAAGTGTAACTGAATAGAGATTCAAAAGTGTTTAAAATAGCTAGTTTTTGTCTACTAGTCACCCTCATCAAATGCAGCTGCAGTAGATGGATGACATTCAGTAATCAATACATTATTAATTTTCATTACCATCCAACGCGACACCATAGACATTGTCAGTCATGTACATGGTCATTCATTTCTACCAGATCTCATCTCCCACCAAAATCCAGACTTACTCCCCCCCCCCCCCCCCAAAGAAAAAGAAAAAGGGGTTAAAAAAAAGCACTAAAAGAAAAAGCCCAGAAAGCAAAAACATCATGAACTGATCAAGACTCCCAAAGATTCATTCACGAACCCAAAAAAAATAAAAAAAATCCCTGCAAATTAATTTAATTAATTAATGATAATGATAAGTTTTACCTATCAATTCTGGGTTTTCTGAGAGGAAAAAGAGGAGGCAAAGAGCTGCTCTTATTCTGTGTGCAAAGGGGCACATTAACCATAGGCCTAATCCTAATTGTAGCTGATCTAGTTCTCTCTAAACCCTTCTTAACCCTCTTCGTGTGCTTCTCTCTGCTACTACTACTCTTTTCTCTCTCCTCCATTGCTGCAGCTTCTCCCAGCGAGCTCGCCGATGAGGATGAAGAAGACGACGACGATGATGGCGACAACGTCGAATTTCTAGGGTTTTTCCGGAGCCTTAACAACTCCTTCCACAACACCGTGCATTTCGGTGGACGAGGAGATGGATCGTCGTCTACAAACCAAATTCTCGGCTCCGATGGCTCTCTTCCGAGTAGAATCGCACTCGCATTGGTTGAATTAATCGAGTTGACTTGTTTTTCCTTGGATCCGGGGGTTGAATTAGGGTTTATATCGCCGGATTTGAGGGAGATCTTGCTGAGTTTTTCGGCAGCGTGATGGATTTGACTGAATGGGAGGAGCTTACCCTCGAAAAAGAGTTCATCAGCTGTGAGCATTTTTTGAGTGCCATCGAAGCTGTTCTTGCTTGATAAGAACTCAAATTCTGGGTTGTTCTTTGCAGCTGCAGCTAATTCTAGCTCGATTTGAGCGTCGATTTCTTGCTCTTTCTCTAAGGATGAGTTTGGGCTTATGGAGATGAAGCTATCATCGTCGAGAAAATCGGCGGAGAATGATATTCTGGGTTCCGCCGTTACTACCTCTGTTGATGACCTCGCCGCTGCTGCTTCAGATCTTACAGGGGACACCATTGTTGTTGCACCTCACTTTCTCTCTCCTCAGTCTCTCTGAATTGGGGTGGGTTTGTAGTATGGAATGGATGGTGGGTTGGGGTTATGGAAATTATGAAGGTGGTTTTTGTTTTTGGTATATAAAAGAGGGAGAGGTGCATTGGGGTTGGGGCTGGGCTGCTTGCTCTTGTGTTGTTTTTGTTTTCAGAGTTTTAACTCTTGCTGATTTGGAAGATTTCAGCTTTGCAGGATACTATACTCTTCCCCCCTTTTAAAACTAATATATAACGAAACAGTCCTTTATATATATATATATATATATATATATATATATATA
>JACYFF010031958.1:10055599-10082559 GCA_017589665.1 Selenicereus undatus | reverse complement strand
TGTGTGTGTGTGTGTGTGTGTGTGTGTGTGTGTGTGTGTGTGTGTGTGTGCATGTATGTTTATGATTACGAGACTGCAATATAATTTTTTGGATGGTTGGTTCTCAACTTGCATGGTACATATATATGTTTATGCAGTTAAAATTACGATTATGAGACTGCAATATAATTGTGAAGAAAGAAAATTTTTGATGTTGGGGTATCAACAGGCAAATGAAGGTGGCGTGGGAATAAAATGGAGGCCATAACTCAATGCTATCACGTTAGAAACACACCCCTTGTTTACAGCACTGTAAGCTTCAACTTGGAGCTGCCTACTGCTTGGCATAATATTTCTGCCGCCGGGCCTAATCTTAAATTTTAATCTAAACCTATACCTTAGTAACTAATTAGATGGCTTAATTTGTGTAAGCTACACTCATAGGATTCATTCTGGATGCCAATATGTTTATTTTGTAAACTAAAAACTCGTATTAAAGATCAATGCTATGCATGGGAGATTTCATAAGTTTTTTTAATTATACTAATTATTTGTAGTTTTGTAGCAAAATATCGCAATAAGAATGTGTTAATGGGAAAATGCTATTACTACAAAAAATTGTTAGTACTTACTTAGACTCTAGTATGCTAAAAATTAAAACAAATTTGGCAAGTTTTCACACAGTATAATAATAATGTGTGTTAAAGGTAACATAATCTTACCAATGTTAATTATTAACATTAGTTTTGAACTCTTGTGCTTTCAAAATAGAAAGCAAAATTGGTACCTTTTTGTCTATAGGATTCATAACTAGGATTTTATTATATCAAAATCTCTTGTTCATGAATACCACTAAGTCTCTATTCTTTTTGTTGGTAAATGAGAGTTAAAAAAAAGGTGAGAAACTGGGAAGAATTGACAACAATAGTCAAGGAATGAGATTTTCGGAGGGGATCGGTCCGGAAAGAATAGGAAGTATTGGGAAAAATTGAAAGGATTGGGAACAGTTGATTTTTTTTTTTTTAAAAGAAGTGGAAAATAATGGGGGGAAAAGTGAAGAACAGAGAAAGATTGGGAAGGACTGTGATCCTTTCTAGAAGGATTGGGGAGGAAATGAAAGAATTGGGAAGACATAGGAACGCTTGAGAAAGTTAGTAAGTTGTTATTGACCGATAAAAGGAACAAACCCTAATTGATCTTAAATGCAAACTTAATAAGATTTTTTTCGATCAATCACCCTGAAACACTATATACACAACGCAATCCAATACTCCACTACAACTGCCAAAAAAAGAAACAAAAGAAAAGAAGTAAAGCTGTTTAATTAGGAGGAACTCATGAATAAATTAAAGTAGGAGGAAATTAGCCATGGAGGTCCATGAAAATACTTCTGGGCTCATGCATCAAGCCATGCATGTGTTATGTCTCCACCATAGAACTTGGATTTGGTAGAGAAAGTGGGGACTTGTATGAGAAAGACCTGACGTACAATATTTTGAACTTAGATAGCTAGCTTTTGCTTTCCAGATCGTTTGGTTTATTTGATGCATATAATGGGCAAGGAAGCCAGTGGGTTCAAAAGTAGCCAAGCATTGTAGCCCCACCTTATTATTGACATACACCAACAATTTCCATATCTACTCAAATCACATGCAACATATAATTTTGTGGCACCTATACTGGTGCCGGAAGCTACAGCCTTATGAGATGGCCTTAAAGCCGCAAAAGATGCGGGTTTCAAGCATATTCAAATTGAGGGAGACAATCGGATCGTTATTCAAGCAGTACATGACGCTATTCGTATCCCTTGGCGGATTCAGATACTGGTACTAGATGTCAGGGATATGTTAACTTTCTTCACAACTGCTCATATTTTTCATGTCTTTCGGGAAGGCAATATGGCCGCAAATTAGATCGTTAAGAGAGGGGTGCTCTGCTTAAGGATGATTTAACTTTTTTCACCTCTCCTTCCTCCGAGATTACATGTATTATTCTGAATGAGTACGCATGTAAAACCCTTAAGAAAAGAGCTATCTAGCGTAGGTTTGTACTTACCCATTTTCAAAAAAATAAAATAAAATGCATCACATAATTTTCTCTTCCCAATCTTACTACTTGTTCATATTCCATTATTTGATTTCTTTCAAATGTATGTTATATCTCTTAGCTAATGGATATATATAGTAAATGATGTTGATCAAGCATGCATGGGCTGGTCCTGAAGAAGTAGATTTTAAATTTGAGTATTGTTTTGATAATCAACAATTGTTTCATTACAAAAGGAGTTTACATATAAGTGGTTCCTTACTGAAAATATAAATTAACGTTAACCCATCTTCTATTCGTAACAATAATCTATTTTCTTTTCCACACTGATGAGCTCGCTCCCCCAAAAAATAATATGGTAGTTCATCAAGCTCATAAAAAAAGGGGAAAAAAAAGTCAAACCTATTAAGATGGACTGCAACAAATTTGTCCGAAAAAAAAAACCTTGTCATGCCTATAATATCCCTTCCCAAAATGCTGCACGGTCCTAAATATTCATATTTAATTTAGAAAATGTGCTAATTAAAATTTTACTTAAATAATTATGCATTTGTTAAATATTTTTGGTAAGTATCAAATATATAAAAGAAAGTTAAATTATAAGTTTATTTCCATTGGAAAACATTTAGATTAATATCATTATTTAATTTCTTTCTAAATTTCTTATAACCAGTGACATTAATAGCTTGGATGTTTCTTGAGTGCTTTACCAATATATGATGCGTTATAATTTTCTTTAATTTTTCTTTAGATTACAAATATTTATATGTGACTAATCCCAAATCAATTCAGACGTATGATAACGTGAATAAGCATAGCTATCGTTGTGAGTCAATATCTAACCATTGTCAAGATCTTCTTAAATATATTATTAAATCAATATCTAACCATAGCAAGATCTTCTTCAATATATTATTCCAAAACATTTAGTTGAAGTAAGTAAAACCCAAAAATTTTAACTTTTAATAAATTGGTTAATTCGCTAATTTTAAGCAAAGCAATATTTAAACATTCGAGGCAATTGATTTAGTGGGATCAAATATGCACCTTTCTTTTTTTCATGTTTTCACACAAAAATGACATAGCTTCCTAAGCAGCTGATTAAAGTTCTATTTCACAAAAAAGGCGAAAATTACTATGTGGAATTTCACAATTTATTATGTACACCCAGGAGCTCATGCTCCCAGGCTGACATTGATGCCAATTCAGCTTACCACATCATATTTATTTTTTTCATTTTCTTAAGTAAAATGAGTGTCATGATTCCCTTCAGGTAACCGCTGGCTGTAGTAGTTACCCCAACCCTCCCAGTTGAAGATTTCACATTTCTAATAATAAATGATAGGCCTTTCTTTGTCTCAAGAATTCACGCTTGCAAATATATATTACTGTTGCTTTGTTCCAAAACTAAATTATTAGTTTATCAATCGATCAATTGTATTAGAGCAGGATTTTCATTCAAAAAAAAAAAAAGCAAGGTCGTTGTCCGTTATTTATGTTAATCAAATCAGGTTTATTCATTTATAAAATTATCATTCTTTTTGAGTACTAGTTTGTGCCCGTACTTCTGTATGGATGCTTAATTTTAAAAAGCAATCTATAAAAGAAAGATAATTTGATAAAAGAGAAGTTTGAATTTTTTTAAAACAAAAACACATAATAGTTATAAAAAAAATTAAAATTTTTTACTTAAATAGTTAATTAAATGGACACTCTGTATTTAGAAATCTATACATTGTTTGGACTTTATTTTTTCAATCTTAATTAACTCTACATCTTATAATCAATAATTTAAACCTTGAACCATATATATGTTTTTTCTTTCTGTCTGCATCAATTTTTTTTAAAAAAACATAACCTTTTTTGTTCAAACTATATCAAACTGATCATTTCCTTTTTTTTTTCTTAATGAAGTAATTGATGAGTTGAAAACTATAAGAAAAGAAGTATATATTGATTTTAGAAACACAAAGCCATAATATGAGTGAAAATGATCTAGATTTTCTACCCTGTAAAAAAACTACTACTACTACTACTACTACTACTACTACTACTACTACTACTACTAATAATAATAATAATAATAATAATAATAATAATAATAATAATTCTATTTTCCCCCTCTATTACTTTCACTTTGGATGTCTCCTCTTATTATTTTTACCATTGTGTTTGTACAAATTGTGTAGTCTTCACTAGATAATTTGGATATACAAATTATGTGGTCTTTCAACAAACAAACAAAAAAAGTCATGCAGCCTTTACATCCTTTTTCAATTGTCGTGCTACTGTAGTATCCCACCAATCTCATACTCACGTCTTCTCCTATTTTTAAAATATCAATATCTCATCCCTTAGTTTGTTTCTTTAAAAGATAGCAAGTTGTATGAGAAGGAGAATGAATAAAATTACGTAAAAAAAACTTGTGAATACAACCAAAAAAATGGAACCCTATAATTATTTGGTTGTACTTCCTGCTTCTGCTACAAAAGAAGTAGGGAGAGATTAAAAGTAAAGAACAACTCATTAAATAATTAGAAGAAGGGATGGATACTAAGGAGTATGCTTATTCTACTAATAATAGTATTATGAACACAATACATACTTGATTGAAAATATTATACCTTGTAGAAGAATATTAAAACTTATTTAAAATATGATATGAACGTAGGGTAGAGAAATAAAGAATGAAACTAATTTTGCTAAAATTTTGAAGAAGATAATATAACAAGAAAAGGGGGTGGAGGAGGCAATCATAATAGCAATTACATATTCTTTACTATAAGAATCAAAATGTACAATATATTACCCAAAATATTAACCTCAATAAGATTAGAAGACACATCTTCATCTAGTATTACTTTATACAAAAATCATAATGATTTAGTGCTATTTAAAAGATTAGAAAAATAAAGCAAACAAAACTACATATATGCTAAATGTATTTGATAAGAAAGGAAAAGCTATTGATTCATTCATAAACATAAAATATAGATTTAAACATTTTAATTAAATGAACAACAAAAAAAAGTTGATTTATAGATAGATAGTAATCTGACTAATAAAATCACGTGTGAACACCCTAACTTGATATAGGATGTGTTATTCTCAAAATACTGATATCATATCAAGGTTGATAAATTTCGCATTACTTTCTACCAAAACTTATGATAAAAATTAATATATGAGACTCTTCCTTGCAAACCTAAAGGCCTTTAGCTCCACTCAAATGCCTCACGTAAAAATACTTGAAATTGTATATTTGTGAATATAAATAGTGTGAATAATGCACATATTTAGAATATGCCATGTTGGCAAAAACAGGTAAAACAAACAAATAAAAATATTAAAGAATGACAAAATTATTAAATTAACAATAAAAATCCAAACAATAAGAATGATGATGTGGAAGGTGCCAAGATGATCAACTCCATTACATTTAAAATACATCTTTGGATACAAATTGAACAACATATCAATGCCGGAGCCTTTTGTCCATTTCATTAAAAGTTCTGCAAGTTTTGTATCTCGTGGAATGAAAGTTGGAATAAATATATGTCTTGAAAAAAATAAAATAACATATTCCGAAAAATTTTAGTGGAAAGTAGAACTAAAATTAAACCTATTACATTGAACCAAAAACAAATAAAAGAACAATCGATCATAATTTATCAGAAAAAAATAATTTTCACTGACTGGAACTCTAATTTCATCAATCCATCAATAATCTCATATCACTAAGTCTAGTGCACCACCGGTAATCATCAATCTTCTCCATCTTAACCCCATTCCATTGTACAATTTTCTTCATGCTCAAGGACAATTTGGTTATAGGGTCGGCGATTGGAAAGAGTGAGAGATTAACGGTATGAAGGAAGTAGATAAATAATATATATATATATATATATATATATATATATATATATATATATATATGATATACTTCATCGATGAAATGTAGTTTTTCCACAAAAAAAATTTGAAATGTAGAATAAAAGTTTATAATAATATGATATACTTTACATATCATATGTAAATACAAATTAATGATTCAAGTTATGAAATACTAAGATTGCTAATTAATTCTGATTGGCTCCAAAAAAAGTGATAATTAAATATGAGTTTTTTTCCCCCCCACTGAAAACCGTCCTCCATATCCACATCTTACTGATCCTCTCTTCGCAGGAATGTAATTTTAGGTGGTTATTGATGATAGAGAGGGCGACATGGGAAAGTAGGAAAATGGGGGGATATCAATTAGTGAATTTTTACGAATTTTAAAATTTAAAATCAAATTAACTTATAACTGTTTTGAGCATTTTAGTAGAATTAATGAGAAGCTTGGTTGAAGGAGGGAAGTATTCTTAGGCTATTATTCATTTTTACACTTATATTATAAAGATGTATATATAATTCTTTTACTATGTGCCATAACATTCATAAGATTAACTTTTACTTTTTATTAAAAACCATACATCACAAGGGCATTGACCGCAATATTAATGAATGAAAGAATAAGTATATGGAGAGAATTATTTTAATCCTTATTGGCGAGTTTCATAGTAAAGCTATCTTATTTCATGCCATTCCTCAAGCTGTAGACAAATAAAAATAGGAAGAAAAAATTGAAGAGCAAAAAACCAAAGGAGGGCAAGGAAGCAACTCTTCTATCAGAGCCAGGTTTCGATCCTAGGACCTGTCTGGGAAAAAAAAATAAAATAATTGAAAAGCAAAAAAACAAAGGAGGGCAAGGAAGCAACTCTTCTATTAGAGCCAGGTTTCGATCCTGAGACCTGTAGGACCTGTGAAATTTTATGAATTTTAAAATTTAAAATCAAATTAACTTCTAACTGTTTTGAGTATTTTTGCGGAATTAATGAGAAGCTTGGATTGAGGGAGGAAAACATTCTTAGGCTTCCATTCATTTTTACATTTATATTATAAAGACGTCAATTTAAATCATTCATCAAATCTTATCAATTTGTTGATTCTATAGTCTTAATAATGTTTAGTACTAAGAGTAACATATCTATTCATTGCTTCTATTGTAGAAGTTGTTCACTAAGACAAACCAATTTATTCACTTATTGTTTAATAAAGCTCACTAAGAGTGGGATAGTTGCTTATATTTGCTCATTAAATACATCAATTTGAGATACTAAAAAATTGTTGTTGTTTAGATCACTCAGTTGCTCAAGATTGTTTACAAACAAACTTTAACCTATTCAAACTGCTCATTTTAAAATATTTAACTTGTTCTTTGGATGATAAACCAATCGTTCACCACAAGACTTCATTTTGTTCATTATGTTAGCTAGGCTTGCTTTTTGTAGAATATGCATTTGTTGGCGTCAATGTTGTTACTAAGATCACTTGCTCAAGACTGTTTACAAATAAGCTTAATTTATTTATCAACGTATTCAAGCTGTTCATTTTAAAATATTTATTAACTTATTCCTCATATGATAAAGGGTTGTTCACCACTACAATTCGTTTTGCTCATTATGTTAGTTAAGGTCGCTCTTTATAGAATATGAGTTTGTTAATGCCACTCATGCATACATGTTCACTATAAAAGCCTAATGAGCAATAGTCATCGGATCAATGAAGTTTCATAGCTCTTTTATTTTCATTTGACAACTACAATTTACATAACTAGCAAGTATATCCTTCACGTAGATTCAACCATGTATTTGTTTCAAAATAGTAACCCCAAAACTCCAAAAGGATCATTATAGAGCTATCTTCGTACACTACAAGAAAAATGCCAAATACAGACGGATTTAACGACGGAATATTGTTAATCGGCGACGGAAATTTCATATCAGCGACGGAATTGGCGACGGAATACGACTGTCGGATTTTCGCTCGTCGCTGAGTAGCCGGCGACGGAATTTCAAAAATCCGTCGCCATCAGCAACGGATGCAGCGACAGCATGTGCGACGTACTTTTTTTTTGCGGGGAAGTGGCGGGGCAGGAGGTGGCGATGGAATTAAAATTCCGTCGCCATCAGCGACGGAATTAGAGACGGACATTCCGTCGCCACCTCCTCCCAAAAAACAAAAAAAAAAAATGTTATTCGTCGCCATTCCGTCGCTATGTTTCTGTTTTTTTTTTTTAAATAAAATTGCTTGTTTTTGATCATTTCCGTACATACAAATAATTTCCTGCAAGAAATTTAGAAGATTTCCGCACCCAATCAACATCCAACGGCTTCATTCGAAGCCTTCTCAACAATTGCAACCCACACAAAGGTGCAATTTCACATCCACAACACACAAATTGAAAACCAAGGGTTTTCAATTCACAAACCACAAGTTCCAAACAAACTTTCTACATATCACAAACTACAAGCTCCAAACGAAGTCTATACATATCACAAATCCAAACAAAATAACCACAAGTTACCAGTAATTGAGAATAAAGTGATATATATGTTTGCAGAAGAGGGTGAAATAAGCGCCAAATGGGAGGGGAGTCAAATAGGCAGTAGGGGGAGGGGAGTGAAATTAGCAGGAAGGGGAAGGGAAGCAAGCAGCAAGATAAATGATGTACTTCGTGAAGAATCAAGCAGAAGAGCCACCAGGTGAAGGAAAACTGCAACCAACTCATCAATCACCAAGGTCTTCCTCTTCCTCTTCGCCTTCCTCTTCCTCTTCCTCTTCCTCGCCATCTTCCTCATGATGTTGCAAGGGATGAGTAAATGGTGGCTGAGATCCCGAGCCAGACGCCTGTTGCATTTGAAAGAAAGCTTGGAGGCGTTGATCGATGCTCATCATTTGTTGGCTCAGTTGTTGGTTGCTTTGTGTGAGCAATCTGTTGGATTCCTCCAGTTGCTTACATTTCTCCATAACCAACCGGTAGCTTTCAGCTTGTGAAGATAGCTCACCCCCCAAGTTGGTTACTACACCCCTTAACTCATTGAGCTCTTGTTGCGATGACGTAGAACCCGAACCTGCTGACAAACATTTAAGTAAATTACTATACTAGCTTTGTCATTAAGTAAATTAAATGTATAACCATGGTTGTTGGAACTGTAATATGAAAACAATACCGGATCTTTGAGTGGGACTGAAGTAACCGGATTCCCTCATGTTGACAGCCTCGTCACCAATGCCGTAAATCCGACCCTTCTTGTTCTTAAACGCCTTCACCCATAACTCATTCGGGTTGGGAAATGGCTGGTTTGGATCTTTAGAAGATCCATGCCCGCCCCCTTGAGAATTGATAACATTTTGAAAATCGCGTTCAAAAGTTTCCTACAATACCGCAACATGCGCACAAAATCATGCATAGTGCAATAACTTAAAATGAAGTATACGAGTTCATGTTGAACTACCAATGAAGATTGAGAATAGCTAGTTGCTTACATATGTTTGTTGTGATTTCTTGTCAACCCAGGGGCATCTTCTTTACCTTGGAGTTTGTGAGTGCGACTGAACAATTCGACAATGGTGGGCTCCGTCCCAAGTTGTTCCCTCTATGTACGTGCCAGAAAGAATGATGTCAAGTACAATACAAAATACAATATTAAACTTTAACGAAAACATAGCAAGCATTAATTCATTTACCAGACGCCGTCTATACTCATGCATGGGGATCGAGCCACAGGTGTGGAGAGATGGGCCACCACTTTCTGGAGTCCCCAGTCGGTTCTTCTGGGCTGTCTCACGCAATTTCTTGTAATGTTCATTCGCCCAGTGCTGTTGGAGTCCCTCCCATTGAGCATCACCGAGCCGAGCAAGCTTCTTGTTATGCTTCCTTGCTTTGCCGAAGAAGTCTCTCAAGCGTGCGTTGCCTCGGTTTTCAAAATTCCTTCTCATACGATCCTCATGGATCGGATCTCAAGTAAACCACTTCTGCAATTATGAAAACAAAGAACACATCAAACAATGCAATACTAATATAGCACGTTGACAGAAATTGTTAATACGAAGTCACTGTAGTTACCTTGAACTCCCCGAACCACAAATCTCGTACTGGTTTGGGCACTTTGCTCCAAGTAGGCCAAGCTCCGTCAAACTTGCTTTGAAATATGAGCGAAATCCTACCAACAGCACCATCATTGGGGAGAAACCTAATTGAACATTACACATAAAATTCATTACTTGTTATGCAAAATTCATGTAGTACTTCGTAAGATATAACAAATGAAGACTTACCCGTTACCATCTGGCTCAATCCAAATCTTTGCTCGAGTGCTCCCATGACTAGATTGTGCTTCACTTTCACCACTTCCAATGTTCTCTTGGGACTGGTTTGTGTTAGGGTGAGTGGGTTGGGGAGTGGGGTGCACATTGTGAATAACATGGGGGTTTGGAGGAATGTTGTACGCAAATTGGCCGTACATCGTGCTTTGGTTGGGAATGTATGAGGTCTGTTGATGGAAAGCCCCAAATGGGGGAGGCAGGGGTCCTGAAATACCTGGTATGTAAGGTGCCATTGTCACTCCTGGCTGAACTGGTGTATGAGGTACCTGGGGGGAAGATGGATCAATGTCCATTGCGGTCGGATCCACGGCAGAGCTCCGGCGCCCTCGTCCTCTACCTCGAGGGGAGGACTTTGCTCGACGAGAACTTGAATCCATACCTGAAATATGTGACAACAACGCCAAGTGCAAATATATAATGATTGTACATGTAAATCGTTTGACATCATGCATCATAATTAATCGGTATGTAGGTGACACAAATTTTGCAAAACTCATTCATACAACATAAGTAAAGTCCCAAACAATTGTTTGACATGCGAACTACTCAAACACATAAGAATTCGTAACCACTCAATCATCCGCATCGTCATCGCCATCATCATCATACAAATGCAAATTTTCTTCAACTTCATCTGTTTCATTACCGTCATCCCACTCCCCCTCTTCTTCATCCTCATCATTTTGTACCTCATCTATCTCGTCATTTCCCTGAACGAATGAAAACCCTATTTCATCGTTAACCTCATCCGGTGGTGCACTTTCATCCACTAATGACGCAGGGATGGCGTCATTCGTAGGTTCGACGATAGTCGTCATGTCCGTTTGTTGGTACGCAGATGGTAGAGTGTATTGCTGATCCACTCTCGCCCTTGGTTTGGTTGGTATGACAACAAGCCAATTCGCCTTATCCCTTGAGCGATCTGCATGTGGCATAAAGTATACTTGTGATGCGGTGTTTGGGAAGATAAATGGGTCGTACTTTCGGTATCTTCTTGTACGGTGGACCTCAATAAGGTTGCTTAGTTTATGAGATCGTGTCCCACGATTCAATGTGGGGTCGAACCACTGAATACTGAAGAGCACACATCGTTTAAGTGGTTCGCCTACGTACTCAATTTGGACAATGTCCTCCAGTACACCATAATAATCATTCTCAATATTGCCTTCCCCAGTGCCACAAACATCAACACCACAATTATATGTTCTCTTCCCGACGCTACGGGCTTCTGTGTGGAATTTGAATCCATTTACTCTATACGTCGTCCACGTCGACACACACCGTTTTGGCTTCACAGCGAATTGACTCAGGTAGCAATGTTTGTCGGTCTCGAACAATTGAATATAATGCACCTACGGTGACATAACAAGTGGTTTTAATTAATACACTGCACCTAATTAATTTTTATGTTCAAATTGTAAATAAATGAGTTCGAATACTTACATTCTCACTAAACCAATCTGCGAAATGAGTTTCGATGATGGTGTCGACATCTGCGTCGCTGACATTGGGACGTGCGGTTCTCACTTGGTCCGTGAAAATACTATCACATTTTACGAAGCGTATTAACATACTTGCGTTATGAATGATAAACTGAATTCGATGTGAAAATACAACTCACCCTATATAAGGTTTCACTTCGTCACAATTTAACAGCACGTGAAGATGAGCAGCAACATACTCGGCATCCGTGAGATACCTTGATCTTTCCCTACCAATAGTGGTCCCTTGCGGTTCAAACACGGACAGAGTTGGAAAATGATTTATATGTTCATCGTCATCTTCATTTCTCCTGTGCCTACTACGCATGGAGGGCACATTAGAGCCAAAGTAATACGAGGCGAAGAATGTCCTCTCCGCCTCTAGGTATGCTTCTGTGATTGAACCTTCAGGACACGCCTGCTGCTTTATCTTTCTCTTCAATCGGCCAAAGAACCTACCAAATTCACAATTGCAATCACTTTTAAGTGATTCCACATATAAGAATTCATAGAAGGTTTTCATCAATTACAGTATAATTTACCTCTCAAATGGATACATCCATCTGTATTGTACTGGACCACCTAGTTGAGCCTCTTCTGCCAAATGCACTGGCAGGTGCTCCAAGACATTGAAAAAGCCAGGAGGGAAAATGGTCTCCAACTTACACAAAGTGATGACAATGTTGCGATGCAGTTCCTCAAGCATATCTTCCCGCAATGTTGTTGAGCATAAGTTCTTGAAGAACTGGCTTATCTCAATAAGAGGTTTCAACACATCATCTGGGAGCGCACCAAATGCAATTGGTAAAAGAGTCTCCATGAAGACATGACAGTCATGACTTTTCATGTTATTGAACTTAGCCTCATTAAGGTCCACGATATTTCTCAAATTAAAGCAATATCCATCAGGCATTTGAAGCTCTTTCACCCATTCACACAACTCTCTTCGTTTATCCACAGGAAGTACGAACTTCGCTTTGGGTTTAACCGGCCTACCACTTGGGCCTGAATGTAAATGTAATTCCGGCCGATCACATATTTCGGCAACATCCATTCTTGATTTGGCATTGTCCTTTGTTTTCCCATTAACATCCATCACAGTGTTGATAATGTTTTCGAAGAAGTTCTTCTCAATGTGCATCACATCCAAATTATGGCGGAGCAGTTGGTGTTGCCAATAAGGCAACTCCCATAATATGCTCTGTTTTGTCCAGTTGTGCTCATTCTCCTTAAATCCTGGTATGACAAAGTCACCATTTGTGGTTACCATTGGGTAATCTTCCACCTCCACATACAGTTCTTCCCCGGTCAATCGACGAGGAGGACCCCCTGTAACAGTTCTCCCTTTCCTAAATGCAGTTTTATTTCTTCTGAATGCATGATTCCTTGGCAAAAAATACCGATGACAGTCAAACCATGAGAATTTACATCCATTTCGCAATCTCAAAGCCTTTTGTTGTTTCATACATACGGGGCATGCCAATTGGCCATTAGTACTCCACCCAGATAACATTCCGTACGCGGGAAAATCATTAATCGTCCACATAAGTGCAGCCTTCATCTGAAATGTACGCCCCGTAGAAATATCGTAAGTCTCAACTCCAACATCCCACAACTCTTTCAACTCATCGACAAGAGGTTGTAAATATACATCTATGTTGTTCTTGGGATTTTTAGGCCCGGGGATTACACAAGTCAAGAACATAAACGGTGTGGTCATACACATTTCAGGGGGAAGGTTATATGGTGTAACGACCACCGGCCAAATGGAGTATGATCTTGAAGACAATGTGTAGGGATTAAATCTATCAGCACATAAGCCAAGCCTCACATTCCGAGGCTCTGCAGCAAATTGAGGGTATTTGGAATCGAAATGTTTCCATGCTGCTTCATCTGATGGATGACATAAAACACCGTCCTCACGTCGATGTTCATAATGCCATCTCATGTGCTTTGCAGTACTTCTTGATGCGTACAACCTCTGCAGTCGAGGTTTTAACGGCAAGTAATGCATCCTTGCGTATGGCAATGGATTCTGATTCCTTTGATGTGACCTTTGCCTCTTCCATCTTGAATGCCCACAAAACTTGCACGCATCCAAGTTTGCGTCCTCCTTATAAAATAGCATGCAACCTTTCCGACAACAATCAATTTGGACCACATCGTTGCCGAGATCTTTAACAACCTTCTTCGTTTGCCCGTAGTTGTTAGGCACGCGGTTGTTAGGAGGACACATCTCTTTCATTAATTGAACAACTTCATTAAAACAGTTTTGAGGCATACTATAATCAGATTTAATACTCAACAGCCTCACCGCCGCAGATAGCTCACTGTGGGTGGAGCAACCATCATATAAGGGTTGTTGAGCTGCTTGAACCATATTATAAAATGGTTCTCGGCAAGTGCTTGACCCCTCCTCCCTTACATTTTGATTTGTTATTATAGCATCATCAACCATGTCCTCCATCCGATCTATGTAGGATTCAGAATAGTCATTATTAACATGACTTGAGCCTCCAACTTCGGGAATTTCACTATTTTGATACCCACAACCATATTCCTGAGGTTCTATTTCCCCATGACTTATCCAAAACCAATACCCTTGCACAAAACCCTTATACACAAGGTGCATCTTGACCTCATCAGGTGTCAAGTACACCCTATTTCTGCATTTCGCACAAGGACATCTATACTTTCCCCCATTCAAAAACTCTGTCTGTGTACGTGCGAATTGATCGAATTCGTTTACTCCATCCAGAAATTCTTGCGTATAACCACTACGATCATGCAGTAATCTATTATACATCCACCTACGATGTGGAGGACCATTCATATTCTGCTCAAATAACAATAACCACATAAGGTATTTGATAAGGATTAATTTAAAACTCAATTATAATTACGTAAATTACGCAATTATATTTTTTTTTTTGCTTACTTCAAAATTTTCACATGCACCCAAAAAAAATCATTACAACTATGTGATAAATACACTTACATTCTCACGAACATCACAAAACTAATATGAGTTACAACTTCATACAAACATCGCATTTGAACAAAATAATAAACTAAAGCATCTCAATCCACCAACATATCAACTTTCAAGTTCACATCACCAAACCTAAACCCTAAATTGCATTTACCAAATTCTTCAACCAAATTTCAACAACATTATCAATTAAAACATTTCATTCCACCAATATACGAAATTTCAACTTCAAACTACCAAACCTCAACCCTAAATCGCATTTAACAAATTCTTGTAACGAATTAGACCAATAACCTCACACAAATTGCACATTTCAACAACATTATCAATAAAACTATTTCATTCCACCAATACATCAAACTTTAACTTCAAACTACCAAACCTAAACCCTAAATCGCATTTACCTCAATCTTGAACCAAATTAGACCAATAATCTCACACAAACACCACATTTCAACATAAATATGAACTAACTACAAAATTCAAACAATGTAATACAAAAATTTGTAGAAATTTCAAGTTGTTTAGGTGAGAAAAATACCTCAATTAGCTTCAAAAAACCGGCGGTAGGGGGTGGCCGGCGGTAAGGGGCGGCTGCATGGCGGCGGCAGAAGCGACGGATGGCCGGCGGCGGCGGCTGGGCACGGCGGGGGGGGGGGGGGGGCTGGCGCGACTCACGGTGGTCGCTCGGTGTTTCGTTCGCTCTCTCTCTCTCCTCGACTCGACTTGCACCGAAATGAAACCAGATCTGGTTTCATTTAAACGAGCTGGCGACGGAATGGCGACGGAAATTCCGTCGCCAGTTTGAATTTTTTTAAGTGGCGACGGAAATGAATTTTTTTTAAGTGGCGACGGAATTTCTGTCGCCACCTTTCTGAAAAAAAATTATATTTTTCTTTTTTTTAAAAAAAAAATTTTAGGCGACGGAAGGTTTTTTAAAAAAAATTAAATGTTTTGGGCGACGGAATTTCCGTCGCCACACGCCAATTTAGGCGACGGATTTGAATTTCCGTCGCCATGTCTGTCGTCAAATCTGACTTTTTGGTAAAGCTATTTATCCGTCGCCAAATCTGTCGTTAATATTTTCCGTCGTTAATGTGAACTTTTTTAGTAGTGGTAGAAGATAGGTACATTTCAAAGATAGTGAAAAGCCAAAAAAAAAAAGAAACTATTAATATCCTATTGCTGCTGCTTTGAACGACAACTGCTGGTTGATGTTCATTTCGTTTATTGCTCTTACTGAATAGTTCACTGCATAGCTTGTGAAGTATGGATGTTAGGAGTCTATGCTGGAATATCATTTGATACTCCTGAAACGGATAAAGTTACATTTTTGTTATATTTAAGATTAGTAGGGAATCAACCTCAACATAATTATGAAATTGAATATCATTATCACTTTTTATTTTTACATTTATATTCATTATTTAATTTTACATTTTAAAAATTTATCATTGTTTATTGTGTATGTAAATTTAAATTGTTCACCAACTCTTGTCAAGTTGTTCATTAGATGGCTTGATAGAGTGCACACATAGTTTTATATTTGTTCATAATCTATTCCGAGGTTGTTTTCTAATGTTGTCTAGTTTATTAAGTCCATATTGTTCACTCTCGAGTATATGAACTTGAAATACTCATCAAGCCTCGTCAACTTTTTAGCATACATCTTAATAAAGTTCACCATAGTAGGATACTGGTATATAATATTGTGAGATAGTTCACTGAGGGTGCCTAACTTGTTCATCTATTTTTTCAATAATGGTCACTCTTGGCATGTGAATCTTAATTATTCACCAAGGCTCGTCAACTTGTTCACTAGATGTTTTAATGAACTACACTCGTTGTAGGATATTTGATCATAATCTATTGTGAGCTTGTTTATTAAGGCCACCCAATTTCTTCCATTATTGTTTCAATAGTGTTCCCTTTTGGGTTTGTGAATCTAAATTGTTCACTGAGCCTCGTAAACTTGTTCATTGGATGTATTAACAAAAGTTCACTATTAATATAATTTGTTTATTATCTATTACAAAGTTGTTGACTAAGGCTACAAATTTGTTCATTTATTGTTTCAATAATGCTCTTAGAGAGTAGATTATGATTTGTTACATGATTATTAAAAATGGTATGCACATGCTAGAGAAAATCGAAGTTCACAATAATTGAAAAAACTTTAACCTTAACAAATATGCATGGACTATGAACACATGACACAAGTTATTAAAAAAATATTTAAATTTTTAAATTTAAAACTGGAGTTTTAAAATTGATAACAAAGTTTAACATAGACAACTATCATGTAGATCAAGAACAATGCTGTAAAAATTATTGAAGTAGATTTCAATATAGTAGCAATCAATTATTAAAAAAAAGGAAATCAAATAAATTTCCTTTTTGAGGATGAATAAACTCAAGATCCTGAATGAACAACCTATGGCTACCAAAAGAACAACCCCATAAGCACATCCTTGCTGGTGGAAATACTCTCGCTCTTTGACTGTTCTCCCCTGTTTCCTCATCCTCGACATCTCCATGGCAAATGTGAACAGATCATTGCTGACTATCATCCGACCTTCATGATCCAATATACAATATCTTTTGATTTAGTAAGATCAGTAGTCAACATATTAAACATTTATTTGGGAACAAGTGAAGATATTCACACTTGTCTATTTCATTCAAATTTGGAAAAGAGAAATCGAGTAATCACTTGCATTTGATGAATATTGCGTTTAGAAATTGTAAAATCTTGAGTCTACAAGATTGTTTTGTTGAATTTTCTGGTGGAATTTGATGGAAGAAGAGGAATCTATAGTGAAGGAGAAGAAAGAGAAAGGAAGATGATGTAGAAAGAAGAGAGAGAAGAAAAAAGAATAAAGGGTGAAGGAAACTGTCGAAATGTGCAAAGCTAAGGAAGTTATTAGGTTTTGTGTTATTATTTATTTCTCTTATTTACTTTTTAGAATAAAAAACAAATGCCAACATGTAATATCATTAATGTGCTGGACCTGGGAGTATGTACTCCCAAGTGTACATAATATATATTGGTGGAATTTGGCAATAAACCAAGGACAGGTCATATTATATAGGATTGACCAAGCCATTGTATTAGTTGCATTTCGATTGTGTTCGGCAACAGCGTTTTGAGTAGCGTTTCTTTTTTTACCAAGTCAATACATTAATTAGTTAATTTTTAGTGCTCGGTAAACTAGTATTTTGACTAGCATTTCAAGTAGCATTTAGCGCTTTAAGCAGCATTTTTAAAAAGCTAATAGTATTAACGTTTGACATTTAAAAGTAGCGTTTCTTATTTTTTAGCCAAAAAATATCCTTTTAAATTTTTTTCTTTGGAAATTGTCTATGTCCTTTTATATCAATTTACATTACTCAACTAGCATAACAACTAAATTTACCGAACACATTAGTTTAAATAGTTCATCTAAACAGCTATCCACTAACAGCTAAATTAGAAATGCTATCCGCTATCTGAACCACTATCCGCTTCCTAAATAGCTAATTTTACCGAATATGACCCTCATGTAGCTTTTTGAGATTTCGCAGGTACGAAACTACAATTGCTCCAAAAAAAAAGGAATTGTATTTTCATTATAAATACCATTCATGCAATTCAAGAGCTTATCTTCAAACACAATAAATATCAGGAATCTATGTCAGCACAGATATCGAGCAAGTTGAGGTGCCTCAAGCATGATAATACTTCGGACAACTTAGCTTATTTTACTAATTTAACTTCGCTTTCAAGTACCATATGATTAATTTACGTTACAGGTTTACTCACCACCGTTATATGAAAAAGGTTCTTGACTGGACTCAAAGAAATAAGTATGGAGTCGTGCTAATAGCCAAGTTGTTGAATGTAACAAGAATCAAGTTAAATGGTTTCACAGTCATGCCTAATGTATACAGACTTTACTAACTATTTTAGCAACAAAAATATCCGGCATAAAAAGATAATTTTTACTAAGGGTGTGTTTGGTAGGGGGAAAAATTATTTTTCCGGAAAATGATTTTCCTATTTTACGCCGTTTGGTAAAACAAGGAGGGGAAAATCATTTTCAGGGAAAATCAAGGAAATTGTTTTCCCTTGAAAAAGTAGGGAAAACGATTTTCCAAGCTCAATTTTTGTTGCCCAATTTTGTCTCTCGTTCTATTTTCTTTTAATTATGCCTAGAATCACTCTATTTTCATTCTCATTTTGTCTCTCATTTTTCTCATCTTTTTTATGTTCATCATGTTCATCAATGATTTCCATCGTTAATCTCTGTAATTATTTCTTGATGATGGGATCCTAACCACTGAAGATCTTGTCCATGATGATACAAGTCCTACACGTCCAAGAACAAGGTCTCAAGTGAAGAAAATGGCTCAATTGTTGCAAGAAAATGAAGCTAGCACAAACGGGTTCACTAGCCTCAAAGTGCCCGGTTTTGTTTTGTTGCTTCATAAAAGCTTTCAAAGGCCATAGTTTCATTTCATAAGTTGTTGAATGAAAATCAAAGTTTGAGAGCATTTGTTTTCTTCTTTCTAAACTCTTGCTTGCTTATCCTTAATTAGGCCAATTAAGGTGGTGTCCAAGTGAGTCTTAACCTTGATTAAGTGGTGATTCTGTATCTTAATCAAGATTAAGGGCCCTAAGCTTGAAGATTGGTGGTGATTCTGTATCCAATCTCAGGTTTAGTTCTATCCTATTCTAGATTCATCTCCATGATTTGCTTAGTGAAGTAATTAGCTTGGATTAAGAGTTAATTGCTTTTACTTAACTAATCTTCCACAACCATTCAATTCCCCACTTCAAATACTCTCTTTCACATCCATTTTCACCATTTACCATTCACCAAAAGAAGCAAGAACCGAAGAGACCTACAAGAGCTTTCAACCGTGCTCTTTTATTTCATTCACGGTTTTCTGGACAGCAAAGTGGCACGGTCTGACCGTGCTCATAGGCACGACCGCGCCACCTAGGCCGTGACTCAAACTTGAGTTTTTCACTTCCATTTGATGTGAGTTAGCTTGGGTAGTGATTTTCCTTGACACTTACATCACTTGAGTTCTCTGATCTTGTTACAGTTGCCCTTTTGAAGAACTGCGCAATCTGGGACACTCATCGTCTCCCCGTTCATCATTTTCTTTAATCTGGATTTAATATTCCTTAAAGTCAATTGGGTAATCCCTGAGAATAGTGAAGAAATTGAGATTCATTAATGTTGACTCTTTCTTTTGCTGGGTTTGTTACCGGGTATATTTCTTACTGATGTTTTGGGTTTGATTTTGAAGAGGAGAGAGAAACAGAATTCGTTGGTTGGGTCGGGTAAGATTAGTGAGCAGGGAAGGAGGTTGATGGTAAAAAGAAATGAAGTGAGGACAGAGAGTTCATTCTATCAAATAGCAAAAAATGAAGTGGAAAGAAAATGATTGTCCATTCTACCAAACAGCTGAAAATATAAGTGAAAAATCGTTTTCCTTGGGAAAATATTTTTCATGAAAAATGATTTTCTGGGAAAATGATTTTCCCCCCTATCAAACACATCCTAACATTCAGTTTGTTTTCCTTCACGGTCAAACACTTTTGTATCATTGCATTTGTAGTATACATTGATACAAAGTCCACTTTGGTATGAGTCATGTACACGTTGCATGAAGAAACAGAGGGACTCAATGTTCCGATTGTGGTACAATCATCGATGCAACTGTGCCTTGGTATATAAGACGATAAGCTTGTGCTTCCTTACACTATATATCATAAAGTGTTCTAGGCATCTTATCTAATCTAATGTTAATTTGATGGTACAAATTACCCTTAACCATACAAGATTCAACAACCACTGAAAATTCGATGGCTTTTGAGGAGCATGCTCAATTTATCTTGGGTGAGCCAACATCTTACCTAAAAAGTAGTTCAATTTAGGCAATCATCATCTACTTATATATGCACATTCTATTGTACTTGGTACATCTTCCTATGTGTGCATATTCTATTACTTTTAGCATCCATAATTAATAATGACTTAGTGTCATCCTATTTATTATTGTGCATGTCATCTGATCGAAGGAGGTGGAAACACACTTGAGCAGGGTGAGCATGAAGCATTTAGAGCATAACCAATGGTGAGTCTATTTTTTGGGCTCACCAGTAGGGCCTACCACTGCCACATCATCACTCTCTTCAACGTTTTGACTCACAATCCTCACTCTCTCTAATAAAAGGCTCACCATTTTAGCTCACCAAATAAAATAATACCTAAAGACCCACATCTAACTATATTTAACTAATTTAGTTTTTGTGTTTGGTTTTTTATTTGACTTTTTTTTTTGAAAAATAATTCACACAAATACAAGTAATAATTTTCATTACTACATAATAGTGTGTAAATAAAAAGCTCTCTCACCAAAAAAAAGAAAAAAGGTTTATATTGCCATTATAATTTCCATGTAATAATTTCCACCCTCCCCCTATTTTGCCGCTTTCTCTCTCATCCCTTCATCTTCTTCCCCACACTCCTTCCATGGCTTCCACCATTTTTTTCTCAAATTAATTAAAGAAACCCAATTCATCTTAATAAATAAATAAAAATTAAGCTTTTTCTTTTTTTGGGGGGGTTCATGAACAGTAAAAAAAAGAGAGGCAGAAATTAGGGGAGGACCGCTCGCCCCTTTCTTGCGCGCGGGCCGACAGTTGGAGCTGGGGACGTCTGCCCGCTCTCCCGTGGCCTGAAATTTTGGCCCGTGAGACCTCCATTGGAGGTGCTTTTATATTGTTGTACAAACTCCTACTAATCAATATAAAGATATAAAGATGAACTTTATTTGTACTGTTGCATGGGACGGAGAATGCTACTATATATCTTACTAACGCAATCAAATACAATAGTGACAATGATTTATATTTATACCAATTCAGACTGTAAGTGTTTTAAGTACATCAAATAGTAGAAGTTTGTTAGATAACAAATAATATATAATAGTATTCAATTGGTGTTCCATAACTATTTCAGTTGTCCTAGTGTTGTTCTTAACAGCTACTTCATGAATGAATATATTACGTTCTTAATTATTTTGTCAACTGATTTTAACATTAGATATCCGTGTAAACGCACGGACACAAACGAGTTCAATATTTAATTTGAAATTTTTTCATGACACAACATGAAAATTTTAACAGTACGACAAATTTGACTTTACGGTCAAGTGAATGAAGTGAACTATGGTCCCCCGAAGGGGATCAGTGCTGGAACGGCAAACTCCTCCGTGTGTTCGAGCCTTGCGGGACGCAAACTTCACACTTTCACATTTTGTCGCGTGCAATAGGTTTCACGGTATGGATGATGCAGGGCAAGCCCATTACTCCCATCCTCTTGGGCTAAACAAAGAGGGGCATGTGCGAGACCCAGCCTTTTAAAAAAATAGATAGCCACATTCCATTAGCTTATTATTCCTCGAGAGTTTATTTATTTATATGTTCTTTTTTGGGAAGAAATTCTTGAGAGTTTTGACAAGATCATAGGGAGTTGAAGGTACTCGATCACGTGGTCCTTAAAGCCTTGGAGGTGATTCCTTGTATGTCTATTTTTATCTAATGAAAAATTAGCAGACAGATTCAATAGTCAATCAATTTTGTTTGCAAACTAGACCTCAACCAAAGTATATAAGCCAAGTGAGGGTCCAACTCAAAATCAATTGATAATGAGTAACTCATTTGTTTATGCACATGTCCAAGGCCGCCAAATTTGTCAATGTGAGACAACCCTATGTTTAAGAATCTAACATGTTTCTCATGTGTGAGTTACTGATAAAGCCCAACAAATGGAGTGGACGCAATCAATCAATCAAACATAAATAGTGGCAAATCAAGAATGACTACCTATTTTGATCATGTTAGCCTTGGCATTAGTTTGGAAAAAATAGATACATTTTCTCAGTCCTCTTCCGAGCTGTATCTTTGTCATATGTACATGAAGATTATGACACAAAGGAAAGGAGTATACTAAGGAAGCTATTACGACATACGATCATAATATCCTAAAATAACAAAATATACAATGGTGATATTACAGTAATATTGCTAATTGATCACTCACCGAAAGACCCCAAACCATTGCTTGGGTTTACAGAATCAAATATACAAATATGAGTTGAACCAAATAGAATTAGTTAGGTCAATTTGGTTCACTCCATCCCTCCCCTCTTAGTATTCATTAGTCAAATAAGTTGGTTTTGAAGATTTTGGAGGGGATTTGCTTTGGGCTTATTAAACTCGAGTTCAATCATCTTTGCATAGTATACATGGGCTAAGCTATTAGTAGGCAGAATCAAATTAACAAACCCTGTCCCCCCCCCCCCCTTCGATCTTTCATACATAATATTTATGTTATAATAAAATTGAGTTGCTTAACAATATTATGTCCCCCATAATCCTCCTTTAATATTAACTCTGACTTTGCGTTGATTGCATAGTTTTGGCTTCAAGTTGTTATAATCAACGTATTTATAATCGATATTCAAATTCACGTCAACTTTTTTAGGTCAAGCCCAAGCTCGTTTGAAGTATTCCAACAGCAGAAATATATATAAAAAAAAAGGGAAAAAACCTTTCTGCGATGTAGACATCGAGAGGACAGTTTGCAAGAACATTGGAACTTGACTGTTTCCCAACCGGCACAATGAAGAATTTGGCTTCAACTTGGTGCCCAAATTAGCTTTAAAAACAGGCATAAGTCCGAAAACCCCCTTATTAATTTTGTGGATGGTTGGTCCTATATACATATTCCTTAGTTTTTTCTATAAAATATTTGCACAAAAAAAAATTTCTATAAAAAATATTTTCACAAAATTCTATTTTGTGGGTCTCTTGGAATCAACCTTTCTACGGGTTGGGATGCCGGTAAAAGCAGGGGCGAAGCCAGGAAATTAGGAGGGGGGGTCGGAATTAATCCGACTTCTTTGAGACGACGGAATGAAATTGATATTTACATCACAAGGTGATGGTGGTGGTGGTTGTGGTTAAGTAACATCGTTTCCACCTTCTTCATTCAATGGCGAGTTTTCAGATTTCGAACTTGAAGGTAACGACGAGTATTCCTTACATCTCTTTTTGAAATATCTATGCATTTTTTCCTACAATTATAATTAAACATATAAATCAAACATTTATGAGACGCCTAAACTATAACCAATGATTAATTAGCATACAAGTCACAAGATAAATGACCAAAACCACTACAATTGCATCCAACAATTGAAATCCAACAATTGCATCCAACAATTCAAATAAATGGCAAAACCGTAGAATCAAGCAAAGCAAACCCAAAACTCACCCACAGTGTCTTCTTCAAGCCTGAACATGAGAATTAAAATCAACGTATAAAACTAATCTACAAATTCAGATTTAACCTACAATTGAAATAAAACCTACAAATTGAGATTTGAGAACTCACAAATTTGGATGAAGATGTGAGGCCGTGAGGGCCTTGTTGCGCTGCGCAAACAACAAATCCATTGGCAGCGGGTGGTGGACGGTGAGTCGGCGACGCGGTGCAGGTGGCCGGTGGGCGGTGGGGTGAGTTGGGTCTGGGCAGTGGAGTGGCGAAAAATTGAAGGTCGAAGGAGACAGCTAGCCTCACGACCTCAAACATGAAAGGGCACTGGTTTTAAAAACAAAACAACAAAAAAAAGTTGGGAAAAAAATAAATGAAAGAGGAGGTTTGAACCCGCGACCTCAAACACACCAAGCCTAGACACTAACCGCTAAGTCATTGCAAATTTCATATTTATCTTCAACAAATATAATACATATACTTAACTTTAAATTTTTTTAATTTTCTTACATATATATATATATATATATATATATATATTTGAGAGGGGGGTCGGGTGACCCCATTGACCCCCCCTTGGCTACGCCCTTGGGTAAAAGTAAGGTCGCCTATATCTGAATCTTTCCGAACCCTCCGAAAGTGAAATCCACACTGGAATGTGGTGTTGTTGTTGATATATATATATATATATATATATATATATATATATATATATATCTGTGTGTGTGTGTATTTATCCGTTAAAATTTACTATTACAAGACTGCAATATAATTGTGAAGACAGGAAAAAAATTGATGTTGGGGTATCAAAAGGCAAATGAAGTTGGTGTGGGAATAAAATGGAGGCCATAACCCAATGCTAACACGTTAGAAACACATCCCGCGTTCACAGCACTGCAAGCTTCAACTTGGAGCTACCGACTGCTTGGCATAATATTTCTGCAGCCTAATCTTAATTTTAAATCTAAACCTATATATTAGTAACTAATTAGATGGTTTAGTCTATGTAAGCGACAAGCATAGGATCCCCTGTGGAAGCCAATATGTTTATTTTGTAAATTATTAGCTAGTATTAAAGCTCTATGCAATGTATGGGAGATTTCATAAGTTTTTCAATTATACTAATTATTTGTAGTTTGATAGCAAAATATCATAATAAGAATGTGTCAATGGGAAAATGCTATTACCACAAAAATATTGTTAGTATTTAGACTCTATTATGCTAAAAATTAAAACAAATCCAGTAAATTTTCACATATTATAATAATAATATGTGTTACAATATGTGTTAAACGTAATATAACCTTAGCCATGTTAATTATTAAGGTTAGTTTTGGACTATTGTGCTTTGAAAATCAAAAGCAAAATTGGTACTTTTTTGTAGTAAATTTTGGTGATATTTTCTTTTGTGTATAAGATTTATAACTGAGATTTTATTATATCAAAAATCTTTAATATTCCATATAGAGCTGGGTAATAGGTCGGGTCGGGTCAGGTCGGGTTCATGTTCGTGTCGAACTTAAATGAGTTGAGAATTCCTCGACCTGAACCTAACCCGTTTATTAAACGGGTTGAAAAACCTTGATATGTACCCATTTAATTTTTAAACGGGTTGAGCCCCTTAAGCTGTTTAAGATAAACAGGTCAAGTTTAGTTGCCTAATTAACTATTTATATATTTAATATTTTCAAATAATACGTAATTACAGTGTTAAAAATTATGTTTACATATCACATTAAATAATTACTCTTTAAAATTCCCCTGATTTGTCAAAAATTACAATTTTTAAAAGTTTTATATTCTTAATTATCTAATAAAAAGTAAATGGATAAATGAAAAAAATGAGTTGATTAAACGGGTTAAATAGGTACTTTTTCGTTTCGAGAATGTCAACCTGAACCTAACCCGTTTAATTGAACGGGTTGAATGTGTCAACCCATTTAATTAAACGGATCGAAAATTTATACCCAAACCTACTTAACTTCGTGTCAGTTTCGGGTCGGTAATCGTGTCAGGTCAGCTTTTTCCAGCTCTAATTCCATATTTATATTTACGTTATGTTCAAATAGATAGGAAATGATGAAAAGCAAGTCTCTTTTATTATTTCGTGATAATAGTAATTGTGTTTTTATGAGAAATAAGATATATAATATCAAAATACGTATATGTGCAATATGGATATTATACTTTTAGGAGTATATACTCCAAAGAGCGACATCAGCAAATATACATTAAAAAATTAATATATGACAAATACGCATTTGAAAAATATATACACGTGGACAATGAGAGTATGAGCTCCCGAGAGCACATAAGAAATTGCCGTATATGTGACTGTGTGTCTTTATAATATTCCATATTAGTAGCCAAAGTTTGGCAAAACTTGGAAACAAAACATGCACAATAGATTATTTATGACCCGGGTATTTATTTTATTAGAATACAATTCATTGTTTTTGGTAATATTGAAAGTAACATCATTAATAAAATATAATTTTTTTTTATCAAAATTTACGTAATAGTATAATGTTTTCTGATTATTGAGCATTTTTTTTTAATTTTGAAAGAAAATTAAATTTATAGAATCTTTTTTTTTTGGGAAAAGAAAATCTTTCATTTGTAATTGACTAAATTCTATTTAAAAAATAAATATAAATCATTAATTATTTTAAAAATTTTGTGGGAATTGCACTTGTCAAAAATTTAGAAGTTTTGTTTTGTGTATTTATTTCATTATAATATAATGGATTGTTTTTGGTAAAAGGTAATATTGGAAGTACAATTAGCAGCACAATATAATTTTTTTTTTATCAAAAGTTAGATAATAGTGTAATATTTTATCATTATTGAGTATTGTATTTTTTATTTGAAAATAAAATCTTTGTAATTGTAATTAATTTTATAAAATCTTTTTTT
>JACYFF010031958.1:10027149-10043338 GCA_017589665.1 Selenicereus undatus | reverse complement strand
TATATATATATATATATATATATATATATATATATATATATATATATGTGTGTGTGTGTGTGTGTGTGTGTGTGTGTGTGTGTGTGTGTGTGTGTGTGTGTGTGTGGAGAGAGAGACACACATTTGTACGAAGTTGTAAGCGGAGCTACCAGCTGGCATCCCTAGGCTTAGGTGGCCGAGATGAAGGATAAAAGAGCCCGTCAGGGATCGATATATGAGAAAATTGAATTATAAAATTAACGAATTTTTGATAGTAATCAATTTCTGAGAAGCTAGTTGCAAGGATATTTTTTTCTCTGTTTTTTACCAACCCAACATACTGAAGACATCTTGTTAGATCTAAGCTACTATAGGATGACAATGCCTACAAAATGTATAATTTTCTGCACGTAGCAAAGCCTTAATAATTATAAATGATAATCCAAAAAATAAATCCAAAATTCTCCGCATGCTCCCTATAAATTGTGTATGTAGAGAGACATGAGAGTCACCCAAAAAAATAGTTTTAATTAATCTATGACTGTTATTGACCTGAAGATTTTTTAGCGGTCGTTAATTTATTTTTTTTCTCATTGGTGTAAGGTATGTTACCTTCCTCTGATATATTGTTCTTTTGTTACGTAGCTTTAGTCACTGGTCTTTTTAATATATTTTAGTCATTCCTTGCTATGTGTCCTTAATTTTCTCATTTAATATTTTCATAAAATCTTTCTTCTATAATTTTTTTTTCACAAAACCCTTTTTGTGGGTCTCTTGGAATCAGTCTCTCTACGTGTAGGAATGTCGATAGAGGTAAGGTTGCTTACAGTTGTATCTCCCCAGACCCCGCAAAAGCGGGACCTACAATGAAAGGTGTTGTTGTTATTGTTGTTGTCTCATTGGTGTAAGGGACTATTAAGGTTCTCCTGTGCATACAAGGCGCCGCGATTAATATAAGTGGAATTCAAACTCATATTTATAGAAATAATTTTCAAAGAATTTATCAAGAATAGGGGGTGGCATCTACAAGAAATGACCAATGATTAATATAAATAGAATTCAAATCTAATTAAACTTAATAACATACAATTCTTAAATACTTCATTAGTCAAATTAATAGGTACAATTATTTTATTAGTTTAATTAGTTGAAATCAACTTGAACATGTTTTGATAATTACCTTTTACACTTTAAAAAAATCCCTGCTCCTGGCTTTTTTCTTGACATGAAGAGAAGGAGGCACAAAGTATTGGATGGTTATATATGTTTTATTATAAGACACCTCTCAAGTGTCTTGCCTTATCCAAAATAAATATTATATGACTTAAGATGACCAAATTCTTAATAGTTGCAATTATTATGAATCGTGGAGTTTTAGTTTTCATCTACTAACCGATAAATATAAATGACACTCTAATCGGGCCAACTATCTGCAAAAGCGCGCATATTATATGTCTAGTTTTATAATAATAAAAATTTATGAATAAAAATGTTCGCAAAATTTATAAGTAATATCACCCTTCTATTATTCAACTATACTATTTTTCCTTAAATTTAATAAATAATATTATAATATTTTTAAATTAAAATAAGACATTTAAGTAATTTAACAAGTATCTTACAACAAAATATTTATTATTTTATATATTACAAATTGTACCCTCGCTCTTTAGTCCTGTTTTAGTACCTAGGCTAGTCTATGAGTCTATGACTCACAAAATATTGGGAGATAGGTTTTTCTATTAGTTACCCCATGGTTCAAGATTCCTTTACCTAACTATTTCCGCTCTGTCTAATGATTAATGAGACTAATTCCAATTCCAAAGTTATCAGTATACTTAGTCCAAATCCAAAAATCTATATCAGAAGAATCATACTAAGATATACTACAAAAGAATAATAGTCTTATTCTTAAATTACATAATTTCAAATAGATATACAATTCTATTTATATATTACTTTTAGAACTCTTAATATATCGTCAGTTATCTTACAGGATAAGAATAAAAATTGATGTAAATAGCTATTTTTCTTCTTTCTACTAATTATAAATTTCAGACTAAAAAATTATGCAAAAGTTTTTTTCTTTAAGTTTTGTTTAACTACATGCTAAGATATACTACGAAAGAATAATAGTCTTATTCTTAAATAAATATACAATTTTATTTATACATTACTTTAAAAATTCTTAATATATTATCAATTATCTTAGAGGATAAAAATGAAAGTTGACGTAAATAGATATTTTTTTTTCCTACCAAATTTTAGCGTTAAAATTATACAATTTTTTTTTTTTTGATTAACTACATATACATATATAATAGGCCAAAATAGTAGCATGAGCATGCTCATGAAAGGTGAAGAGGTCATTTTCTTTGCTCAGCATACAAAGTCAAAATACTATGTGTAATTCATCAAGACAAATGCTACAAGTGCTAATAATTAGGGAAATTTCCTTACTTTGGCAGTCTTCATGATGAAAGGTGGCATCAAATTTGACCAGCATTAAATGCGCTCTTGATTGGACGAGTTGCTCATCCACATGCATGCTAACCTACAGATTTCAGTGGTCATTTACTCTTTCTCATTAATTGCCTCCTCTATTAGTACCACAGTATAATACGGCCCCCCTACATTTGGCATTTTTTTATTCTTTTTATTTTGTACAAATGAAAGGGTAATTTTTAATCCAAATCCAAATTCAAAATAAAAAGTACTTACTGTCACGTGATCTAAACAGTAATGAGAGTTACTTTTATTATAGGGTTGCTTTGCCTCAAAATTTCAGTCTGCGTGAATTGCCCTGCTCTGTCCTCCTCATTACACTTGATGTTTATTGAGGGATTACAATCATCCAATTGTGTGGGACTACTGACTAGCTATCTATTCTCTGTTTGCTCTTAACTGTTTTGCTCATACATATGGGTACAAATGTCACTTGTATTGTGACTGGTTTGGTTCTATTGTGTTGTTGCCTTTACTGTCGTCTTATATCATGATTTAAATTCAAACATGTAGCTCATATTCCCAAAAAAAAAATAAAAATAAAGAGTATGGGTAATAATGAAGATAGGTTATATCTAGAGTTCTATTATGTTCGGAATTGACATATGTTGTTTAAGAATGCTAGATACTATATAGTTTGTACCATTGGATTGATTGTTGTGTGTAATACGTTGCTAATTGTAGTACGGAGTGAGGACTACCAGATTAGTAGTGAATTGATCAATAAACAACTCATAAAGAGTTCAAACTTGATTAACATAAAACTTTAATACAACCAAACTTAATATTTTATAAGGTGAATCTAATAAATCTCGATAATTTTAAATTAGTTAGTAGGCACTAATGAAAAATTTAAATGTCACTCTTTCATTTAAACTTTTAATAGAAGAAGATCATGGAATAGATGATATAGAGGGGGAGTCATATGTACACCAGGTTTGTGCATATAGCCAAACATCTTTAATTCCTAGTCAAATGTCCCCGGGGAGGGAGGGATGAGAAAGAGGGGTTTAAAGGCAGAAAAAATAATAAATCATGATTTCATTTTTTTTTTGTGATGCAAGAAAAATTAATGATTTCATTAATGTAATGTTTGGTTAGACGTAATAAATTTGATAATATAAACAAGTTTGTAATTATGTTTTAATTACCTTGTTTAGTTGTCTTAGAGTATTGTAATAAAAGGATTATCTTATAATTATGATTGTCACAAATTGAGTAGTCATAATTACAATCTAAAGTTGATTGCATTACATTGTCACAACATTACATCCAGTCAAATAATAAGACACACACAAAAGAGAATCAAAGGGGAGTGGCCGGTGGTAGAAAGGAATAAGAGCACTAGCAGCATGAAGAAACGAGTGGGAGAACGGAGGCTCGCGTGTCCCACGCGTGACAGTGTTTGCTTGGCAGCCGGCGTCAATTGCGTGTGACACGGGGGGGGGAGAACGCATTGGTTTTTCTCCCCGCGGGACTCTCATTTTTGTCATTTTGTGATTTTTTAATTTGTTTTTCTTTTTAAAAAAAATATTATTTAGGTAGTTAAAAAAATAGTTGTGCATTATAAAGTGAGTTCAAAATAAAATATTTAATTCATTTGTTCTTAAATAAGTTTCATTTGTTGAAAAAATGATTAAATGTAAGTTCCAAAATTGTGAAACTTTTGCTGATATGGTATCCCAGAGTTCCAAAAATCGAAACTCTGGCTGGGAATGCTCTAAAATCAAGAAAAATTAGCACGATATTCTTTTGAATGAATCCGAAGGAGTGAAAGGACATTAATTCATAAGTACTACTTTTATTTGACAACAATCATGTGAAGCCATGTTGTTTTTTCAAAGGTAACAAGAGATATCCGAGTGATTGAAATGCCTTTTTATGTAATGGCTAACATAAGTTTAGTATTAAGTCGAGCCAGGAGAATATTTTTAGAGATTAACTAGAAGTGTAACTTGCCCTTAGTTTAACCTTTTTAATTTGTAAATTTTGTACTCTCTCTTCTAAACCCTTTAATTTGTGAATTTTGTGCTCCCTCTTCTACCATGAAGATTTTTAATGTGAACTATTGAGCCAAATTTTTGATTTTAGTTTTAACCAAAAATATTTAATTTTTAATAATAATAAAGTATTAGAAACTTTCTGATCGAGAAGGCTCGAGTTTGAATCTTAAAAATCCCCACATTAATTTATTGCGCTAAGTATGGGGAGCCTTTATGCTTCAAGCCCAAAGGACATTCGCATAAGGGAGCGTATTAGAACATAAACTTACTCCTAAGCCTTCAACAGTACCATTAGTTTAAGCTATTGGTTGAGAATATGGTTCTTGAACAAAAACAAATTTGAACAATTAAAAATATTTTTGTATCTATCCAAAAGGAACTTTTTTTGGAGCTTAAGAATCCAAAATTTATCATTCAAAATAGTTACAATAATATTAAAAAAATAGGATATTACCAGTAATTTACTCATAAAAAATGAGCTTAATCTGAAGTCATTTTCTTTTTTAAAAGAAAGCAAGCTTTCAACCCAATGAAATGCAATTTGTAAATGTTCAGTTAATAATTAACTGAAGGCTAATATCAAGTCAAACTAGGAAGTGCATTGAATGATTATTAAGAAGGTGTTTAATTTTTATATAAATAAACTTTTTTAATTCGATAAACTCCTGCCCTCCTTTCTAACAAAATAACATACAGACTCCTATTTTGAGGTGAGTATTGACTATGGAGCCAAATTATTGGGACATTAATGGCTTTTTCAGAGCTTAATAACCCAAATTTCATAAAGAACTGCAACAATAATTATTAATAAAACACAATATTAACAGTAATAACATTAACAACAACGAAATATATGACCACGGCATCATTTACTAGCAGCTAGACTCCAAAGGAAAGTGAATCTAATTGAAGAGCTAGTCAGAGGCTACATCAGTACGTTATGTAGTAAACTCCAAAATCCTGTGATGGGTACGTCCACGTTTTTAAAACGATCCCCTTCCAAAAAAAAAGGAAAAAGAAATTTCCAGCTTTCGACTACCGCTAAACAAACACCCATTTTCAGATCTCACATGCATGTCCTTTTTACTTCTGAATACCATGATGATCGATGATGATGATGATATTTTTGTTATTTTTTATCCCCTAGATTTTCAAAACAAGATAAATAAGAAAGTTAAATTAAAATTACGAAAATTAATTCCCTGGATTAATTAAAACTAACTTACGAATTAATTTAGTTTCATCATGATTATATCACACAATCGCAATGGCAGCCTTGCCTTTGTTGTTACCGTTGTTGTTGAAGCTGGTACTGTTTTGTTGAAGCATGGAGTTCTTGCAGTGAGCAATGGCACCTTGGATAGCATTCTGGAGCTCCTCCATTGTCGACGTCTCCGACGACCCGGATCCGTATTTGTATCCCGGACCCACCGGCAGCCCGGCCCGGTTCAGGACCCCGGAGTGGCTCGGCGACGATCTCATCGACGAGGGACAGCTCGCCACGTATCTTCGCTTGATGATCCTCCCGCATTTCAAGTTCCCGGAGAATGTCGACGTCGATGTTCCGCTTTTACAGCCACCGGCGGCGGTGGCGGCCATATTCTCTCTCCTTTCCAGATCCGCAGCGCCCGACACCGTCCTCGCCGGGCCACCGCCATTATTACCGCCGCCGACCCTGGCTTGTTTTTGGGACGAGAGCTTCTCGTACAGAGGCTTCACCTTCTTCAAGTACCTCCGAATGACCTCCTTCGCAGACGCGGTGGTCTTCTTGGCGGATCCTCCGTCGGATTTGGTCCGCGGCGGCGGTGGATCCTTCTTGAAGATTCTAGAGAGAGAAAAGTAGGACGACCTCGGAGGGCGGTGTTTGTTGTTGAGGCGGCGGAGAGGGTCGTCCTCGTCGGTGACAGAGCTGGGGCGGGAAGACTCGCAGCAGGGGTGGCCGGCGGCGAGGAGGGAGAGGTCGGCGGCGAAGGCGGAGGAGGTGGTGGAGTCGGTGGAGGAGGAGGAGTCGCGGGAGGCGGTTGTGGTGGTGGCGTCTGTGGCGGAGGAGGAAGTGGAGGAGGAGGCTAAGAGGAGTGTACGAACCATGGAGATGCGAGGAGAGAGATGGAGGGGCAACAGCTGGCCCTTGTAGAACAACTCATCTGCGGGACAGAGCGCCGCGGATGACTTTCGAGGAGAGAGAGAGATTCGGAACTCGAAATCAGAGGATGATGAGGACGAGAATGAATGGGTTGGTGATGATGGGAGTGTTTTTGATCGATTTGATGATCTGGGTATTTTCTTCCCCATTATTACTGATGAGATGATGATGATGATGATTGATTGATGGGTTTGATTTTTTGAGTTTTGGGATTAGTGAGTGGTCATCATTCTGGGATGAAGTGAGACAGAGGTTACATGGTGGGAAGAGGGGGGAGTGAAGTCATTCATTCATTCATTCATTGATGTGAGCGAGAATGATGAGGCGCTTGTAGGATAGCGAAGGGACGAAGGAGAAGGCGGAGGGGTGGAGAGAGAGTGGCCGGATCCTATTTTTGCGCTTGTAGTTTGTTAAGAGTTTTTTTGGACTCCCCTTCACGCGCCCTATATCTACAGTCTACGGCCCATTTATGTCACCGTACTTATTTCTTTAAAATTTTTCAAGAATAATATTTGCTTAAGCCTTTTTTTTTTTTCGTTGATAAATTTAAATTTATCAACTTTAATCTACATTAATCTACCTCAACTTATTTTACGGACTTTAATAAAAATATATCAACTTCAATCCAATTTAACCAACTTCAACCCACTTCTCACTGTTTTAACCAACTTTTACCTATCAAATAAAAAAATTCAACCTACTTCAACCCACTTCACTCATTTAACAACTCATATTTCCTAATGAAAACAACAAACCCTAAGTCTTAAATTAATAAATACAAAAGAAATGATATGGCTCACTAGGTCAGCCCAAGAAATCCCAAAAAAAAAAAGTGTCGATCATTGGATCCTATCCTCCCAGAGGAAGAAAAAAGGTAAAAAAAACCTTGTTACTTCTGTATTCTCACTTCGTTAAAGGAGTTTGTAACAATTAATATATAGCTATTTTTGATTTGATATATTCTTGCCACTTTTAGAAACAAAAATATCTACGAAAGTGTGTGAATTTGAAGGTTGTGGCATCAACTAGTAACATGTAAGTTTGATTTTGTCAACTTAGGGCCTGTTATTTTTAGTGGGAAATTAGGAGTGTGGGATGGGTGATTGTGAAAAAGGAGGGAAAAAGTGGGTGAGTGTGGTATTTTTTTTAAGTGTGGGAAAAAGTGGGTGAGTGTGGGTGAAAGTTGAATGAAGTTGAAGTATTAGTTATTAATATTTTTTTGTTTTATAATGTAATAATTTTATTGTGATAGTAATTAATAATGATGAAGTTTTTTTATTTTGTTTATTCTGTTTTGTTCGTTTTTATTTTATTTATTTTGCTTATTTTTTATTTTTTATTTTTTTATTTATTTTATTTATTTTTTTATTTTTTTATTTTTTTATTTTTAAATTTTTAATTTTTAAATTTTTAATTTTTAAATTTTTAATTTTTAATTTTTAATTTTTAATTTTTAATTTTTAATTTTTAATTTTTAATTTTTTTTTAATTTTTAAAATTTTTAATTTTATTTTTTTTTATTTTAATTTTTTAATTTTTAATTTTTTAATTTTTTAATTTTTTTGTATTTATTTTTAATTTTTAATTTTTAATTTTTTTGTATAAATTTTTTTATTTTTTATTTTTTTGAAATTTTCCGTTGGTTGTTTTTCAAGAATAAAAAATACAAAAAATAAATACAAAAAAAATAAAAAATACAAAAAAGTAAATACAAAAAATTAAAAATAAAAAAATTTAAATTTTTTAAAAATAAAAGATAAAAATAAATACAAAAAAAATTAAAAAATACAAAAATTAAAATTTAAAAATTAAACATTAAAAATTAAGAAATTAAAAACTAAAAAATAAAAATAAATACAAAAAAAATTAAAAATTAAAAATTAAAAATTAAAAATTAAAAAATAAAAAATAAAAAATAGAAATAAAAAAATTATAAAAATTTAAAAATTAATGAAAAACAAAAAAAATAAAACTATTCCATAATATCTGAAAAATTAAAACTGTTCATAATTGCTATCAGATGATTCGTACACACAATTACATAAATTATAAAAATTTTCAAAATATAAGAAATGGTTGTTTTATGTAGGTGTGGGAAGGAGTGGGTGAATATGGGAAAGAGTGGTATTTTTTTTTAAGTGTGGGAAGAAGTGAGAAGAGGGGGGAAGAAGTGGGTGAGTGTGGGGTAGGTGAATTTCCCAACGAAAAGAACATGGCCTTAGTAAGCGTTTTTGAGTTTAAAGTTTATTACGTCGCTCTGAAATCATTTCATATAAAATAAATTTTATGTAATATATAAGTTGAAGTTTTTTAGAAAAAGTTCAAGTGATTTCTCAAAAACATAATAGGTTTTATATAGAGAGAATTATTTGGCTAAATAGCTATTTGACAGTTGATATTTTCTAATTAATTGCTTTGGGGAAAAAAGGTTATGAGAATGTGTTATTGATTGTATTTAACAGCTAAAAAATATCCAACATACAAGCCTAGTATGCTTTATTAAAATTCTTTTTCCTTTTTTGTTTTTTGATAACCTTCCGATAAAAAATTACAAACTTATTTGACTTTTTCCTTCATGCAAGACGGGATTTAGAAAGTCATATTAATTTAATACGTTCCCAACCTCTTCGCCTCTGAAAGAGATCGACACTAGATGCTCGACTTTGTTTCCATCTAGCTTTTCTAAGGGTGGGTATGATAGAGGAAAAAATTATTTTTTCAGAAAATAATTTTCTTATTTTACGTTGTTTGGTAAAATAAGGATGAAAAAATTATTTTCAGAAAAAAATTATTTTACCCAATTTGAAAGAAATTGTTTTCCCTTGAAAAAGTAGGGAAAATAATTTTCCAGAGCTGATCTTCATTGTCCAATTTTATCTCTCGTTCTATTTTCTTTTAATTGTGCCCAGAATTACTTTATTTTCACTCTCATTTTGTCTCTCATTCTTCCCCTTTTTTTCATGTTCATCATCTTTATCGATGATTTTCATCGTTAATCTCTGCAATTATTTCTTGAGTTATTTGACCTTGTTACTGTTGCCCTTTTGAAGAATTTCACCATCTAAGACACACATCGTCTCTCCGTTCGCCGTTTTCTTGAATATGAGTTTAATATCACTCAAAGTAACTGGGTAATCCTTGAAAATAGTAAAAACAAGTAAGATTCATTAATATTGACTTTCTCTTTTTCTAGGTTTATTACTGGGTATATTTCTTACTGATGTTTTGGGTTTAATTTTGAAGATGAGAGAGAAACAAAATTCGTTAGTTGGGTCGGGTTAGAGCAGTGAGCAGGGGAAGGGGTTGATGGTAAAAGAAATGAAGTGAGGGCGGGGGGTTCATTCTATCAAATAGCAAAAAATAAAGTGGAAAGAAAATAGTTTTTCAGTCTACCAAACAGTTGAAAATGTTAGTAGAAAATCATTTTTCTTTGGAAAATACTTTTCATGGAAAATGATTTTCTGAGAAAATAATTTTCCTCCCTACCAAACACACCCTATATAATAACATATTTTTATGATCATTTGACACTTTCAAAGAACTTAAATCAAGTTAAATTTTTTCTATGTTTCATATAATTAAAAACTGTATTTGCGTACATGAACAATACACAATACCTGAAAGTAGCTATCAAAAAAAAAAATGATTAAAACTCAATTAAAAAATTGTGAAGTTTGTTATTTCGTTTGAGTGGGTTTATCAAGAGATAAGTAAAGAAATTTAGTAAGTATTTCTAATTTTTATTCAATTTACTACTTTAATTTTGTAATTTTATTTCAATATTTAAATTATTTAGCATTTGTATGATATTATTCGTATTTTTTTTTAGATCTGATTGGATGTTCTATAAATCAAGAAAAAAGTGAGAAAATTGTGAGTATGAATTTTTTTTCTTCATATCCATTATAAGTACAAAATAATATGTTGGCAAATTACAAAATTTTCTAATATGTACACTTCAATTAGTTATGGTATGATATGCATGAAAGTTGACTTTAACATTATGATCAGAATATGTTACCAAATATGATATAATTATATGTTAATATAATTTTACTAGGTTAGTATGCTTGAATTCAATTTGAATATGATTACATGTTTATATGTTAAAATATTTTAATATGTTAGTATATACATGCTAACATGCTATAGCGGAGCCCATAAGAAGGTCAAGGTTGCGGAGCCCCACAGCGGCGTCAATGGCGACGACAGAGAAGCCATGGCGGGCAAGTGAGATGTCGAGGTTGATGGTGGTGATTTTTCCAACGCCGCCTTTGCCGGAGGTGATGACCATCCACCCTTGTGGTGGTGCCAGCGAGCTGAGGTTTGCGATTGTATTGGAGAATTGACTTGATGATGGAGAAATTTGTGGGTGGTAGTGTTTATGAAGGGGTTTGAAGGGAAATGGGCTGGGTTGGGTTAGAGGAGTAGAGAGAAGAGAGAGAAGTGAGTCTGAGGGGTGAGCATTGCTGCAAACGTAGTTGGGGGAATGAAGGAGGGAGAAGCAGTAGAATTGGAGAATTGTTAGAGACTACGAATGGCGGATTTTTATAGTATCATTCTTTAGGGTGAGACAAAAAAAGAAGAGATCGAGTAAACAGAAATCAAAATGGCAATGGAGATGTAGAGAGAGAAGAGGTGAAATGGAGTTTTGTGTACGTCACCCAAGCCAACCTGTTGACTTTCTCTTTATCCTTTAACTAGTATAGACCCGTACTTTGCACGGTTATTTATAAAATAGATAATAAATTGTTTACAAAAGACACATAGTTGCTATTATTATTTAAAAAAGAAGACACAAATAAGGTACTTAGTAAGTGATGTTGTTATAAGTAAAAATAAATTTTCACTATAAAAATATAATCAGCCTAGTTATTATAGTTAGAATTTTTAGTATTATATACTTTTTTATCCTTTTCTTTTCGGGGATTTTTATCTTTGAAAATAGATCTATTCTAATCGCAATTTCATTCAAGTTATCTCAATATGTAGTTATAATACATCAAAATTAGTCATCCATTATGTGCTTAGGCTCCTCCTTTTAAAATCATGATGTTAGGTAGCATTTTGTTGCAAAATATGCCATCGAATTCTTCTTTAGACAACATATCTCCCTAAGGTTAGTGTTCCACTTAAATCATGAGTTGCAACACAAATAATTTGTTGTAGATTTAGGACCATAGATTTAGTAATTTTAAGTGATTTCAATTAAGCAATTTTTTTTTTTTTGAGAAAAGGGGGACTGTGAAAATAGTGGATTAATTTAGAAAAGCAATAAAAATTATCATATATGGTAGCTGGTCTATTGATTTGAAACTACCTACCAATTTATATAAGTTGTCTCATCTTAGAAGGAAAGGTAATGAGTTAGTAGAAAGGCGCATGTTAAGATATTCTAGTTAAATCATGGATCATAATTAGTTGCAGCATATTCCCCACAGAATTCTGACTGTCTAACTGTCTGTTTAGTTAACCCATAATTTAAAAGCTCAAAAATAGTATTTTCAAATTTGTTCATTCGATTAGCTAACCTAAAATGGGGTTATTTTATTTCTTGAAATAAGAAGGACCCATCAAAATCTCAATTAACACTTGATTTTAAAAAAAAACCCCCAAGAAATTAAAATTTTATGTAACCTTACCTTGTGATTTGTGTCTTAAGTTAACTATATGACATGACTAATGATTTTGAACATTTGTCATGATTTATGAAAAAAACCTACAAATAGTATTCAAGAATGCATTACAGTATTTTACTAAACAACAAAAACTGTTACATTAATTTAAGCATCCATGATAGTATTGAATGTATGCCACGAAAAAAAATATATAGAAATAGTATTCAAGTATGCATCGTAATTTCTAACTAAAAATGGAAATATTCAAGCATGCATTATAGTTTCTAACTAAACAATGAAAACAGAAAATTACATTGATTCAAACATGCATATAGTATTGAATGTATGCGATGATTTTAAAGAGAAAACTGAAAAATTATATTTGTTAATGTTGGAGGCATATTTTGAAGGTGAATAAGTTAATCAAAATCGTTTTAAAGATTTTATAAATTAGGATCAACTTTTTAATATTAAACTCATCACATATGTCCATTAATATAATTTTATCCTACTGCTAGGGTTTCTAACCCAATGAAATCCCCCAACACCCTCTCCATATTCTTCTAAACCTCAACCTAACCACCTCACTCAATTTCCAAAATAGCAAAACTTTTAAAGATATAGAGAACTATACTCTTATCTACGTATGTAAAAAAGAAAGTCAAAATTCGTGGTTTCTTTTATATATCTTAACAGTAAATTTTGTAAATTATGAAAATCATATTATAATTTGTAGTATAGATATTTGAAATTTTTTAATTGATGTAAATAAATAGGTCACCAAACAATTTAGATACACGTGAAATAGTTTGCATTGTTGTTTCCATTAAAAATTTGAAACGCCAAGGAAGATGATCAAATTATTAGAGTTTTTCTTATTAAAAAAAATCCTTAAATGAACGACATAAATAAAACATGAAAGAATATAAACATAATTAAGCTACTAATACAATATAATATAATATAAGCAAGAAAATTTTAACCTAAGTCATAAATCGGATGGAAATAATTAAGAATATAAATGAATCAAACCAAACACCACCACTATTAATCAAGCCTGACAAAAACTACACCTAAAAAAGTGAGATTACGAATTGTAGCAAGAAATCAATGATGGTGTCAATTAGTGAAAGATTAAATATCAAGAAAAGAAAATTAAGCCACATATAGGAGGGAATTACAACAAAAAAAAGTATAAAAATTTCAATCAAATACGATCAAGCATTTTGACACTACTAATTAATTACAAAAGAGGAGGTCACTTGCTAACAAGTTAACAAATTAATACAAATAAACATATGAGGAAGGGATCGATAATTATTATATATCTGGAAGTGAGGTAAAAAAGATCACTTTCACACACATGAGCAAAGAGCAAGACAGCAGAAGTGATTTCAACTATGAGACATATTCTAATGTATAATTTAAAATGTGAGTAAGAACTGCTTGACTATTTACACTAATATTGAAGATTCAAGAATGATATCTTTTCTATCTATAATTTCCATAGTTATTTGTTACTAACTACTTCATAATTCATATTTCCATAATTATGGGATTATTCTTTATTAGGATTTGACTTTATTATTTAAAATAATACCAAAGGTATAGCCACTCTATAATCTTTATTTCAACCATTACAGAATCATACTTCTCGGGATTATGCTTTCCTAGGATCATTTTCTTAGTTGTTAATGGTTTTTTTTCACCATTACGGAATTATACTTCCTGATGTTATACTTCCCGAGATTAATCTTTTTCTACAATCTAATGCTGATAAGGAGACAGAATGAATTCAAAAGTTTTAAGAAGGATATTGTTTTTATAATTTTCACAATCACTAATTACTGCATAATCATTCCTTTTAGAAAAAAAAAATACTTCATAATCCTCATTTCGACAATTATGGAATTATACTTCATAAGATTATACTTTCTTACGATAATTTTCTTATTAATGATTTTTTTCCTTGCTACTATGTGAGAGATTTGAAAATTATAAATTAATTATTTCCAACAATCGAATGGTTGTGATGAGGAGAGAGAATAAATCAAAGGGTTCGAAATATCTAATTAATGAGAATGTAAGAAAATTCCACATCATCACAACATTGCTTTTATATATAGTATAGATATGATATTGTTATGTTGTTTTGATGAAAGACAAAAAGGAAGCTTAGATAATAATATTGTTTATTGTTTTAAATTTGATTTTATCAAATATGGTTATATTGATCAAACTTATTTGGTTGTCATACATAAGTTGCTATTATTATGATGGAATAATTTTGTGTATGTTTTTGAATTTGGATTATCTAAATATGGCCACAATATTTTTATATCCTTTCCTAATATCTTGGATGGCCTAAATTAAGTAAATAGACAATTTTGGAGACTCATATGCAGAAAATCAACTAATTAGCCGTTGGAGGAAATCAAAGTAGTCGTTGGAAGAAATCAGCTGAAAATCAGTCAGTTCAAGGCCTTGAAAACACTTATCAGTGCCTTAAAGTTCAATGTGAAGATCAACTTCCTATTTTTATGTGTAACGGCTAGTTCAAACTCAAGGAGCCTATAAAAAGGAGACAAAGTAGCAAGAGCAACTACACAGAGAAAGCTAGCACTCAATTGGCATACTACTTCCTCAAGCAAACATTGGCATTCATTGAGCTTAAATTTGCTTTCCTTTACATTTGAGTTGTATTGTTAATTGTGTACTTGGGTAGGATTATAGAGTTGAAAGGTCAACTCTACCAAGCCTAGTTGAAGTGTTCAACTTGAGACTTGGAACTTACAGTAGGTGTACTCTAGAGTTGTGTAATCAATCCTCCTAATAAAAGTTCGGGTTAATCCTAGAGTTAGGGAACTCTAGGCGGGGATTAAGCCTTTTGAGGTCCAACTTCGTTAACAATCGATCGTGTTTTGTCCCGATTTACTTTTCCACATTTACATTTCGATTGTTTAGCAACCTTGATTATCACCCTATTCACCCCCCTCTAGGGTGATCTTATAGCCTTTGATTCTTCACAACCTGTTCAGGATCATGTAGAAACTCCAATCTTAAATTTATCTATCTCATCAAAAATATTCTCTTTCGGCTCAGAAATTATCTTAGAATTTTAGAATCAAAGTCTTTAATCTTCAATATGTCTTCTGCTGACTTTATTATGATTTATTGGATATGAGCACCACATATTTACATAGTACAAAGATGACCCTTAAATTAGGATCAAGAGAAGCTTTTAAGTAGTAATGGAATGGAGCTACCTTCCTTCGACTTTGACACAATAGTTTCAAGTTTTTAACCCCAAGATTTATATAATAAGTGTAAAAATGAGTGAGGGGTTGACAATTCAAGAAACAGCAATCCAGGTATCTCATTGAATCCCGCCAATATAACCTACAAGAAAATCCCACCCACATTCAAAACTGCATATATATATATATATATTATTGCTTTGATTATTCTGAGTAATTGACGCCCACATTTCACTCTCCATTAGAGCATTCCCAGCCAGAGTTTCAATTTGGCCTACCACGTTAGCAAAAGTTCAACAATTTTGGAACTTGTATTCCATCACTTCTCCAACTTATGGAACTTCAATTTTAATCATCTAATAAAAATATTGGTTGTAGACCCACCTCATAACACACAATCTATTTTTTAAATCATTTAAAAATTATTTACTTACTCAAAAAAAAACATAAAAAATATTGAAAAAAAAAAGTCGGCCCGTGGGGGAGAACGACTGCGCATGCTTCCCCGCGTGGCATGTTTTTGCTTGGCCTCTCATCTCCTGACAAATATTACTGTGGGGCCTACGTTCCACCCTCCAAAGGCTAGCTGCGGATGCTCTTAAACATTCCCCCCAATCCGGCTCTCTTTGAATCAAGATTTTTTTTGGATAAGGCTAAAGATAAGATTTAATCTTGTGAGGCAAA
>JACYFF010031958.1:10010383-10022149 GCA_017589665.1 Selenicereus undatus | reverse complement strand
AGAAGCCCTCTGTTCCCATTCCCACGTGGCAAGGCGGTATTTGTGATTGGAATTAGAATTAATATACATGTAATTAAATACCAATACAACCTCCTGTATAATAATATTTTTACCAGTATTATCCCCATGATAAACTCCTTTTACGTGTCACTATGATGAGATACAACACCGAGCAAGCTGCCATGCAATTTGTAAAAGGAATTGAAATCGCCTCGTGCTCCCATCATCAGTTACTTCAATAAAAAGTTATGGTGTTGATCTCAATCCTAAATTGATTTTGTAAATACAAAAAACAGCTAAAGTGGAATGCATTGAATTCATTTTAATATAACCGATTGTTAGAGCTTTATTTTCATGTTCATTTTATTCTTATTTACTTAGTTATTCTTATTATTTGTAGCATATAATTGCATGATTAGTTATATTTGCATATTTAGGAAAAAATAACGATAAGAAAAAAAATATGGGTTATTGGACCAAATTTAATTCGTAGTTTTAATTATGGGTTAAAATAGTAATATTGAGCTAATTTTAAAGTAATATTTATTTTTCTTTTTTTTTTTCAGGTTAAATAAATCATCAAGAGTGTTCCATTCCGAAGTATTCAATAAACTCGGGCAAGTTGCAAGAAGAAGATGCAGTATTATCGAGAATGAAGATTGGGTCAAGAAAATTTCAGCCCAAAAATTGTTAGCTTGGAACGAAGCGCAGCCCAACAATTTTAAGTACTTTGATCTTAACCAAAAAAAAAAAGAAAAAAAAGGGTCCAAATGCCTCAGAATCATGGGCCGTGAATCGTCCCCTATTTTTAGCCTTTCTCTCTCCTCAACCCCTTAACTTTCTCCTCCTCCTTCTCCATGCCACACAAACGCTTGATTCACCTTCATCCTCTCCACTTCTCCCTCATCACCACAAGCTCCACGGCATAGTCACCACACCAACCCCATCATCCCCACTATAAAAGGGGAGAAAGGAGGCAATCAATCAACACTCTCCATCTCCTCTCTCTCTCATCCCCTGTTTTTTTTAGCCTGCTTGTTCACAGCAGTGAAGCAAAAATAACAGAGATCATTTGTCAAGCAATCATCTAGCATCATCATATTCATCATCTGCCTCTGTTCTTCATCTTCTCCATCGTCATCATACTCTTCACCCCATCACAATCATCATCATCTTCACGATCAACATCACAGTAAACTCCCATCATCACCAACTCCGATCATCACCACGATCGTGATAATCGCTCACCTAGATACTCCTCTGATTTTCGGTTGCTTCTCTGCCTTCATACTCTGTTTTTTTATTATTTGTTTTACTTAATTATCTTTTTTTTAATGATTTTTGTTGAAGTTATTTGTTTTAGTTTTAATATGTTGGGCTAATTTAACATTTTTGCTTGACCTAAATATTATATTTTACCTTGTGTTATTTTTGAGATTAATTTTGTGCCTAAATTCATATTATGTTTATGAATAATCTAAGTTAATTTGGTTTAATTGTTTGATATTGAATGTTAAATTATTTCTGTTTGGCCACCTAAATGATTCTAACATTTAATTGATGTTAACAAGTAACAACTTTTGACTATTAACGTTAAAAGAATCAACTTAGGTCTAAATTACATTCAATCTGCTGTTGAGGATTTAATGGTTTAGGTTAAATGAAGTTTTTCTAAATCGTCATGCGTTGAGTCTTTAATTTATTATGCTGTAGAGTAATAAATTAAGTGACTTAATAAAATTCATCCTTAGACGTTCTAGGGTGTATTAAACAGTAAAGGAAAATAGGGGTTACAGACGTTCTTAACCTTCAGTTTAACTATTCAGTAAATATAATATCTGTATCGATGATTGAATAACATAGCATGGTAAAATATACATTAAAGGTCGAGCAATTTGTTGTCTTCTATTTTCCATAAATTTTATTATTATTTTAAAATTTTAGTACTTTACAATTGAATTATATTAGCTAATAGAATATTCTATCCAATCCCCCCCCCCCCCAAATTAGTTTTGTTTTTGTTCGCGATTGTTTGAGTTATAAAATTAGAACTAGGAGTACTAATACGTTTTTTTATTTATGAGACTTCATTCCTAAGTAGCTTAAAATTTATTTCCTCATGGGATCGACCCTACTTACCCTAACTATAGTTTTTAACATATACTTGAAAAGGGTATTTTGGTTATTTAATTTGTAGGCACTGCGACAAGCCTTACACTGATTTTCAATAAGTATATAGGTATTTAAGGTATGTTCTTTTCATTAGGAAATCGGGACATAAATGAGTGAAGTGGGTTGAAGTGGATTTTTTTTTGTTGAAGTAGATTGAAGTGGGTTGAAATTGGTTGAAGTTGGTATACTTTTTATATGATGGATAGAAGTTAGTTAAAATAGTGAGTTGAAGTGAGTTGAGATTGGCTACGTTGAAGTGTATTGAAGTTGGTTGAAGTAAGTATTTTTTTATTAAAATGGGTTGAAGTGGGTTAAAGTTGTTAAATTGAGATTTACCAACGAAACGAACAGGGCCTTAGGTACGTTAAGCTAACTATTTTTAAGCTATTTAATCATTCAATATTTAATGAGGATTATTCTAGTAAATATTTTCTTATTTCCAATCATAATTCCACATACCAAATATAGGATTAATAATCTTGTAGGCACGGAAAATTTAGCAATAAATACCATGTTAAAAAAATCAATATAAATTGATTATTTGGGTCAACCCATTTAATTAATTTTAATTTATTTTAATAATTTGGGTCGAATCAACTACCAAATCATGACCCAAATGACTGTCAAATCAAAAGTCAAATTGACTAACAAGTCAAAGGCCCAAGAAGGCGAATAAGTCACAAAGCCTAGTAAGGGGATGTGGATTCTTTCCCTATAAACAGAGCACTACTCCGTACTACTCAGAAGGTGGAAGATTCATTCATTCTGAAGGCATTCTAAAGACTCAAATAGCTAATTTTCTTGAAGGAAGACAACAAGCACAATCAAAGCACGTGTCGTCTACTATCGAAGATCAAAGAAAACTCGTCTTGATTAAGATCAAGTCTCTTAGGCCATCTCTCGAGATCAAATTCATCGAAGTTCATTCAAAGGAAGTCAAATCAACCAACTTGATCGTAATTCAAGTCAACCGACCCTCCTTCAAGTACAAATTGAAGATCGAATCAAAGAACTTTTATTTGTTTACTTATAACAAATACACAGAGATTGTGCCCATATTTTCTGAAATCAATACAAATTAAATTTGTCCATATTTCTTGTCTTATTTATTTTTAGACTCGAAATATGTGTTTACAAATTTTGGCACCCTCAGTGGGACATCTCCGCCTCTCATCTCTTTCTCTAAGCAAATAAGTTCTACATTCCTTTGAAGAAGACATGACTTTCGAAAACGCCATCCTTCAATCTTCAAAGAGGAAAACTATCACTGCTAAAAAATCAACTTTTTTCGACGGATATTTTGACGGAAAAAGCAACATTTTCCGTCGGAAAATGACTTCCAACGGAAATTCCGGCCGACTACGTCCATCAGAATAAGGGGGTCGAGAAGGGGTTCCGACGGAAATAACTAGTTTGTCGGACTGGTCTCCGATGGAATTCCGACAGAATTGGGGTAGCCGGCAGACTCATCTGTCGGATGCAAAAAAAAATTCGCAAAAAAATTTGAAATTTTTTTTCCCCGATTCCGTTGGAAATTCCGTCGAAACCCGTAAGAACCCGTCGGCTATTCCGTCGGAATTTTTTAAATTTAATTAAAAAAATAAAAATTATAGTACTGAACAACAAAAATATTTTTCAATGCATGTAATACACAATAAATTCTCATAATTTATGTTAAATTGATATTAGGATTAAATTATGCTTCATTAATTAAAAATTATATTCTTTAACAACAAAGTACAAAATTGATAGTAAATTATCATTCTAACAAACTAACATCAATGTAACAAACTAACTATATAAACTATTAATTTGCATAGTTATATGCAAACCAATTACACAAATTATTAAATTTAATGTATATATTTAATTAACAATAAATTTATACAAATTACATATAACAAAACCTTATCAAAAAGTCGACGACGAATAGCGGCGAGAGGAGGTAATGGCGGCAACCGGCGTTGGGGCGATGGCAAGTAGCGGTGCTCCCTCTCTCTTTCTGTCCCTCTCTATTTTACGAAACAAGCAACAAAAAAATGAAGCGAAGTACGAGTTTTATAGGAGAATGTTCGACGGAATATTAAAAAATTTTGAATTTTCTATCCAATTAATTCGGGCAAAAAAATTTGAATTTTTTTCCCCGACGGAATATTCCGTTGGAATTTTGTCGGAAATTCCTACGGAATCCCAATTTAGTCGGAATTCCGACGGAATTTTCCGTCGGAAACTTCAAAAAAAATTTGATTTTGAAATTTGAAATTCGTCCCAGTTCCGATAAAAAAGGACTAGTGGGCCGATGGAATCCGACAGTTCCGTCAGAAATTCCGACGGAAATGTGGTCCGTTGGACAGTTCGTCTTCCCTTTTTGCGTTTCCCTTCCTTCCGTCGTCGTGTCCGCCGGCCTCTCCGCCGGCCTCATTTTCCTTTGCCATTTTTCGTCGGAAAAGACAGATTTTTTATATCGGATCTAAATCTGAAGGGGTCACAAATACTAGTATTGCTTTTGGCAATCGAAGCACTGGAGTGATGACTATGAGCATAGCCGAGGTTGCTGCCTCCATCATCGCAAAATAACAAGTTGTGACTCTAACTTTGTAGTCACGCAAAACTCAAAAATCTGGCTCCAACTTGCTTGTTGATGGAGTCAATCAAGCCGTTTTCCTCCCTAATTTGAAGTTAAAACCTTTCGATGTCTTCAATATGAGGAAGACTCGACCCTGTGCACAGGATGAATTTCAAGCCTACACCAATAATATCTTCCAACCTTTTCGAGGAGGAGGATGATTATGGTAGTAGCGATTCTTCACCAGCATCTCCAAGGGATTTACTTTTCTTACAAGTTGAAGTTGAATCCTCTGACACTATCTTCATGCCAGTCATGGTGACAAAGGCTATGAACTTGGAGGAAGAATTGACAAATATGAAGGCAACTTTGGAAAGACTCTCTAAGGAGAACGAAGAAAAATATGCTCAAATTAAGCATCAAAATAAGCAAATTGCTGATTTGAAAAGGAAGCTGGAAAAACGGTCATTTGAAGCTTCAAATAAAAGCTCAAGCAGTGAAGATTCTGACAAAGAATCCAATCACAATAAGGAGTTTGACGATCAACGCAATCCAAAGAATGATTCAACCTTGAATTCAATGTCAATTAAGCAAATTCAAAATTTGATAGCGGATGAGGTAAAGACCCATCTAGAAGGAGGTTCTCACAGAACTCATCATCACAGCAAGCCTTATATGAAAAGGATTGATGCACTGCGGATGCCTCAGGGATTCCAACCTTCAAAATTTCATCAATTTGATGGCAATGGAAACCCGAAGCAGCATATAGCGCACTTCATCGAGACCTGCAATAACACTGGCACGAGTGGTGACCTTTTAGTAAAACAATTCGTGCGATCTCTTAAAGGTTTTCCGTTTGGCTGGTACACAGATCGTGCTTCTGTATCCATCGATAGCTGGGGGAAAATGGAAAATGAATTCTTAAATCGCTTCTATAGCACACGCGTGGTCAGCATAAGCGAGTTGACTAATACTAGGCAAGGGGATGAAGAGCCAGTCATAGATTATATCAATCGTTGTCGTGCCATCTCTTTAAAGTGCAATGATCATTTGCCTGAATCTTCTGCTGTTGAGATATGCGCTCAAGGAATAGAGCGGAATATCTTATACGCTTTGTAGGTAAACAAGCCCAAGACTTTCCAAGAATTAGCAACACGAGCCCATGATATGGAGCTTACAATCGCATACTATTGAAGACGACTCGATGATGATGCATCAGTGACATCGTCAAGAAGTAAAGGCTCCATGCTTAGAGGCTATGAAGAAAATGAATGTCCTTATTCTGAGTCTGATGCGCCTAAAATTCGTCACAAACTTCTCGAGAAAGGGATTATAGAACTCCCACAGTCAATGCGCCCTGAAGAAATTGGAAGAACTAATGATCCCAAATACTGCAAGTATCACAGGATCATTAGTCATCTTATAGAGAAGTACAAGACATTCAGTGGACAAGTTCTGCAACTTGCAAAGGAAGGAAAGATCGCATGAGATGAAGAAGACACCGAAGAATCTGATTGATAATCTATTAAGATCATATTGGAAAATGCTTTGCAAGAAGAGCAACCCAAATTCAGCATTTAGGATGAAGACTTTCAAGCCGCAAAACAATTTTGACTCTTAAAGACTTCCAATTCGCAAAACAATTTTAACTCTCAAGTCACCCTTAAGACTTTCAAGTCCAAACTTCTAGACTCTCAAGTCAGCACATACTATCATGTCACCACCGGGACGCTCAAGCCATCAAAATCAAAGACTTTCAAGTCGGCCAAAGACTATCAAGTGAACAAAATTACAAACTTTGAAGTGAATTCAATGACTCACAAGTCATCAAAGATAAGGACCCTCAAGTTATCAAAATCTCAAATCATCAAAATTAAAGACTCTTAAGTCTCCAAGATTCAAGACTCACAAGTCATCAAAGACAAAGACTCTCAAGTCATCAAAATCAAGGCTCTTAAGTCTTCAAAGTTCAAGACTCACAAGTCATCAAAGACAAAAACTCTCAAGTCATCAACATTAAAGACTCTTAAGACTCCCCAATTCAAGACTCATAAGTTATCAAAGACAAAGACTCTCAAGTCATCAACATTAAAGACTCTTAAGTCTCCCAAGTTCAAGACTCACAAGTCATAGAAGATAAAGACTCCTAAGTCTTCAAAGTTTAAGATGCCAAAGTCATTGAAATTCATCTAAAGTAAGACTCCTAAGTCCTCAAAGGTAAAGACTCTGAAGTCATCAAAGATAGAACTATCAAGTTATCAAAAGCTTAAGACTCTTAAGTCTTTGAAATTTAAGAAGAGCCTAAGTCTTCGAAGTTCAAGACTCCCAAATTATCGAAGTTGCTGACTCTCAAGTCATTGAGCAAACATTTGTGTTGTCTAAGCAGATTTTAATTATCATTAAAGTGGTAGACTCTCAAGTCATTAAAGATCATAAGCCTTAAATCATTGAAGCTTGTGACCCTCAACGACACTAAGTCAGCCCTTGCATTGTTTAAGTTGTAGACTCTTAGCACGCCATTAAATTGGGGGGCAATAGCCATATGTCTCTTCCTCTAAGTTGGTGATGATAGTGGTGGGGCCTTCGTGTTGAAGTTGTCCAACTCCTCTTTCGAGTTAGCATCAGCGACAACGTAGGCCTCCTCCTTCAAGTTGGTGGAGATGGCGTCATAACCTCTTCCTTCATGTTGGCAACGCAGGCCTCGTCCTTCAAGTTGGTAGCGATGCCGTTATAACCTCCTCTTTCATGTTGGCGACGCAGGGCTCCTCCTTCAAGTTGGTAGCGACGGCGCCATAACCTTCTCCTTCATGTTGGCAACGCAAGGCACCTCCCTCAAGTTGGTAGAAATAGTGCCATAATTGCCTCCTTCATGTGTTGACATACGTCCCCTCCTTCAAGTTGGTGATGACAAGAACGTGACCTCCATCTTTATAATAGGGAAAGTTACTCGATACAGACTCGCACGGCAAGCCATCGAAGGATAAGAAAAATAGGAAAAGTCACTCAAATTGGACCTATTCAATGAAAGGCCAAAAAACCCCCCATTTCGTATTGCTTGTGGCAAGTGATAGAGAAAATGATCCATTTAGTTCAAAGTTTTAAGCATCCGACATTTCAAATAACGAACCTGCAAAAGCATTAAAAGAAAATTGTATGGTTGCTTGACATGTGCAGTATAGCCGTCTTCAAGTTGGTCACACAGGTGATGCACATCTCCTTTGGAAGATTTTTGCCTTTAGAGGATTCAAGGTTAACCCATTGATGTGCTCAAAAGGGTTAGACATTCAAAGGTTAAACCCATAATCAAGTCAAATTCGCCTTCGGAGGATTTTCGTCTTTGAAGGATTTTCGCCTTAGGGGTGAATTCAAGGTTAACCCGTTGATGTACCCAAAAAGGTTAGACATTCAAAGGTTAACCCACAAGTCAAATTCGCCTTTGGAGGATTTTCCTCTTTTGAGGATTTGCGCCTTAGGAGGATTCAAGGTTAACCCGTTGATGTACCCAAAATGGTTAGACATTCAAAAGTTAACGCATAATCAAGTTAAATTAGCCTTTGGGGGATTTTCGCCTTAGGAGGATTCAAGGTTAAACCGTTGATGTACCCAAAAGGGTTAGACATTCAAAGGTTAACCCATAATCAAGTCAATTTCACCTTTGAAGGATTTTCGTCTCAGGAGGATTCAAGGTTAATCTATTAATGCACCAAAAAGGGTTGTATATTTAAAGGTTAACCGATATTAAATCAAAATTCGCCTTGTGGAGAATTTTCTCATTTGGGAAGTTTGCCTTAGGAGGATTCAAGGTTAACTTGTTGATGCACCCAAAAAGGTTATATATTCAAAGGTTAACCGATATTAAATCAAAATTCGTCTTGTGAAGAATTTTCGCATTCAGGAAGTTCGTCTTAGGAGGATTTAGGTTAACCTGTTGATGCACCCAAAAGGGTTATACATTAAAAGGTTAACCGATATTAAATCAAATTCGCCGTGTGGAGAATTGTCGCCTTTGGGAAGTTTGTCTTAGGAAGATTCAAGGTTAACCCGTTGATGCACCCAAAAGGGTTACATTCAAAGGTTAACCACAACAAATTATTGCAAATTACAACAGAAAACAAAGAACTAGCAAGGTTGTATAAATTTGTAAAATAACATTCATTGAGACAAACAAGCCAGAAAAAAATACAAATTGTATTTCAAGTCTATATTATCTAAGAAAAAAAAAGGGGGCATTGTGGGCCAAGAAGAAGAAGAAATGCAAAGAAAAGCGGCGCAAAAGGAAGCCAATGAAAAAAAAAAACAGAAGAGGAGGAAATGCAGAAGAAAGTTGCGGCGGTGAAGAGAATTAAGGATGAAATTACCTTCAAGTGTTGCTTCATTAGACTATTGACAATAAAGTGTTGCTGTTGTTGTTGCTGCTGTTGCTCAACTCTCCTCGATTTCATTGCCACAAATCTAACGGTTGGCTGCCGCAGAGAGAGGGAAATGGGAGAGAGAGAGATAATACATTGAAGATTGCATCTTACAAGATTACACTGAATATGATGTTGGGCTCACTCAGAATAAAAAAAAAATCGAGACATCAGTCACGCTTAAACACCAAGATTGTGTACGTGACCTAATCTCGAAGGAGTAATTTGTAAGCACAAAAAAATTAGTAATAAATACCATGTTATAAAAATAAATATAAATTGATTATTTGGGCCAACCAATTTAATTAATTTTAATTTATTTTAATAAATTGGGTCGAATCGGCTACCAAGTCATGACCCAAATGACTGTCAAATCAAAAGTCAAATTGACTAACAAGTCAAAGGCTTAATCAATGGCTCAAGAAGGCGAATAAGTTACAAACCTTAGTAAGGGGATGTAGATTCTTTCCCTATGAATAGAGCAATACTCCCTACTACTCATGAGGTGGAAAATTCGTTCACTCTGAAGGCATTCTGAAGACTCAAATGACTAATTTTCCTTAAGAAAGACAACAAGCACAATCAAAGCACGTGCTGTCTACTATCGAAGACTAAACAAAACTCGTCTTGATTAAGATAAAGTCTCTTAGGCCCTCTCTCAAGATCAAATTCATCGAAGTTCATTCAAAGGAAGTCAAATCAATCAACTTGATCGGGATTTAACCGACCCTCCTTCAAGTACAAATTGGAGATGAATAAGAGACTTTTATTTGTTTACTTGAAACAAATACACAGAGATTGTGCCCATATTTTCTTAAATTAATACAAATTATTTTTTTTTATATTTCTTGTCTTATTTATTTTTAGACTCGAAATATATGTTTACAAATCTTTTGAGTTGTTTTCACTTTAAAATCTTATGTACCAACTAGAAGGTGAGAATTCATAAACTAAATCCTACTATCAAAAAAGGCTCTAATCTTGTCATTAATTTTCATCCAACATACTAAACACCCTACATGTGTAATAAAGAATTTATAGTGACCAATCAAACTTACTATTTAAGAGGCTCAATGTGTGTGTATCATTCTTCTCCAACTGATAACTTAAACACAAATTGTTCTGCCTAGTTTTATGAATCATGTTGTCCAAATCTATTTATTGGCTTCGTTGTTGAAAGTTTTGAGTGGGATTTTTTTTTAATCACTAGCGGAAAGGGAGGTTGTAATATTTGATTGTCAAGGAAAATATACATGTCCTTTGTCAACATATCATTCAGTATATATCCAGCACCCCATCCATTCATATCCTTTCACAGATGTCGATCGATTGGAAGTGAAGGATTGCATGTGCAATCGAATTATGATCCCTTTTCTCACAGTTTCAAGAAACAAAATCAAAAACAGAACATCAGTTAAGGATATCTGAAATAATTTTAAAAAAACTAATTAAACTAGGAAAACAATAAATGTTTTGCCACAAAACACTTTTAAGTGTCTTGCTTTCACTTAAAATGTATATTATCACATATTAATGATGCAAAGAATTCGAGTTTTAAATTTATAAATCTCAAGTGCAAGGTTATACCATTGAGTACTCAAGATGTCGTCCACTGGGAGTTGGGTTTCAAGTACCAGGATTAGTTTAAGTGTTCAATATAGGCCACCTGAAAGGAAGGAAATGAAATCTAAGCTAAATTAAACAAATGAAAGCAAAAGAGGTGGCTTGAGGCTATGATTTAACCAATTGATTAACTAAATAGACAAGAAGAGTTCTAACCTATCCGACCTCAACCAAAAATAAGAGATGGTCGGTTGTGCCATCAAAGATCACCTAAGCCCTCTCTCAAGGGTCATGAGCTAGCCTAATTAGCCTAACCACTTATTTTCATGGGGTTAGCCCAATTAGACCATAAATTAGCAACCTTGAGACCTAGCTAGAGTCAGGACGATTTTCATGTCCCGAGTCCGGCTATCCCCCCTCCCACGCTAGCCAATCAACCTCACCTCTCGGAATAAGTCAATCGCCCAAAAATAACAATGAAAGTTCTCTCAAGCATTTCATCGAACACTTGGCAGGCGTGAGGGAAAACTCTAAGTTCTAAGCGAAAATTGGGTGTGGTTAGGTCCAATACAAGTCTAATTAACCATCAAATGGCTAATCACAATCCAAGCAACCAACCTTAACAACTATTATCAGCAAAACGCAAAAACCTCAAACTAAACCTAAGCTAACAAATAACTCAACAACATGAACAAAGGGGAAGTTAATCTAGTCTAACATGGATTACAACAACTAATGAACACAAAATCATAATAAAAACTAAACATTTAAGCTAAATATAATCTAAACTAACAAGATTAAACAAAAGGAAAACAAGAACAAACATGAAATAAAAAGAGAGAGAGAAGGAAAACTTAGGCTTGAATTGATTGAATGAACTCGAAATCCACAAGCTTGAACCCCAAAATACAATCTAATCTCCTAATCTAATCCTCATATTGAGGTTTTTATTGGTTAAAATCTAACCTAAACTAGTCTAGAAAATCGGCCAAAAAGAACCCCCAAAAGAACCCCAAGCCAAGCCCTTTTGTAAGGAGCCGGGAAAAAATCAAAACA
>JACYFF010031958.1:9920325-9995383 GCA_017589665.1 Selenicereus undatus | reverse complement strand
CAAACTGTAAAGCAAAGTTTAAGAGTTGATGTACATGAGATTTGAACCTAAATTCACAACAACTTTAAATAAGAACGAATCCTATAGTGGTGGGCTCTGTGTATTTGGTAGCTGCACAAAATAAAAAAAATTCTATGAAGATCTATTCTTTTTTTTAAAAAGGGGACATTGATAAAAATCAATTGATATACATAAAAATTTTATATAGAGAGAAAAAAAAATCAATATATAAAATATCTAGATCTATTATGAAGTTCACAAACTTTATTAGTTAAGGCGAGGATTTAGAATTGGGACCTGAGCCGATAGTAATTCTATTGTACATACCTATGTACCATATTTAGGTACATACCTATATAGGAGACGTCATATAATAGAGTTAAACCCTTCATTTCCCCAACCCAACAATGATTTTCGTAATTCTCCCGGCCCAGTCGACTAGAAAAAGGTACATTGTAGGGAACAAAAGGTATACTGCAAACAAGAAAATATACACTATAGGTAAGAAAGGGTACATTGCAAAAAACAAATGGTATACTGGAGAAAGGAAAAGGTACAATGTAGAATAGAAAAGATACACTACTGCAAAAAAAAAAAAAGATACACGGCAATATATGGAGCACGTGTCAACTATGCGACTCCAGAGTGTGTACCATACTAGATACGTACATTTGTATCTAAAAGTTTTCCCCTGAGCTTATTCAATCCGGTATACCTGTACTCACATAGCGTTAAACTCGGCTCAGTCTTGCATTCAATTTTTCAGAAAGCGGGGTGGTCAATCTTTTTTTTGGGTGGTGCGGGATGGATTTTAGGTCAAATAAATTTTAATGATGTTATAATATAATTAAAATGGAAATCCATTCAACTTATGAACCTTCCAAGCCTATCTACTAAAATAAGTGGTATGGTTCCACAAGGTTTGATTTATCCCCCGGCAATTCAATGGGACGGGTGCCTCGTCCCGTCTATTACAACACTTATGAGTGTCAGTTAGTTCAACAGATAAATTATCTAAAAATTATTACTAAAGACTTGAGTTTGAATCCTACCTATATTGACCTCTTCGCTTCATTCGCACCAGAAAAAAGACGAAAAAATGCTACCCGATATTGTATCCCCCCCCCCCCCAAAAAAAACAATGTTGCCCAGTACGGGCTATGGCTGAGCATCAGAGCTCGTGTTTCATTAACCCCAACAATGTGAGATTCGTGGGCCGTTTTAAGCCCATAATGGCATAATTTTCCCATGCGGCTTCCGTCACCAGCCTGGACTTTCTCTTTCTTTATCCCTCTGTCTCTCTCTCTCTCTCCATCTATCTATTTGATAACCTGACATCGGCTTGTTGCCGAATCTTCCCTTTGGCGTGCCAACCGTTCCCAGAAATTCAAGCTTTCTTCATCTTGCGTTTAAGCCTCCATCTCTTCATATTCAATCTTCCACTTCTCTTCATTTTTCTCACGAAATTCCTTCCGATCTCTCAAGGTAATTCTTTCTGTTTTATTATGTATTAATCTTTACGTCTCTCTCTCTTTTTTTTTTCTCCGGATTTTACTCTTGATTTTTGAATTTTGAATTTGTGGTTTAATCGAGTTTCTCTTTTCGATTGGATCCGGATCAAGGAAGAATTGTGAGCTTCTTTTTCTTGTTTGGTTAGTGATGAATCAAATTAGGTGCAATTTGGTTGTGCTTCCGATCTCATATTATGATCTTATGCACCCTTTGATTAGACCCTTCTATCAATTTTGAATTCTAAATAATGAAATCGGGAAGAAATTTCTTTATGTAGGTTTGTCCCTCATAGTTGTCATGTTAATGTTAGGAGAAATTGATATGAACAAAGCAAAACCAAATGTTTATGGATTGTAATTCATTGTTAGGTAAAAATTGAAATCTTATATGTTTCAATCTAAAACTGTCTGCACTGATTCTCTGTTTTAATAATCGGGTTGGGCCAAAAAGGATTTTTTTTTTGTTTTTTGGGCTGAGCTACTTAATTTCTTTTTGAATTGCACATTAGCATTGTGTTGGTGATGGAACTTATTTTATCGATTTGTTTTGTATGGTTCAGGTGCAAATCATGTCTTTTGGACGGAGCGATCAACCTCAAGGGGGAACAGTTTATGAATATAGTTGGGCATCGTTGCCCAGCAACTATGACAACAGCTACTGTTACCAGCAAAATGACAACTATAACTCTAACAGATATAACCATTATGCTGGCGGGGCGTTTCACAACATGAAAGCCCATGATTATCACTACAATGCCTCCAGAAACTGCAGAGAGCGTGCGCTCTTTGGAAATTACTCTAGACCACATGGGTCGCCATCCTGCAAAAGGAGGAAGTTTTCGGAGAGTTCATGGGGGAATGATGTCGGCTATTATTGGCGACCAAATGAATATGACCATGCCCAATCAAACCCTTCAACTGCCAATGTTTCAGTTTCTGCCGCTACAGCACCTAGTACAAGTGCTCATTGTTATACCATGGGTAAACGTGATCGGTCTGATCTGGAAAATGATGACGAAGTTGTTCTTATGTCCAGGGCGGAGATTGAAAGGTGCTCCCCCTCAAGAAAAGATGGCATTGATGTGTTACATGAGACGCGATTGAGATACTCTTATTGTGCCTTTATCCAACAGCTTGGCATGAGACTAGATCTGTAAGTTTACTTGCAAATCAACTAAATCAATCATGACAATTTTATTGCTTTATCAATGGAAACTTGGAATGTAATTAAGATTGCAGCGTTGCTCTAATTTTGGCTAGTAAAGTATGTTGGTGCCACCGATTTTTTGATGCATGTTTTCTTATCTTACTGTTCTACTTTCTTTATGGACGTTGCAGGCCTCAAACAACAATTGGTACTGCCATGGTTTTATGCCATCGTTTTTTCCTTCGGCGCTCACATGCCTCTCATGACAGATTTGTGAGTATCGTCCCACCTTTTGTATAGCTCAATTTTTCATTTTGGGTTGTTCTTCTGAAAATCAATAGCAGGTGCATTAGCATCATATTGGGTTCTAGCAGCATTTGTATGGGTAATTTAATTAATTGCTGACGATCCTAGCTGAAATGCAGATCCCTGTATGATTAGCTGTGACTGAACATGTACCTCAGCTGACGGAAAAACGGCTATTAAGAATGAGAGTTCTGGCCTCTAGGTTTTGGGTGAATGATGAGCTTGCTTGAGACATTACTGTATTCTTGATATGGCCAGCATGGTACAAATTATGTCCATTTTACTTGCTGTACACTAGTCCGACTCCTGTACCAGTTGAAATGCCTGTGCTCCAAAGGAAAAGGACTTTGTAAAAGCGATGAGGATGCATTGTTGTTGGGATGTTGTAGCATTGTTGCAAATAGGTATTTGTTTTGGCATGGTTCAGAGGCATTTCATAGCACTAGATTTCAGTTTTGGATGTTTATTTTTGAACTTCGTTTTTAACTGTGTTTTTTGCTAAAAATATTAAGCCAACTATCCATTTGGACTCTTTTTACTCATTGAGGATGGCATATTCTCCCTTTTTTTTTTCATAGCTGGTTTACAATCTACGCTGCAAAAAGAGGTTTGCTGATATGTTTCTCTTGCAGTTGATTGCAACGGCTGCACTTTTCCTTGCAGCAAAATCTGAGGAGACAGCCCGCCCTTTGAATGATGTGGTGAAGGCATCTTGTGAAATTGTCCACAAGCAGGATCTAACTTTCTTGTCATACATGCTTCCTATTGTGAGTATCTTTTACTGTGCTCATGAGTATGGTGGTTATAAGATGATGTCATTTTGCGTTAAAATGGGTTGGTATTACATTGTCTGTTGTGCAGCTTCATATAATATGCATTGATAACACTAACGCAGATAAAAGTTAAATAATTCCTACTTCAGTTGTTGACTCATGTTTTAGCATAAAATTTGTTTTTATGACTCTCACATGCATGCATGCGGCTCACACACACGAGACACATACATCCCCCCTTCCTGATCTTCTCTTTTGTTTGTGTGTGTGAGCACGTGTGAGCTTTCTTTTGCCTATTTTGTGGTGCCTGAGAAGAAAGAGGGCAGGGTTGTCTGCAACTTAGGTGAAACCAGAGCCTGGGTCTTTGCTGAGATTGACCAGGAGCTGGGTTATCCGGCTGTATTGCTTTAGTTATTCATGCTAGTTCAATTTCTATCCTGTTTTCTTCTCTTATTATCCCTTGCAGTGCTGTACTGCTTGGCCCAAAGCCTGCGGGTACCTATGACAGACTATGAGTACTTTGCAGCTGTATATATGTTCTGCTCTTTCATTTCTTATGGCATTTAATGCATATGTGTTGCTATGCAGGACTGGTTTGAGCAGTACCGGGAACGGATTACGGAGGCTGAGCAGTTGATATTAACTACCCTAAACTTTGAGCTTACTGTACAACATCCTTATGATCCTCTGACATCCATCCTTAATAAGTTAGGCCTTTCACAGACGCTTATGGTGAATCTAGCAGTAACCTTGGTCAATGAAGGGTAAGTTCTTACCCCTTTGCCAGCCATTGCTTTCGCCTCTCTTTACCAGTGTTTTAGAGTATGTTGGAGTGGGTGGATTTCAGAGATCCTCTCTTGATGGCTTGGTTTTGATAGTGTGAATGTGTTCACTGTTATATCCTTTTACGTGTTGCGTGATGGAGAAAATCTTGTAAGCTGTTTCCTTTTCGTGATGAATCTCAAATTATGCTGTCAGTATATGCTGTAGTAGTACTGATAAAGCTCTGTCTTCATGATTTCTTTATCTTGTGAACAACTTTAATACTGTTCCAGCATAACATATTGATTGTTTGGCATGACAAATAATTGCAGGGTGTGTACAAGATTAGATGCTCGCCTTATGATAATCTTAGCTGGCGGATTGATATGCTGTCGTGAAGTTATGCTTTACATCTGAAGTGTACTCCCCGATGTGTTGTGGCTTGCTTAAACCTGAATGTATCTGTCACACTGATATTTGGCCATAGCAGATAGACATAGACTCGTCCAGGACCAGTTTTACAGGCTGGTCATGATACCATCAAAATTTGTAAAATGGGAGCAGAAAAGAATATTTATGGTCTTATAAATATTCTTTTGCTGCTCAATCCCGATAACTTCGTACTTCCTAAGGTACGGATTTGGGTGGTAGAACTGTGGTGATCAGTTGGTTGCAAGTTGGTGGATGATCAGAAAGATAAAAAGGGCGAGGGCAGCAGTTGTGAGGGATGCAGAGGAACTAAAGTCTAAAAAAGCAACTACATAAGACGTCCCATGGAGGTTGTATTTATCTGTCCATTAGTGGAGTGACTTGTTGGATAGTGAATGAACAATATAGTCAGCTAAAACAGTGGGATGTGTCGGTCTTGCTGCGGCAGCCTGTCCTAGTTACCCTGATTTTGGAAGTCTTTATCTTCCGTTCTCAAGCCTTGCTGTCATCCCTGAGATTTCTCATAGTATTGAAATAATTGAAGTTTTATGCAAGGGACAAGCACTGTGAATAAGAACAGGTTGCAATGCACGATAATGATGGAGTCCAGCTGAGTCACTGCCTTGTGTCTTTGCACTGTTCGTCTGGAGTCCTTAAATGCAGAGGGCTTGTATAAGCTTATGTTCAAACCAGAGAAATGTTAAATGTTCCTTCAATTTTTATCCATTTGTAAGTCCTGAAATACTTAGTCATGGAAGAGTAAGCACAAATTCTGGCAATTTTTACCTGCACTTTTTCCTGTTGAAGTGTAGCATTTCTGTATAAAGGTGACTGGCTTAGGCTTTCTAGAGTTTGTGTATGAAGAACTGAAGTGGAAAAAAAAAAAAAAAAAAAAAAAGAAATATGATGGTCTACCAACGATGCATATAAGTATTCAAATTATATCTGCTAAATTAGGCCATTTAAACCCTTCTGTGATGGTTCCCTTTGCAAAGACGTTGATATTGTGCTAAACTTTTCTTTTCTTTTCTGGGGACTTTATGTAAGGGTAATGTTTTGGTATATAATATTAAGGTTTAAGGTCATTCTGTCCGGTTGAGCTGCTGAATGTGGTAAGGCAGTTGGAGTAACATTTTTAAAACTGTGAACACTGTTAGGTTTTCTGTGTCATTGGAACTCTGTGCTAGGCTTAATTCCTATCAATTTTTGTTGTTTAGGTACTATGTCAAGATCCTTTATTTTCAAATTTGGCTAACTATTTCCTTGTGAATAAAATGTGACCTATCTTTTAACAAATGAGGTTGTCAAGGGTCCCCTCTCCCTCTTGGGCGGTTTAGATCTTCATGTTCTATTTCTATGTAAAGAACTATAATCTTACTCATCCGTGTATTGTAGAAAATTAATGGTCCAGGGTTCAAAATGGCTATCTGGTGTCATTATCATCTAGAGAAAATTGTACTTTTCTAAGTCCCTCTGAGGATAGCTTTGTGGTAGGGTGCTTCCAATGCCACATGGAACACCAATGTCTGATTTTTCCCTATGTTCTGTGCATCAACATAACAAGCAAAAAGGTGAAAAAGTTCTGTTTACTGTGACTGTTCTTGTATTCCCCTGAGTCAGTGTAGCTGTCCAGTCTTGCTGAGCCACCCAAATGTGAGGCTTTCTTGTATTTCAACTATAAAGCTTATTGATGACTATAATCTAATTTTATCAACTCGCTATTCCTTAAAGGTGAGCTTTTCTTCCCGGTTTTCTTTATTTCTGTTTTAACGTAAACCATGATCAATAGTACTGGTTCATGATGCAGGAACAAACTCAATGAGAAAAAAAAGGGAAGATCAAAATTGCATCTTCATTTTCTCTCTCTTTTTTTTGACCAGGACAAAATTGCTCTTTTTTTCATTCTTTCCCATCTTGACAATCAATAAAACTATTGTTGCTAATGCAGCTGTTTGAAATACCTAATGGCTTAAGTTCTCCGGCTCAACTGAGTCAGAGTGTCGTTGAGGTCATTTTGTTAAGTCAATAGTCATGTTTGATGTTCCGTCATATATATGAATCTCTTTGCTTTGAAGTGGAGAAAAAGAGTTTTTGAGTTACACTGATTTGTATGTCCAAGCCATATAGGTGAAGGCGGGGGTCTTGTGCTCGTGCTGGGTTAAACTTGGTTATTTCAAAGCTTGGCTTGAGCTCAATCCGATGGAGCTCAGCTTCACTGATGCTCAGTTTAGGTGGTTATAGAGCTGAGCCTGAACATTGTGCTTGGGCTTTGCTTGGATTGCATATACCCCTAGCTAAAAACATGTGCGTTACAGACTCCATATTCTGACTTTGCCCTTGCTCTTTGCACAACCATAGTACTTACGAAGATATAAGTGTAGATTGAATAAGGTTATCCTTTTCCGTTTTGTGGCTTAGTGACGTGGACTTCAGGCTTTGGTTAATACCTGACCCTCATGGTGAATACAGAATTTGAATCGTGCCCTGCTAGGTAGTTAAACATGAAATGGTATCCGTGGATGGTATCCAGGTTAGTCCATTGCCTTCATATAGAATGCGCTGGTTGGTACGTTTCAATGTGGCTAATTGTCACGATCACCTTATTATGAGAATGCTTCCTAAAATAACTGTGGCCTTCACATAATGGAAACATTATTTCTTGTGTTATCATCTGTTGGTTATGTCTTGATGGTCATTAAAAATATTTCTTTGGTATTATTTCTAATTCTTCTACTAATTATATATTTATAATAGCAGTGCGAAAACTGTCCTTATTGTCATTCTTTCCTCTCCTTCCCGGCTTCTGTTACTATTTTCTGATATTCTTTGATTGCTTCTTTTAGCAGTAATATTTATATTTCATTGTGTGTTTCTACCGCCGTCCAGTTTTCAAGAATATTTTATATCATTTTAGAACGGGGCTCTGTGCCAATCTTAGTTTGCTGATAGGGTTGATTACATGCTGGCCTTCCCCTAGACCTATGGGGGATATCGGTGTCTGGTGAGTGGTGATAACTTTATTTGCCCTCATTTATTCCTATGAAATTGTAAAGGTTAACAGATTAGAGCTATGATCAGGGATCTTATAATCGAGTGAGCACTAGGAAGATGAGGCTCAATATTCCGTTAGCCACCGACCAAAAAATACTAGGCCCCCTGTCCTATCTTTGGTCAAATGTTGTGGATGTTTTTCGTTCTTTAACATTATTTATCATGATTAAGGGTTGGCAGGGCCCATTAATTGCTTACCTATGAGGAGATTTTGGCATTGAAGTTTTTGGTGTCCTGTTTTCTCCAATAATCTCTTACCATCTTCCCCCCCCCCCCAAAGGGGAAAAAAACGAAAAAGGAAGCAAACACGTAAAGGGGGGGAAAAGTTTGAGGTTATGAACAGCTTTCTGATGCATCAAATTCTTGTTTCGTATAGCATATTTTGTTATTCATTTATTAATTCCATCAGCACATCTAGAGAATATTTTCTTGTTCAACATGTGGTGCTAACTTGGTGTCTTAGTTTGTCTTGGAGGTTTGATGCTCATGGATTATGGGACTGTCATATTTTCATAGCACGTAAATTTAGACAAATTGACCTTATCTTTTAATTCAGTTGGAGCTACAGGACCCTTGTGGTATGATGTCGGAAAGGCTTATGATGCTGAGGTAGCACCATTTGTACAACAGTAAATTATTCCCTTGATTATCTGTTTGTTGGTGATGTTTGTAGAGTTTGAGATATGATGTCATATATGAAGGGAATATTCTTTTGTCTACATACCAAAAGGAAATAAGAATCTGAGGATGATTTACAAGGAAGGAGTTATACGGCATGTAAAATGACTTACGAACAGGAATGCTGATAGACTATTTGTTTTTCAATTGTGTTTCGAGGATTTTGGAGATCTTTGAGACCCGTTTTCTGCTTTTGTTTTTCTCTTAATTTTTCCCCCTTTGGAATCTTATTTCGGTGGGGACAGCTATGTTACTGGGACTGGGCTTGATGCTTGAGGTATAATACATGGGTATCTTAAATAGTTGGGCTATTTCCGCGTTTTCAATCTAAAAAGAAGCATCACGTGTCTATACCCTTGTCGGCACGTTGGATGTCTGGCATGCTGGTTTGAGTTTCAATGAAGACAGTAGAGTAATGTAGGCAGGGAGGGGCCCAGGGCAGCAGTGTAGGTCGTATAAATTACGTTCCATGCAGTTATAATATTTTGCGTGGGGATGCTATCCGGCAATCCTGGGGCATTCTAGTCGTCGCTTTTTGAGGACACTTTTTTTGGGGTGGGGGGCTTGGTTCATATGTGATGTCATTCAAAATGCGAATGCACAGGCATCAATGAGCTTAACAGTACTTAAGAGTGTGTACAAGTTAGTCTTCTTTTTTCTTTTCATGTTCGAAATGAATAGACAAACTGTGCTGGATTTTTTGCCAAATTCCCTGAAGATGATATGGTGTACTACCCACAAAGTGTCATCGCGATGGGCCATTAAATTATCTGGCGTAAGGCTGTAGTAATGGCCTCAACGGCTTTGAATGGTTCTGAGCCTCCATTCCTTGAGTATTTAAGGTGTGGCAAGACTCTGAGAATGAGATGGCTGAACCTTCTGAGGTTTAGTGGCCTGTGGTTCCATGCTATTTCCTGTGTTTTTGGAGTCAAGTTTGTTGAATTGCTGGAGTAGAAAACAGTACTCTGGAGCAAAGCTGCAGTTGGAACTTGGAAGTGGATGCTTTCTATGTGGTAGTGAGATGTTACTTAATTTTCATACTCTTTGTCGGCAATCCAGCAGAAGTGTTCAACTAGATTGCTGCATTACTTTTTGGTAAGGCAAAACGTTCTGGCTTGTTCTTCTTTCTTGCAACGTAGCTGGAAATAAAATTACTGCCTTCTATTTTGTTTGTGCTTTTACCCTTGCCAATGGTGTAGTATGTTGTGATTTATCAATTTGCCAAACTGCCGGAGGTATTGCCTGAACTTGGGAAGGTTTGCTCTGGATTTGGTCTGAATGCCTTCTGTAATTCTAAACTAGCCATAAACTGTCTTTTCTGATGTTGCAAATTTGTGTTTGCAGTCTTCGTAGCTCACTCTGGCTCCAATTTAAACCTCATCAAATTGCTGCTGGTATCGCATACCTCGCCACGAAGTTGTTGAATATGAACGTTGATTCTTGCTTAAACATTTGGCGGGAATTTCAGACGCCGCCACCTGTTCTTCAGGGTATGTCCATCTTCTATCCCCCTCTCTCCAACGAGTCTTCTACGTTGGGTTTGACAAAATTAAATCGATTTGAGACAAGTAGACAACACTGCAAGACTTCTTTGACCTGAATTACCCTCACAAGTCACAACCTCATTGGGAGCTTTGGAACTTGTCCTAGGACCTAGGTTCCTATTTGCACCAGATCTGAGAATCAGAAAAGGCTGTCCGCACTGAGGTGCTTGTCAAAATTTCTCAATCCCATGATTAATGTGATGTGTTAATTGTTGCCAATACAGGAAGTGTGCACCTGTGTTTAATCCCTTAATCAGTTCTGTACTATCTACGCCTCTGGAGTAATTTATAGTGATCTCCTTGCCTACACCCGGACACAGTTTATCTTGGCAAGGAGCCCTTGGTTGTTTGGTGGCATTCAGACTGCCTACCAAGTAGACGCCCCAGGAAGTTAAATCTTGGGACAGCTTGTGCTAACGGATTTGTATGGTTGTCAATGGGCTATGCCTTGCCCCGAACTGAATCTGTTCCCCTCTTCCCCTAGTCTTGTGCTTGAATCTTATCTTACCCGTCTAGAACAGCCTGTTGTTAAAAAAAAGTGCTGCATATTTTTTTTTTCCTTTCCCTTCCAGTTATCCCACTTCTATTTTCAGTAGTAGATTCATTACTGTGCTGTTGCTTTTGATGACAGATGTATCCCAGCAGTTGATGGAGGTGTTAGGATTATAGCTGCATTTTACTTGTAGATGAAGTGGCACGTGTATATTTGGCTCAACAAATACATCTACTGGACTCGTCCACACCCGATCACAGCTTTGCTTGGCCTTTTGGAGGTCCCTGAGTACGCTCGGCCGATGCCCGATCCCTGAATTTTCGGACGAAGATGGCAAGGCACCTTGCTCTTGGCTGCAAGGGGGTTGGTAGCCAGGGCGAGGTCAGTAGTCCCTGTTTCATCACCAACTTTGATAGGGGAGTGTTTATGGCTTATGTTCTGGAGTGGCGTTTCTTACCTGTGACGTTTGATTTAACGGTCTTTTATTTCATACGATGCAAGCTTTTGAGTATCATGTTTCCACTGATGTATGACTATGAAGAATTGGTGTGTGCAATGAAATGCTGTGGTTTTCTTTCGCTCATCATTGTGATATTTGTGTACAATGGATTGGTATGTGCAATGATTGTTGAATTTGCCATACAAGCACCCAATTTAGAGGTAGAGCATGTTCATTATATATGCACGATTAAATCATAGCCAAACGTCAAAAAACACCAACTGTTAAGCAAATGGAAACAGCAACCAATGCTGTTGCAAGAATGTTGAGAACACCCTCCACAGGAAGTGAAGAAGCTGTAGCACTTGAAGAGCCCGAAGCCATGGCACTGTGAGCCGGCTTTGCAGGGCCGAATGCAGCCGGTAATTGAACAGAAGGCAAGGGTGCTGGGATGGGGCCGGCAGTGGTTGTAGCCACGTTGATGTCGACCTTCTGGCCTAACTGGCAGTGGTTGAGGAACCCACAAATGTAGAAGTGGTGGCCGTGTTTTGTTATGGTTATGCTGTCGTTTCCACTGGTGTAGGTTGCTATTGGGGAGGATTTGTTGCATGCATTGTAGTCTTCGTGTGTTACTTGCATCACATTGTGGAACTTGGTGTACACAAACACTGTAAATGCCACTACTAAATCAGTGGATTTTTTTATCAGATGTAAGGTGTGGATAGTAACCATTTTTTAAACGTTTGATGTATTGTGTAAAAAAATCCTAGCCGCCTCTCTTCTTCTTCTTCTTCTTCTTCTCTCTAGAAAACCCTTCTCCTCAATCTAGTGTCTAGGGGTTAAAATTGACATCTTTGCTAATGGTAAGTCTCAATTTCTACCTTCTTTATTTTTTTAAATTATTTTTGTATTGAGTAAACTGTTTATCTCTACTCTCAATAGTCTCTCTGTACTCTTTTTCGTTGGATGGTACTTTTCTCACTCTTGGAGCGAATCTATTAATTTAGTTTTGAACTATTATGGTTACTTTGGGTTATGATTATTGATTGAATGTAACACAGATATACAACATATATTAATTCTTCAAGCTTTGACTATAATAGTTGGTAAAGTTTCTCAATAAGAAGGTTATGAGGGTGTTTGGTAGCAACATCTTTTTGAGAAAAAATAGTTGTTTGAGAGGATTTTGGTTGTTTTGACCAAGTCAAATAGCTAAAGGGTGTTTGGTAAAGAGCTGTTTGCAATAGCTGTTTGGCTCCAAAAAGCTCTTTTTGAAAAAGCTATTCCCATTAGCCTTTTGAGAAGAGCTTTTTGTAGAAATGACATAATTATCCATAAGTTTGAAAAAATTACACACATCTCATTAAAAACTAATTTATAAATAAGGGCATAAATGAAATTTTACCAATATATTTTTAGAAACAGCTAATTTTTACCAAACACTTTTTCTAAAAACAGCTAATTCAAACAGCTAACATAAACAGTTAATTCAAACAGCTAATACAAACAGCTAACAGCTGTTTACCAAACAGGGCCTATATAAGTTTGGTAGATTTTTTTGTTAAAGGCTATATTATAAAACAATGATTAAGTGAAAGAGGAGCATTCAGAAGGTACTAATTAGATTTCTGATGCTGAGGATTTATTTTTTTATTCAAGTAATATAGTTGTTTAAAATTAGAGATCTATTATAAATGTACTATAACTTTCAATTTATGAATTTATCCATTATTATCCCAAAAAAACCAAAGAAAAAAAAACTTTTGATGTAAGGATCTATAACAAGCAACACCCTTATATTACTTCATTTCATCATTGTTTATAATTCTACCCATTAAATTTTAATGTGTCTTGCCCTAAGATCTTCATGATCTCGCCCAAAAAAAAAATAAAAAAATAAAAAAAAATGGAAGAAGTCTATAAGAAGCTGAGAGAGAGAGAGAGAGAGAGAGAGAGATTACCAATCACATCACCCAGCCGGAAGGTCTTGGCGGCTGCCCACTGCTTGTATTTGTCCTCATCAACGGAAGTCCAACCAGCAGACTCCCCCACTCGATACGCCGTCGCATGGGCTGCCGGACAAGGCAGCGCCACCGCCAACAGCACAGCCGTCACTGCCACAACCACCATCTTCCCTGCCATTGGTTGCGTTCTTGATTCTTTTCTTAGCTTCGGCTTTCGGCCCTGTAATAATTCGATGTATGCTTTGCAGCATTGTTTAATTTATACGAGGATGAGTATGGTTTTCAATCCTGAGTGAACGTTACATACGGTGAAGTTGGAAGGTCATAATGCATCCACTGAGACACTAATAACTAATAAGGGCTTTGTAATCTCACTTAAGTTGCAGTTCCAATAATTTTTTTTTAGTGATCCTGATAACTAATAAGGGCTTATGACCGTCGACAACTCTCAAAATTTAGTTGAGATTGAACAATAAATTCTTAATTGATTGATATCATATCGTATTTGAACTCTTTATTTTACCTCAAATATAGGTGTCAAACACTCAACACTCGCATATGGGCATGAGCACCTAACACTTCATGTCAAGCCAGAATTATAGTACAAGATTTCTCAAAAATTTGTCGAGTCCACCGAGACACCTATGTGGGTCGTTCAACACTTCAACATGGGCATCACTGAGTCCCAATAACATTTTCTGCCTAAATTAAGTTAGAATGTTTAATTTCGTGAAAAACTTGGATTTCATTCAGTAGTAGCAATCACAACAGGGGTCACTGGATGTCGTCGACAAGAGCATCGTCCACAAATACACGATAAGCACTAAACTGTTAAACAAGTAAAGAAGCAACCAAGGCAGCAGTCACTGCACTGATGAGAAGGCATTCCAAAGGAGCAGAAAAAGCAGGAGCATCACTTGAAGGGCCAGGAGCCATGGCACTGGCAGCCGGCTTTGCAGGAGTGGAAGCCACTGACTCATGAGAAGGTGAAGGAGCCATGGCTGAAGCCGTTGTGGTTCTACGGACATTGATGTCAACCTTCTGCCCAGACTGGCAGTGGCCGGGGACCCCGCAAAAGAAGAAGTGGTGGCCGTGCTTTGTTATGGTGATGCTGTCGTTTCCACTCGTGTGGGTAACAATGGGGAAGGATGCATTGCATGCCTTGTAGTCTTGGTGTGTCACTTGCATCACGTTGTGGAATTGAGGGGCATAGTTAAAAACTGTCATTGCACATTAAACTTGAGGATTGTTAGTCAATAGGGTCTTTAAACCAGGCGAAATTGAATTTACAGAATTGAAGACGCTCAATTAGTTTAACAAATACTTCGGTTTTTTTTTACTTGGTAACAATTGACAAATATTATGTCACTTTTCCGATCACTAGTGCCTTAAAAGAGCCAAATTAAAGAGCCAACAAGAAACACAATCACCAAAAATATGTAAAAGTTTGACCCATATATAAGACGATCTAGTTCATCCTATATAACCACTCATACTAGATTTGAAAGGTAAATCCGCTAATAAACAATGTTAATACCTCTGTCATGTCACTTACACATAAAATTAACAAGATTTTCAGGTAAGCAACAGTAGAAAGTATGCAAAAGGAAGGACCACAAGGTTTGGTAGCTGGAAACAGTTTAAGGGCCGACATTTTGTATTCAGTTTGTGATAACCTTTCAAAAGTTGTATTGCTTCTACGCTAAGAATACTAAGGAAAGAAACAGTGGACACTCACCAGACCCCTCAAAGACTTCTACAGGAATCCAGCCTGATATTTTCGTATTATTTTTTTTGAATTTAATAAGACAATAACAAATTACCCAAATCATCCTTTTTTCAGACCAATAACTTTGAGTTTAAATCTGCAAATGAAGTTTCAGGGACCAAGAAAGTATTAATTAGGAACTTGAAAGTATTGTTGTTCAATTTACATGAAGCTGTGCTGCCATGAAATTACATTATTATTATTTTTTCACGAGGTTTAACTAATTACTAAGCAGATGTGTGTGTGTATATATATATGTATACACACACACACACACACACACACACACACACACACACACACACACATATATATATATATATATATATATATATATATATAAACTGTCAAAATTACAGATTAGAGGCCATAAAATGTCAAAACACAATACTCTTTGCAAGACACAGGGGGTAACTATATTATAGCAACACATTACTGTTGAGATTGTGAAATTCTTTGTCTACATATGCATGCTTATCGCATCATTTTGCCCAGATGTTGTGGGCAGAGATATCATACTTTCAGTAGAATATACAGGGCGAGGGGACCAAAGTTTGCTCAAGGCTTGTCTTTTGGAAAATAAACAACTATGAGGGGCAACTGTAATGGGAGCACTATGATGGGTTTGAAGCATTCAAGGCCTTCATTATGGCAGAAATCAAAAAGAAAACAAATGTTATCTCCGCATGCCTGAAGAAGTAATTGTTTTCTTTTCCTTCTCTTCAGAATGATACCTGAGTGCGGTAAATTGTTTATAAAGTTGAGAACATAAAAGACATAAGTAGCCATATACAGTCTCACTTTGCTAAGGTGTAAAATATAAGAGTATAAAATTTATAAATTAATCACAAAAAGTTTTGTTTATGTTGGACCTTATAGACAAGAGACTTTGCTAGTTATTAAATTACGAACAATATTCATCATGGATTATATGAGACTAGATATTATAACAAAAACTCTATTCTTACTAACAAAAAGTACACTAAAATTACATGCACATTATGGCTGGTTTATCTTAATTTTTATCATTAAAATTCCCCTTTCTATCTAATTACGCCGTCTCATGTTAGTAACAATTTGGCATCCATTTTGTTAGTATGTATAATAAAAATGATCGATAATATAATTGCTAAACAGTAGGCAATTTATATTCATTTACTCAGTAATTACAAGGGAGCATTAGATCAAGCCTACAGAAAAAAAAAATTTAAAAAGGTTCAAAAAAACATTTCATTCTAATCCATAATCCATAATCAAACGGAAATTGAAGTTATGGCACAGATATTTTGATTTAAGAGCACAAAGACAATAATTACCCTCTGTCGTGTCACTCGCGCATGGCTTTAAAATTTTCAAATTTTTTAGATGACACTAAAAACCCATCAACATGAATAATGGGGAAACTTTATATATCTTAGAGTTTATATAATATACAAACAAAAAGGCATTGAAATAAAGAAAAAAAGTAGGAGGGCACTTAGAAAAGGATAAAGTGAAAAATGCACTTCGCTAAATCTAAGATGTTGAACAAAGGAAAACAGGCTTTTCTAAGGCCCTGTTCGTTTTGTTGGATTAATTCATACCATTTTGATTTATTTCAGCCTATTTTAACTCACTTTCTACTATTTTAACCAATTTTCACTTGTCGTATAAAAAAAATTCAGCCAACTTCAACAAAAAACTACCCACGTCAACTCACTCGTACTCATCGTAACCAATTTCATCCATTTTTCAACTCGTATTTTCCAACAAAAAGAATAAGCCAGCATAGGAATTTAAGGAATTTTCTTCAGAAGAGAGATTGGATTATGTGGGCAAGTGATTTGGGTCCAATGCAAATTCAATTCTACTCATAAAAATGAACATAAGAGTACTTATGAGAGTGAATAACCAATAATGATCTTCAAGAAATTAGAGGCTTAAATTAATTTGGCACTAGAATTTCAAACTCCGCGAAAACGATAACGGCGAGAAGAAGAATTGAGTACCGATAACATCGCCGACGTGGAAAGTCTTGGTGGCCGCCCACTGCTTGTAATCGACGTTACCGATGGTAGTCCAACCAGCAGCGTCGCCCACCTTATACACCGCCGCATGGGCCGCCCGAGGAGGCAGCGCCACCACCAATAGCACGGCCGTCACCGCTGCAGCCACCACCTTCGCCGCCGCCATCGGAATAAATTCGCCTACTTGATAGTTTCTCCTGGCCTCGGTATTTGCAGTTGTGTTTAATTTGGGACTATGTGTAGTGTTACATGCAGCCTTGGCCTTACTTATTTATATGCAGCCCTCCGAAACATGTGAGGTTGACAGAAAGTGTGGTTTTTTCCAAAGTGCGTCTTACAAATGGTAAAGTTACGAAGTCGCATTTCTTTATCCGCCGAGCCATTGACCATTCTAAATAGTATTCGATTGATCTTATATTTATTGTCAAAAATACGTATCGTAACTTTCCCCATTAATAAGATTATACACATAATAAGCTTTTGAGTATAGGATTAATCTAATTAATGTATCATTTATACTGGTTACCATAGTCAACGAATACCAAAAGTTTACAATTGTGAAATAATTATACTATTGAAAATTTACATATTTTAACCTATACGATATGCTAATTTAAAAAAATATAAGACATTAAAAATGCATTGATGCAAAGCATATGTCATTACTTATAATAAATACTCTATTTGTCCTTTTTTGGGGTGTTTATGTTTGATTTTCAAGGTTAATTTTTTTATTTTTACTATTAATTTGTCAAAGTGTACACTAATTTATTACCAATGCTATAATTATTGCAAAAAATTACTTTTATAAGAATATAATCTTGTTGTTTGGGCCGTCGAATACACATTAGTAGAAATTGATGGTCAAAATATTGCATTAGAGATTGCAAAAGTTCAACTTTTTTGGAACAAAAGGAGTACACTAATAAAACTAGTACATTAATTTGACACAAATATGTGTTAATCAAATTCAAAAAAAATACCATTAACAAGGCCAATTTAAAAAACAATAATAAAATGAAACAATCAAAATGAATAGGGTATATATATTCAATGCACCTTATGTTTGGTCTTGAATCCTCCATTCCACTAGAGTCAAGTTACTATTGGCCCAATAAGGAATAGAGTTCTCCCACCACATATTTTATCCATTCACGAGACTCGAACCTAAGACCTTTACTCAAGGGAAACAAATGTCAAACCGCTTAAACCATACTCTGTTGGTTATTCAATGCACTTTATGTCAATGTAAATATAATCCCTAGTGTTTAATTGATTTTTCCTTTCGTTTTTGGGTGTAATTCTTAAATAGTTCAGAGAGATGTAGGGCCATGCATGACAAACTTTTTGCAATATCAAAGTGATTTTGAGTTCTTAGATTAGCTAGTCCATATCTCTCATAAGAAATCTATGTGAGTGTTTACAATTCGCCAAGAACCATACATGTCAAAGCTCACAGTTTTGACCTACCTATTTTAATTTATTAATTTACTGGATTTGTAATTAGAAATGAAATAGAAGAAAGTCCATGTAATGTAATTCTTTGAGGAGATAGCCATCTGTCTGTTTGGTTCTTTTTTTCTTCTTTTTTTTTTTCACTTCGCTCAATGGCTCATTAAAAATATAAGAAAGAAATTTTGTCCAAGGATTTGAATTATGTTTAAGAGAATTTATAAATTACCCCCCCCCCCCCACCCCCCCAAAAAAAACTACTTTGTAAATTATAATGAGGGTCTTCAGCCAAGGTTTTGCCTTTGATTTAAGACAACTCTACCCCCCTGTTTTTTTAACTCTGATATTATAAATATGGTTCATTTTTCTGGCCACATTAAATACAAGATATCTTTATCAGCAAAAAGGTGATGGATTAGATATAGTAAGATTGAACTAGATTATCTTAGGAGCGAATGGAGCTGTTCTTCCAAGTAAAGAATGTTCTTCAAGTTGGTGGATGGCACCATTTCTAGTGTATGGTTGTAAAAGATTATTGTGCCATACGACACTGTCAACTAGGAAAATTTAATTCAACAACATTTGCGGATGTTTGGTAGATAGTTTTTTTTTCAATGGCTTTTTGGCTAAAAATGACTTTCTGTAATGGTTTTGACTATGTCAAACAGTTATTTGGCTCGTTTGGTGAATGACTTTTTGAAATACCTTTTTCTCTACCGAAAAGTTATTTTCTAAAACGCTAAGCCTTGTTTGGTAAACAACAATTACCTGTTAGTTGTTTGTATTAGCTGCTAGCTGTTAGTTGTTTGAATTAACAGTTTGTATTATTTGTTTGAATTACCTATTTGTAGAAATTGTTTTTAGTGAAATTAGTTATTTCTAACAAAGTTGCGAGATAAAAAATTAATTCTAAAAAAGGCTTTTCCCAAAAGCTCATAAAATTACTCTTCAAAAAGCTCTTCAGCCAAACACTTAAACTAACTTTTTGACTAGGCCAAACAACTAATTTTTAATCCAAAAAACTCTTATTGACTAAAAAAACTCTCCAAAAAGACGTTTACCAAATACCCCCAAAGATTATAATTTTTTCAAGTTGGTTACTTGAGTTTTTAATATAAAAGGCTAAAATACCATTGATAAATATCATAAACAAAAAGCCATATATTCTCTCTTGCGCAATCTCTCCTAGGTTTTAGCTTGCATCTTTAAATTCAAATTAAATAATGATCCACAATAACTCACACCTTTGTAATTTTATTTTAACGATTGCTAAGAAGATGAAAACATTAATTTTTGCTAATCTTATATAGTAATATTAAATGTAATACAAATTTTAATGCTCAATGTACCCCCTAAAAAAATTAATTCACATTGAAAGAAAGTTAAACTAATAATAAATAGAAAGTTGTTTAAGTGAACAACAAAAAAAGGTTATGTCATGGGCTTAAAAAATTACATAACTTTTAATTTAAATTGATAAGAAAATTAGATTAAAAAATAAGTCATGTATAAATCCATAAGAAGGTTCAATTCATATTTAGTAGAACTAGTAATAACTAACGGTTACTAGCTATTTGCCAAACGGAATTTTGATCTTTGACTTTTATATTTCAATGCAAAGGAATGTAAGGAAGTCAATTTAGGTGGTTCAAATCTGGGTACAACAATAACTCATTAAGATTCCAAACAGGGTTTTGATCTTCCAACACAAAAAGATTGTATGTGAGTGGTCGAAATTCATTAAATAGTCGCTTCAACATGTATAATGAATTCATCCCTTCAAATTTACAAAGTCACACAAAGAAAGCAATAAACAAGTATAAAATAAACTCTCACAATTAGAGAGAAATAAACTCTCACAAATAAAAGAATGATTAATCTCCTAATTGAAGAGAAAACAACTAAAATTACTAAATAAATACTTTAAAAAAATTGAAAATGGCCGGAGCAATTGACCATTCCCCTTCTTCATCAAAATCTTTGAAAAAACCTAGTAGATTTGCATAAAGGGAGAGGAGAAAGAGGGAGAGGAGAGTGCAAGAAACTACCGATTAACTCGAATATTATTTTCATATGAATAATGGAATGGTGAATCTTAATTTGATACATTTTTCATTCCTCTTATTTGAAAAGATTCCTTTTGTATTAATTTTTTTTGGCTTAAAAATGGAAGAATTCATTAAATTAATAGCCATCTGGCACCAATCACGTATATCGAAAACAGGTAAATACAAATTCTAATATTAAAATACAATCTTCATTCCAAAAATAATTATTTTGAAACTTATGGATCGCTCATCACAATCGTTGTACTTGAAGTGTTGAGATCCATGGAAGAGTTGTTTTGTAATTGTTCAATAATTCATCCCTTGCAAGTGAAAATCTACACAAAATCAAATTATATCAACCATAAAATGGAACTCTCACAGCCAAAGAGAGAAAATAATCCTCATAATTGGAGAGACAACTACTACTTAAAGATAAAATATCCTAATTAATAAAAATAAAAATAAATATAATAGATGTGGTGGCTTAGATGGCCAAAAAACAGAAATCACACCTTCACGTACAAGACAACAATCAGAGAAGAAGAAAGGTAAAGGATGGACGGACAAAAGCGGATTGAGGAAGGAAGAAGATGATGATGTTGGGATCGTCTTCTCGTATTAATCCAAAAGGGGGATTTTTTTTACTATCAAAATAAAGATAAAAAAAATAGAAAGGGGGATTTTAGGAGCAGGGATGAATGAGGTCCGGTGCTGTCCAGCCTTTGCGGGTTCAAGCTAGGGGTCCATATCAAAATATGTTAAATTTTACAGACTTAAATGCATGTGGGCTTCGATATAGGCCTTGGTTGTTGCTGGGCATCAGGTTGTGGCAAGCCTGACGGCGCACTGTTGTATAGACTAGTATTTTTTTAGGGGGGCCCGTGGGCATCAATTCATTTAACATTAATTATGTGTCATTAATGTTATTAATGTGAATTTAGTTATATCAAAAAAAATGTTAATATAATATTAAAAGGCAAATGCTAACCATTGCCCTCAAGAAAGAATTTAATATTGTTAATAATGTTGTAGGCACTGAAAATTTGTTTTTACCGTACCAAAAATAAAATAAAATAAAATAACTGGGCCACCCTTTTAATTAATTTAATCAAGTCCAAAGACTTACAAGTCAAATCCAAAGACTCACAAGTCACGCTCAAGATGAAACCCAGACGACTTCCAAGTCCAAGTTCAGTCAAAATTTAAGTAAAAGCCCAAACCGAGGCTCAAGACAACTATCAAGTCAAGTCACGACCTAAAGTCTGAATGATGTCCAAGCCAAAGTGCGGTCAAAATCAGGTCAAGGTCAAAGTCAAAACCAAAGGTCAAGGCCTAAATCGAAGTCAAAGGTCAAGGCCTAAATCGACTCCCAAGTCAAACGTCAAACAACTCTCAAGTCAACATCCGGTCAAAACTCGAGGCAGCTTTCAAGTCAATGCTCGGCCCAAACCTGGGAAACTCCCAAGTCAAAATCAAAGTCAAAATCAAGCAATTGTAAGTCAAAGCAATCCAGGGTGGGGCCTAATTGAAAGGTCCAGGCTCAAAACCCAAGTCAAGGCCTATCTTGACTTTCAAAGGGGCGGGGGAAGTTTTCCCGTAAATAGGCCCCTACCCCCCTTAATTCAAAGGTTGAAAAATCCATCCTAAAAAGCAAAAGAATCAGAGTATCATTTTATATATAAAGATTGTACCCCATTCATTCAAATGAATATATAAAAATTCAATCCTTGCAATTTTGTAATTACAAAATTTGGTATGCTCGGTGGGACAATCTCTATATCTCATCTCTTGCTCCAAAACACAAATTCTACGCTCTTTCGAAGATAGCATGGCCCCTAATAATGCCATCACTAAATCTTGAAGGAAAGTTGTTCGATCTGCATATCAGACATCAACAACTGCTAGCACTGCATCTGGACGTGTCATGACTAGAAGTATGACAAGAGCTGCTACCGCTATTGCCCTAGAGCAATAAGTTGTGGTTGTGCCATCACAGTCACATAAGATCCAAAACCTCGGCTCCAAGGTATCTGATGGAGTCAATCAAATCACTTCAGATGTGCTAAAGCAAAAAGCTATTACTGGTGTCATCATGCCGCAAACAAATCCGTGTGGGATGGACGAACTTTAAACCCGCACCAACCCTACCTTCCAACCCTTCAATCTTGAAGATGATGGTTATTCGAGCAGCGATTGCTCGTTGGCATCCTCAAAAGGATCATTTTCCTCGCACGCTGAAGCTGAATCTTCTGACACTGTCATCATGCTAGTTATGGTGACAAGGGCTACTAACCTCGAAGAACAACTAGCAAGCATGAAGGCTACCATGGATAGGCTCTCTAAAGAGAGTGAAGAAAAGGACGCCCAAATCAAGCGCAAGGATGGCCAGATTGTTAAGCTGATAAAGAGGCTGGAAAGGAAGTTCTCTGAAGCTTCCAACAAAGGTTCAGGCAGTGAAGACTCTGATAAAGAGTCCAGCCACAACGAGAAATCTGACAACGACTGCAAGGCAAAGAAGGACTACTCTTTAGACTCGATGTCTATTGAGCAGATTCAGAGCTTGATTGCAAATGCAGTCAAGACTCAGCTGGGAGGAGGGTCTCACAAGATCCACTTGTACACAAGGCCCTATACAAAGAGGATTGACACTCTTCGCATGCCCCATGGATATCAGTCTCCCAAGTTCAACCAATTCGATGGCTAGAGCAACCCCAAACAGCATATCGCTCACTTCATTGAGACGTGCAGTAATGCTGACACAGAGGAAGAACGACTGGTGAAACAGTTTGTCCGTACTCTAAAAGGGATTGCGTTCGACTAGTACATAGGCTTGGAGCCAGAGTTCATCGATAGCTAGGAATGAATAGATCAGGAATTTCTAAATCGGTTCTATAGCACTTAGCATGTCGTTAGCATGACAGCGTTAACAAACACTAAACAATGGAAGGACGAGCTAGTCCTTGACTACATTAATCACTGGAAATCCCTTAGTCTTGATGGAAGAACCGTCTTTCAGAAGCTTCAGCTGTTGAAACGTGTGCTCAGGGCATGGAATGGGATTTATGATATGTCTTGCAGATGAGTAAGCCAATGACCTTACAGGAATTGGCAACTAAAGCTCATGATATGGAGATGACAATTGCAAGTGCCGTAGCAAGTCTTCCTCCTTACCTGACTCTAGAAAGGACAAGGGTGAATTCAAGAAAAATCCCAAGTCCTCAAAGTCCTCAGATAAAGAATCCATGGTTGCTTCAACCGGGGAACTAGTTCGAATCTGTGGAAAGCCCAAGTATGAACAAAAAAAAAGGGTTCGGCAAGGATACTGGAAAGAAGCGTCCTGTGTTGAAGGAACTGCAGAAGAATAAATATCCCTTCCCTGACTCAGACTTGTCAGGAATGCTCGACAATCTCCTTCAAAGTGGGGTTATCTAGCTTCCAGAGCCAAAACGCCCTGAAGAAGCTGGAAAGGTTACCGACCCAAAATATTATCGGTATCATAGGGTGATTAGTCACATTTTTGAGAAATGCATTAAGCTCAAGGAGTGTATTATACAACTTGCCAGGGATAGGAAGATAATATTAGATTTGGATGACACTGTCGAGACAAATCATATCTCCACCCAGCTAGAGTGTTCTTCATCGCCCTGGAAGCAAAAGCATACTCGATCTTATGGTAGAGTAAACACTGAATTGATTTCCTCCATTGGAGAGAAATTATTTACAATTTAGTTTGGAAGTTTGAAACCTGTGGTGGTTCCAATTGAATACAAAGGACCTTTGACAGATACTGATCTTTTTGTGGATGTCTCTGATAAATTTGATGATGAAGAGGGATAGACTCTTGTCACTTGCCGGAGACCAAGGAAGCAAACCCAAGTGCAATCGCGGCCTCTTCGCCGTAGGAAAAGACAAGGAAGAAAGAAGAGCCCTCGTCATTCAAAAGGTAAGAAGAAGTCCAAGAGCGTCAAAAGGTACGAAATTGTGCCTATTCATCTCCTTGAGCAGGAGTCGCTTGACCCTGTCACACTTGAGGAGTTCTTCCCACTAGGCTTCTTTGAGAAAATTATAGTCAACATGACCTCATGTTCTGAGCTCAAAGAAGAGGAATACGAAGGAAGTGACAGACAAGAAGAGTCTCCTAGAGTAGCTGACAAGACCTTGACTGTCCTGGAGGCTTTGTCAGCTCGCATGGGCTGCGGGCAAATCTTTTGTTTGCCTGACGAAATGCGCCAACATGTTGTTGCTATCTTATAACACCCAGAACTCTACACTGACGAAGTGAAGGATGTGGGAGGATCAACAGAAAACCCTATTCAGTGTGCCTCTTGTAACACCGCGGTCACTTTCACTAACGATAACTTATTGTTGGGATCCAAGCCTTACAATCGCCCTTTGTTTGTGACTGATTACATTAGGGAGTAGAAAGTCAGGAGCGTTCTCGTGGATGGAGGGTCAGCCGTCAACATCATGCCCAAGCCTACAATGAACAACTTAGGCATCACAATAGAAGAACTGTCTTAGAGCCGAACGATGATTCAAGGCTTTAACCTCACGGGTCAGCGTACAATCGACATGATTCGCATTGAACTGATAATGGAGGCCTTTTAGACATCCTCCATCTTCCATGTAATCAATGCTAAGACTTCCTACAGGTTATTACTTGGGCGACCATGGCTTCATGAGCATGGGATAGTGGTTTCCACTTTACACCAGTGCCTTAAGTATTACTAAGATGGGGAGAAGAAAATAAATGGGGATGTCAAGCCAGTCACTAAAGTTGAGTCTTATTTTATAGACTCGAGATTCGTCGAAGTAAGTGCTGCACCTAAGGAAACCATGTCGTCAACCATTTCTTCCACAGGCAAAGGTGCCGCAAAGAAGACCTCTCAAGCAAGAAATGATGATTCTCCCAAGCAACATCTTGAGAAAGAAGCAAGTAAGTAAGGCAACACTACTTCTCGTGTTAAGCAAGTTGCTAAACCGACTGCCACTTCAACGAAATCAATGCCACTTATTTTAAGGTAGATACCTAAATCTTGCCGTAAAGAGGGCGAATCACCCTTTGGTGACTACACAAGCAATAGCATCGAGACCAAAGCTACTAAGAGTGATGGAGCTAGCATAACTCCCTTAAAAGAGGGTGCAACAATTCCAACCCTTAAGATATGGCAGGTTAAGGTGAGTCGACCCCCTATTCCAGGGTTTGTCGTTTCTTCTAAAGAAAGCAACGACTTGCCAAGTGTACGGATTGAAGAAGGATTTGATCCCAATGCCTACAATCTTATGGAAAAGGCTGGCTATGACTTTCAAAACCCAACTACCTTAGGAAAGGTAGTCGAGGTCAAGCTGCATGGACTTACTGAAACTCAGAGAAATATCCAAGAGCAATGAGGCTTAGTAGGGGTCTCTAAAGTTGGACTAGGATTCACGCCACCGCAGCCAGTCAGAATCTCTGGACGACATAAGGACAAGCAAGCCCTAACGCAATATAGAACAGCCTAGGAGGTTGATAATGATGAGGGTGTAAATGGTAAAACCAATTCGAAGACGTCGGTGTTCGACAGATTGCAGCCATCAACGTTGCACCAATGCCCTGTCGGCCCTTCTGTGTTTAGCAGGTTGGGAAAGGGCAAAACCCCAAAACCTTCCGTCTTCCATAGGTTGAAGAAGGATGAATAGCTCGCCAAAATCAAGATAGGCGAGACGTTATCAAACTCACCGGCTTCCCAAAAGAAGGATTTAGTGTTCAACCACCTTGGTGAACTAAGTGAAATCGAAAGTTCAATTTCTTCATGCATGAAGCATGTTTCCACCTTGGATGTGAAGGTGGATAACTCGTTGAAAGTAAATAGGCGTGTCCTAGTTCTCACTGGCCATCGAGCTAGGGCTAGCTCAAAAGAAGGAACTAAGGAGCAAGCTTTTTCCGGCTGCGACGTAAACCAAGATATCGGCTGTAACACCCGGGATTTTATTCCCTTATTCCGGAATTTTATATCGTTGGAAATTGAAATAATGTCGACGTGCTTGTTTAGGTGCTGTTTTTATTGAAAAGAATAGTCTTCCTATTTTATTGTTATGAAGGATTATGTTGGGCACTACATTGAGTAGATTCCCGAATATAACTGGACCGGTGAACCTTGGGACTAGTCCTGCAATTTATTGAATCGACCATTGTGTATTAATTATGATGAGATAAGTGGATAAACTCATATTAATAATGATGTGACAAGCGGATAAATTCGCATTAATTATTGATGTGACGCGGTAATTATTCAAAACCAAAGAAAAAGGAAAAAGAAACAAAAAAAAATTAAAAAGGGCCGAAGCCCTTCTCTCTCTCGGGTGAGAGCAGAACCGCGAAAAGGGGGCTCCTCGACCCCCAGCCCCAGTGATGGCACACGCGAAGAGAGAGGAAGGGAGGGAGGCATCGGTGGGTTGCCGGCGAAGGGCAGCCGACGCGGCCACGACCTGTTCGTGTGACCTCAACCCGAACCCAGAGTAAAAGGCAACGACAGAGAGGGTAAGGGTTGCGGCTTGGGTCTGAGACCGTGGGCACCACATTGCCGTGACGCCCCGATTCTGACCACCACCAGCATAGCACCCTCGTCGGACACCAGCGACGAGCAGACAGAGGCAGCGGGTCAGTAAAGGGGGGGATCGAGCCAACCCAAATCAAACCCTAAAACGGGTCTTTTAGCTTGGATTCGAGGTGGGTTTCCTCTTCCTCCTATTTGTTGTTAATTTCGATGAAAGTTTATCGATCATAGTTCGTTCAGCTTGAATTAGAACTGATTATAGTGACTTGAGAAAACTGAGAAAACTGTAGCGTAAACTGAACGATGCCTAGTGTGTATATATATATATATGTATATATATATATATATATATATGTATATATATATATATATATATATATATATCTTGATCGTATTGAACAAAAGTTTATCGATTATATGAAATTTATTCGATGATATATTGTTTATTGAAACTTTATTGAATTATAATCGGTTATATGAGATTATGAGGGTTATTCGATTATATAACGTTTATCGATTTATATGAAATTTAGTGATTATCGATTTATATGAAATTTAGTGATTTATTGATTTATATGAAGTTCAGTGATTTATCAATTTATATGGAGTTTAGCGATTTATCAATTATACGAAGTTTCTCGATTATATAGAGTTCCCGATTATAAGAAGTTTATTGATTATATAAGGTTTGTCGATTACATGAAGATTATTCATTATATATTCGATTATATGAAATTTATCGATTGTATATGTTTATCGAATTATATGTGACTTATCGACTCTATGATAAAATATAAAGTGCACCGATTACATGAAGTTTATTGAGTATTGCAATTTATCAATGATGTGTATATATATTACAGTAATGTTGACATTAATTACAATCGTGTGGGTTGCGTTATAGTTGAGGAATTGGTTGATGATATGATTTCATGACGTGATTGTACGTGCTATGTGAAATCCTTTTCCCATGAATCAATGAATGCATGGGATGGCATTGGTTTCAAAGTGTTTCTAAATGTTTATCGGTTGCCTATTTTAATTAACAAGTCATAGGTCATGAAATAATCTTAAATCGTCGGATTGCTCAATTGATTGAAGCAGGCGGCCAGTTAACAGGTCTAGGAATTCTTTTAAGAAAGGACTTAAGTAGTAAGCACCCGATTATGTCGTATCCATTACTATGGTCGACTTAGGCAACCCAGTATCCTTTATTAAAGTTGTTATAAGAAATTCAAAGTTCAATGTTCATTGTTATGTCAGAAAGCAGAAATTCAAGTTCAGTGATTCATTGTTCTGCCAGAAGGTAGAAATTCAAAGCTCAATGTTCATTGTTCTGCCAGGAGGCAGAAATTTAAGTTCAGTGATTCAATGTTCTGCCAGAAGGCAGAAATTCAAGGTTCAATGTTCATTGTTCTGCCAGAAGGCAAAAATTCAAGTTTAGTGATTCAACGTTATACCAGAAGGCAGAAATTCAAGGTTCAATGTTCATTGTTCTGCTAGAAGGCAAAAATTCAAGTTTAGTGATTCAACGTTATGCCAGAAGGCAGAGAATGCAAAGTTCAGTGATTCAGTGATTCAAAGTTCAAAGTTTCATAGTTCAGTCAATAGACATAAGCTCAAAGTTTAATGTCTCGTAGTCCAGTCAATAGGAAGAAAACTCAAAATGCATATGTCCTATAGTTCTGCCAATTAGCAGTAGAGTCACAGTCATATGTTATAAGCCCGTTAACTGGTAGTAAAACCAGGCCAAGGGGACTTCCAGTGCATATGATGGTTTATAAAGTATCAGACTTTTAATAAACAAACATGTGATTTAAAGCAGAGTCCAGTAAAATTCAAAGGTTATATTGTTATATTATTGGTTCACTACCCACATGATATCGTTATATGTTCTATTTTATGATTATTGTTCTACGCCTTATCAAAGACACCTATTCATGCATGTAGGCTGTTGCTATATGGAATAGTAAAATCAATAAATGTTCAGCGTAATGTCATTGTCCAATGTTTAAAGTTCAATGTTCAATGTTTAATAATCACATCCACTGGGTGTTGTTCACAGTTTTTACGAATTCACAGTTCATACAAATTTAATGTTCCATGGCCAATGTTCAAGGTGTAATGTCTAATGTTCAATGTTCATGATTTATTGTTCCACGTGCAAAGTTTAATATTTAGTGTTCATTGTTTATTGTTCAATAGGCAATGTTAACATTCAATGCGTTTTAATGACTTTGTACGTTATAGATTATATGAAATGAAACAAGCCTCAAGGACGTAATACCCATATGTATAAAGTTTAGCAATTGGCCCAAATACTATTGCTCTTGCATTATGGTTTGAATACGTTGCAAGGTAAGTGAGTTTCTTCAAGGGAAGAAACTACAAATGACTTTTGTAAGTATTATTGTACTTTAAGTATTGTTTGAAAGAGGGGGATTATCCACTGAGTGATTGTTGCTCATTCCCATCTATTATTGTTGTTCCCTTCCCAGGTTTATGAAATATCAGGTAAAAGTCTCTCCAAGTAAGCCGAGATGGAGTCATTGCTGTCCTAAGAATAAAGTGGTTTGCTTGTATTTGAGCTGCAAATTGTATTGTGATGTATGGTTTATTGTTATGTAATTTAAGTCCTCGTGTGCATGTGTAGCATATCATCTAGAGTCGCTCTGTATGGCCATGTGAGTCGATCATCGTTTCGCTAAGGTTGTTTATAGTTGGGATGTAACCCCAGTACTTTGGACGTATGATCCATAGAGTTGTACTTTTATTGTTTTCATTGATTTAGTATTGAACTGCGCTGGTTGATATGCCCCGGGCGGGTGGCCCGTAGAGCCGTGAAACTCCGACGGGTAGCCTTTGAGTTGGTTTTTTATTGCCCTAAATTGCAGGAAATTTAATGTAAACGGTCAGTTTTCAGGGAAAACGTTGTCCGTTTCGTCCCAGAATTTTAAGAAAAACAAGGTACAACGTTAACATTCCTAGCCTTAGGGTTCGGGGCGTTACACCGGCGACCTCCATTGAGGAAATGCTGGATTAGCTCCTAAATAAGAGCTTTAACTATTCACTATATAAAAAAAAAGAGACACACTCAAAGTTCACATCAAAACCAAAGAAGAATCCTGAGCAAGAGACTAAACTATTCACACATTCAAAAAGAAGACTCCTGAGCAAGAGATTAAACTGTTCATACATTCAAAAAAGAAGATTCATAAGCAAGAGACTAAACTATTCACTCATTCAAAAAAAGAAGACTCCTGAACAAGAGACTAAATTGTTTTCACACATCAAGAAAATGCTAGCTCCTAAGTAAGAGCCTAAATTGCTCGTTCTTTCAAGTTAAAAATCGTTGTAATACTCCTGGGGCGCAAGAGTGTAAACCGTGAACAGCAAAAACAAACTCAAACAAAAAAAATCATTGTAATACTCCTAGCCCGCAAGAGTATAAACTGTGCACGGCAAAACAAATATATAAAAAAATTATTTTGTTGAACTACGTAATGACTTGATCTTATTGGGAATTACAATATTTTCATAAGTACGTAGGCAGTTTGGTAAGCAACATACCAAGTACAATCAAACCAAATAAAAGAGGGATAGCAGGGCGGCAATCAAATTTCATATAAAGGAGGGCACAAAGTCCATTACAAATGTTTATTACAAAAAAAAAAAGAACAAAATAAGTTGATCAACACATCAATTGTTGTGCATCCAAGTGTCGTGGTTGAACGAGGATTGCAGTGCTAGCATGACCTGCTCATGCCTCTCCAACTCCTTGGCATCATCAGGTGAAAGATTGGGCACCATCTCAAGGTCGGCAAACGCTTTGGATCTCACATTCACTACCTGCTCGGTAACCTCCACTAAGGAAGATTAAACTTGGACGTCACCTTTAAGTTGGCGTTTGTCTTCTCGGGTAAGGAGAAGCGTGTCCTCTAAATCCACAATCTTCCGCTCCACTCCCTTGAGTTTCTCTGTCGAGGCATCAACATCTGCGCGCACCGTGGCAAGGCGTGAGTGCGCAAGATCGACCTGCTCAGCGCACAACGCCTTCTTATTCGCCAAATCATCTGGGTGGTGGCATGAGGAAGCTGCTTTCTTTAATGATAAGAAAGTTGATACAGCACTCCCATAATCTTCAACCTTCTTCATCAAAGAGGTCGGGTCTCCACAAAACTGCTCAATCCCCTTGTAGATCATTGGGGCGCCTTGAGGTTTTCTCTTTACTTCATCAAATTTTGCATTCTTCAAACTAGTCAAGTACTCGGACCCCATCACGCGTATAGCGGCAGTGAAGATACTTTGGAAGCCAGGTCCATGATAGAAAGAAGTAGCAGAGGGAGCAGCTACATAAGAGGGTCCTCCTCTCGAACCCCTAAGAGTGCCAACATTGGCGGCAACAGAGAGTAACCCCTTCGTGGTTGCCTCTAAAGAGTTAGGTCCATCAACTGAATGCTGACTCTGAGTAGCTGATGCACACAAGGCCTCTATTCCCTTGGAAGTTGAAATCCCAACCTTGTAAGGGGATGTTTACCTCCTCACAATCTCAATGTCCTTGTCAATGCCTGGGGTTACCTTGGGGGCAGAAGATTTAGCAGCACGGCTAACATCCTCGAGTAACTGTTCGTCGACAATGGGTATAGCCTCTTGTGCTAGGCCAAACTCTCCGATCTGAAAAAAAGCGAGGGTAAAACAAAATAAGTATGGAATCATTCTGTACTAATCAAAAGCAAAGCAACAAAGGAAAACAAAAAGGCAGTAAAAGGCGAAGGAAAGGTGTATACGTCCTCAAGATTGGCTGGTTGGCCTGAGCAGCTCTAGATGTCATAAAAAAAGTCATCCCCAAGGTTGACTCTAGCATCTTTAGGGGGTCACGATCTCGCGCCTCTCGCGCCCCCCATGTCTGAAGTTTGCCTCAGACTCAAGCTAGGTGTCACCACCTAGCGCCAGACCTCATTTTCTATCAGCAAGGTAAACTCTCGGGGACCTATGAGCGTCATCACCGGACTCCGGGCCCTCAGCATCTAAATAAGCCACATGATCCTTTTATTTCTTCCCCTTAGCCTTCTTCGCTGAGCCAACCTTTCCATCCTTGTCTTGCTTGAATGAATTTGCTTCCATACTTAGATCGAAGGTCACTAATGGTCACCTTAGACCACCAAATCCGGTAAGCAGAGGAGATGTGTTAACCCAATACCAAGGAGCGACAAGGAAGAACGCACTGAGATGTAGTCTCCAAGAAGAGGAGCCGCTTCCAATACAGAAGGGCGTTCTCATATGACACTTCCCGAGTGCGAAGATCCTCGAGAAGTGCTCCGGGAATCCCCTGGTAGAACCCAAACTATCTGCTAAACCGGTGCAGGTTGTAAGGTTCGACATAGAAAGTCGTACCACGATGAATAAGAAGGAAACCATCTCGAAGACTATCCACATCCAACTTTCCATCGTCGATGACGGTCTTTGATCGATTTCTTCTCAGCATTAAACAGCCCAGGTCAAAGACTCTGCCCTCACGTATAAGCTCGCGAGCATCCCCAAGGTCGCTGCGTGTCATTTGTGACCCAGAATAGTGCACCATCAAAGGACCCGGAGGGGGAGGTTGCAATACATGGTGAGTCTTGAAGTAATGGGCGAGCCATCCATGGAGATAATGTCAGGAAAACGGCAAATGGGAAGACTTTGCAGTCTTAGTAATCCCATTAAGGTCATGATAGATGCTGGCTAGCACAGGGATCGCCAGACTAAAAGTGGTACCGGATGCTATCGTGCTGGCAACCTCAAAAGTGCCCGGGTGAATGGACTTCTCCCCGATCTCAGAAAGTACAAAAAAGCACAACTAACATGATAAGAACACGGCAAGATAGATGTTCTCCCTCTTCTCTTTGGGAACCCCCAAGCTTCTGAAGACTTTCAACTCATCACGTCTCCAACAAAGATCTTGGGGCTGAATATGGCCACTAGGATTTTCAGTCCTTGTGGGAGTCAAGCTACGAAGGCGACACTGTGTTGGCTGGTGGTGGATGAGCTTCTTCTTTCACCAAAAGTCGATCCAAGCCTTAGCACTCTTGCCCTTTTCACAGATAGGCATCCATTCCAAGTATCTAAAAGCAGCAAACAGGAATTTGCAGGAATATGGCGTAGTCCTCACATTCTGCTTATCCAGATGCTCAAAGGCTTGGAGACTAAGGACAGTCTCATCATAGATCTTACCGCTGATTGGGAGTCTGCCAAGCTTGTGTAAATACCATAAGAAGATGGACATTTCTCGAGACATGGTGTGAAGAGTGTTGGTGGTAGGACAATAACTCTGGCAAAAGGCGGGCAAAACATGCATGTCGCGACTATAAGAGTAAAGTGAGGCATACACCGCCTGGTATAAGGCACATCTTTGCAGGCTCGCTTTGAAGCAAGAGAACATGTGCTCTGTCCATTCTCAATACAAGGGAATGTAGCTAAAATCGCCATAAAGAAGCATGTTCAGGCCCCATCTGGATTCATCGGATATAATATTGCGCCCAAGCATAGGGCATTTGGTGAGAAGGCTGGACTTGTCGTGATAAGTACTCCAATTGAACCATCTTTCACGCCCTTTTCCACTCAGATGGAGAACTTAGAAGGAAAGGAGGATGACTCTATAGCAGGCATCTGATTGGCTCTTGACCTCCTCGAAGAACGGTAGATTCGGAAGGAACTCCCTGACTGGGGTTTGTCATCTTCCTTATCCACGACGGAAAGAAGAAGCTTGCTCGCACGCTGAAACTCCTTAAGATGCACCATTATAAATCACCTAGAAATGGAAGAAAACACAAAGTTAGTTTCTTTTGCAGGAAAGAGATCAGCAGACAAGCGGCATCCAACCAAAACAAATATTAAGAATGGAGAAGCGTGATGCAAAATTAATCAAAATTTTGCCGCCCACCTGCACCTCGCTGCTCGTGCCACTCAAATGCATATCGGTATCTGTTCTAGGCCCAAGGCCTAGCAGGGAACCGTTTTGCAAGTGGTTCTTCAAGTCTTCATACCACTTTCATGCGTATAAGTATCCGTTCTAGGCCCAAGGTCTAGCAGCGAATCGTTTTGCAAGTGCTTCTTCAAGTCTTCGTCTCACTTTTGTGCATATAGGTATCCGTTCTAGGCCCAATACCTAATGGTGAACCGTTTCGCAAGTGGTTCTTCAAATGGCTACTCAACCTGCACAAACAACAATACAAGCGCAACGGAAAAAAGGGGGTCTCGGCGTTTAAAAAAATAATAAGCACAAGTGACAAAAAAATGCAATCTTTCAGCAAGTGAGCATGAAGTCGTGATACGTGAAAAGCGCGACAATAAATAAATGCGACGTTACAACGGCGTTAGCAGGTGTGAGAAGACTTTTCAAGTTAATAAAGTGGTTTCTTTTGGACGTGTTTTAGCCAAACTTACCATCTGTATTATCGATGGTCATAAAAAAAAAGGCAAGTCCTTCAAAAGCAAGACACAACTTTGCAAACTTCAATAATAGGCCAAGTTGCAAGCAACCTATGACTCAATGAGTATGAATGAAAAAAAAAACTTCCTCATCTTACATATAACTTGGCCACACAAAAGATTGTTTACTCCTAAATAGTTAATAGTAACCCCATTTCACATTTAAAAAAAAAAATCACATTTCAAGGAAACAAATCAAGATCAAAGTGTCAAGACACTACACAGTAATAGGAATACCAATATGCAAACAATGGTGAGATTTGGCATTAACTTCTCCATTTCACAGAGAAATCCAATAAAAAGAAAGCGGTCAAGCTTTACTCTCTCTCTCTCTTCTTCAAGCTCCCATTTCAAGCCCCATACTTAAATATGGCTAACCCCATCACAACCCCATTCCATGGGAGTTTTGAGTTGAGTTTGCAAAAGGTTTCAACTTGGGCATTTCCAGCAAAATAATAGAGCCCCTTAAAGATGAATGCTGGGCATTGATCTCATTACACGAAAGGCTCCATTTTTAGGGTTCTTTTTCTTCCTCCAAATGAGGAAGTCTCTATTATGGCTCAAAAAAAAAGAAGAGAGAGAGCAGAATTTACATCCATCAAGCTTGAATGCATACCAGTACCATCAATCAAACCCCATTTCAAAAGTCTATCAAACTCCCCATGCCATTACTCTAAATCCAACATATTTACAAAAAAAAAAAAAACAAACACAAAAATGAAGGAAGGATGGAGAAAGTTCGTACCTTTGATTACCAACAAGGAGTAAAAATGACGTGCACAAAAAAATCGAGCCTTTGGGGATGTCTTCCACCATAAAACGATAAGAAGCAGCAATAGCAGCGTGAGGCAGGGTTTGGGTGCAAGACAGCCGAGAGGAAGAAGAAGGACTGAGCTGTGTAAAAAAAAAGAAAGAGGACAGTAGCAGTAGTAGCTTGGAGGTTCTGGTTGCTGGGGGCTGGAGAATGACGAAGAGGAAGAAGAATAGTGGCTGGCAGAGCACGGGCTTCGAAGTCGCTGGGTATTTGATGGCAAACAAAAGAAGTGGAAATGGTAGAGCAAAGGGTCGAGCTTGGGGGTGCCTCTACCGTGAAGACTAACAGTAGCAGTGAGCAAGATTAGGGACTGTAGCAGCAACAAATAGGATTGCTCGAATGTCTAGGCATTCCAATACATTTATTGTACACCTGGGTGTACATACACCCATGCTGACATGGACCAAAATAGCCAACTAAGCAATAATATTCATTTTTTAAAAAAAATAAAAAACCCCCCACGACCCGCCACTTCAACGACAACAAATGGAAAACTGCTCCCACTAACCGTCATAAACGCTTTGCATTCTCCATCAATTTCGTTCACCATCAAAGCTCTCAATACTACCCAATGACATCTCTGTTGCGCTTCTTCCACCACCAACGCCACAAATCAGCTAATCTTCAGCAAATTTCGTTCACCATCAAAGCTCCCACTACTACCCAGGAGATCTCTGCTACGCTTCTTCCACCACCACGTTGAAGGGCATTAAAATCGCATCAGTTCTGAACCCAGCAACCATGGAAGATGGAGAAGAACCCATACGTGTAGCAGATGCACCGGAACCTCAGAATCTTGTGGATGACAATACCAGAAGAAAATATGTAGTGATCATTACATATAAGAGAAAATTGAGGTATGTGTTTAGCTAATTTGTGTTGAAAGGTTTCAAGCAACTCACCAAATTTGTCGTTCCAGAGATTGAGTAGCATGCGAATTGATGATTGTCATTGAAACAAAAGAGCAAGCAAAAACTTGAATGAAATTGGGCAAGGGTCAGTATCGAGATTACAAAGACGGTTGCATGTTGTGTCGTTTGGTTTGGCGGGGATATTAGAAAAACAAATCGTTCAAAACCAAAGTGAACGATAAACACACAAATAGTGAACTAACCCTAAGAGCCTGTGAACTCAATAATGAACAATGGATAAAACTAGTGACAGTGAACTTTTATATAGAAGAAAGTGAACAACAACAAAATGATTCATGAATGGCAGAGTATGAAGAAGTCACAACTAAACAATTGTAGATTAGACTATGAACACTGCACAATGGCCATGGTAAATGTTTTTTCCCCGATTCTCAATGCATGTTCCTAACATGTATACAATGATACTTTGTAATCACTCATCTATCATATAAGAGAATATGATTTTGTTGGGGGGGGGATTTTGATGGTTTACCATAAATACGAAAGTACAATGGAATTCAACTACTATGGGATCTTCAAGTATCGTTTCGTTGACCACTTCATCTCCGAATAACGGATAAAAGGGGTTGTGGGGAAGCCAACTGCATTTAGTCAGAAGTTTTTCACAGTGAATTGATTCCATAATGTTTGACTTAGAATAAATTAACTTAAGCAAAGTCTTTGGGAAAATATAAATATGTCAGCAAGCACAATTACATTCGCATCCTCAAAATTGGATGCTAGTAAGGCTAGCAGTTATGTGGCCTGTGACCTCTACAATAGTAGTTGTTTTACTGACCACCATTAGTTTAGCAACTCAGATAACTTAATCAATGATCATCTGTATTGTACAGAGGTTGTTTCATAATTTCCCGATTGAAATTTGGCCTGGACAATACTTTTATTAGCCATTCATATGTTCAGTTGATCAATGATCTACACAAGTTCAGGGCTTGAATAATAAACTGCTATATGTTGCCTTCTATGATAACTAGCTTGAAGATTCATACCCATCTACCCAATGTTGCATCTCTATCTTGCTTGCATGGCCTTTACATATTACCAGTAACATGTTGAACTTACTGTGATCTTCTAAAGCTAGCTGTTGGAGTTTAGCCTTGTATAATTAATGAACTTCAACACCAAGACAATAATGTTATTCATTAATATGTCCCTATATTATGTGCAGACAAACACCTATTTGCAATCTACTTATTGGATGGAGGACTCAAAAAAAGAGTTGATGTGAGACAATTTGTCCCAGTGTTTTGGACTCTTTGTTGGCAAGATAACACAAATATTCACGACTGTGGGATTTACGCAATACGCCATATGGAGGCATTTCAAGGAGGAAATGTCAAGTCCTGGACACCTGGCTTTGAGAAAAACAAGGTAACTAATCCACAATCCAGTTACAACCTCTAAATTACTGATTACTATATGCAAAAGTTCAAAAAACACATCATATTAAAAACTTATTATCTCCAACAAACCTGGCCAAAACGCAGGAAGAATTTGTCAAGCATCTACGTTCAAGGTATGCAGCAATGATATTACAAAGTGAAGTGAACAACCTGTGCGTGCAAATCCAAGAGGTAGCCAAGAAAGACTACCAACGAAGATAAAGGGAACAACCACACCTCCAGCAGTAGTACTACTCCATTATTATGTAGTTAAATATAGTTTAAACCATATGTGCATAGTGCACACAGTGTTCCTGAACTCCAGCTTTTATAATGTGAAACTACAATGGTTCCTTTTCTATATTCAATACAAGTATGTGTGCACCTATAGCAACAATATTGTATGTGTAAGTTCACTGAGTAACTAATAAAAGTACACTTAGAGTTTAAGCTCACAATTCCACTTTCAGATAACTACATATCTAATGGATTTAATATGTGTTTACACTACTTACTTGGTATTCGTTCACTAAGGCATTGAGGAAAGTTCACTATTAAAATTGATACGGTTAAACCTGATTACACCATAAAATTGCACCCTAAAATCTCAGTGAGTTCACTAAGTAATTGAGAAAAGTTCACTCCCTATTTAAGCTCACAATTACATTATAAAATAATTTTATATATGTAGTTTTAATGTGTAAGTTCACTGAGTAACTAAGACAAGTTCACTCAGAGTTTAAACTCACAATTCCACTTTGAAATACATTCTGATCTCTGGATTTAATATGTGTGATCACTACTTACTTGCTATGTGTTCACTAATCTATGAAGGAAGGTTCACTATTAAAACTGATTACGCTTAAACATGATTACACTATACAATTGCACCCTAAATCCTTAGTGAGTTCACGGAGTAATTACGAAAAGTTCATTCCGTATTTAAGCTCCCAATTACACTATAAAATAATTTCATATATGTAGTTTTAATGTGTAAGTTCACTGAGTAACTAACAAAAGTTCACTCAGAGTTTAAGCTAACAATTCCATTTTCAAATACATACTGATGTCTGGATTTAATATGTGTGTTCACTAGTTACTTGCTATGTGTTCACTAATCTATGAGGGAAGGTTCACTATTAAAACTGATTACGCTTAAACAAGATTACACTATACAATTGCACCCTAAAACCTTAGTGAGTTCACTGAGTAATTACGAAAAGTTCACCTAGTATTTAAGCTCACAATAAAACTATAAAATAATTACATGTATCTAGTTTTAATGTGTGTAAGTTCATTACTTACTTGGTATTTAAACTCTAATATATTCAGGAATGTTAACTATAAGAACTTTTTGGTGTAAATTCAAAAACAATAATACCTTGAATGTTATCCAATATGATGCACATTCATATGCCATAATTCAATATTAAACTATACCACAAACAGCTATACAAATCACTATCCAAATTAAAAATGTTTAGTACTATGTCACAATAGAATTCAATATACATTAACAATATGAAAACGCTGTCATGAATAACAATTACAGACAAAGACATCACAGACCTAGAGATGATTTGGGGTACAACATACACCCCAAAGACCTCTTACAAACTATAAATAATAACGGTGAACATCAACATTGAAATATGTAGAGCTCACAACTCATACGGTCTCAAAAACTCAATGCAAACTGTTCTGGTACATAAGAACTAAACATTAGAAATCAAATGGACTCCAACTCCGCACTAACACTTTCATTGCTCATCATTACCAGTAGCATCTGCAAGAAACTTATCAGTACAAAACTGTTGTACCATTGCCGGAGCCGCGATAGGCATAAACCCTGTACTATTAGATGGATGTGAATAGTAAGATGAGTGCAACAACGACAATAGGAATGAACCCTACATACAAATGAAAACCAACACTGAGTCAGTTCAAAAGTTCACTATACTATTCAATGTTGTTCATTGAGAAACTTAATGTTGAACAACCACTTAAAATGTCATATACAAACATGACCGAACAAGTAAATGTAAATGAACCAAAATATGTACCTCACCCACATGATGCTGAACGTGCGAAATTGAAGATGACAGACTAAATGTCGGCAATGAAATCTACTCAATCAAAAATATAGTAAATAACATCTCCAACACAAAGCCAATGCATTACAATAATAACATAATTAGTAATGTACCTGTCGAAGCATGTGCGAGTAACTTATACCAGTATACAGAACAGCACTTGGACAACATGGAGCATTCTTCATATATCACAACATGGAAATTAAAGTCACTGACCACTTTAATATCACATAAAATATAACAAATGTAAAAAAGGCATACACCCAAATATTCAATGTTAAAAAACTAAGCACACCCACAAGAAAAAACATAAATCATACATCAACTTTAACATTACCTGGGGTTGTGTTGAAGACAAACCCATATCAGTCTTCAACAACTTTTGTGACTTCCTCCGTTTACGTTGATGACATTTTTTTTCAACTGTACTCTTAAGTCTCGAATTCCTAACACCTTTTTGACGAGATCCGGGAGGATTTAGCACATTCGGAAGCGAATTCGTATCCTTCCCCTGTCCATCTTCATCAATATGTATAGAACCCACATCAAATTCAATTACTTTCTTAAGTTCCATACAATACTGTTCACAATGAGCCCTTGCATTCTTGTTTATTTGACTAGCTGTAATAATTGAATTCATTTTCCTCATCATTTGCATCATCCAAATCGGAGAGCACCCAACATTCTAGAGCTGTCAAAAGCTGACCCGACACGATTACCGACCCGAACCGAACACGAAATTAGGCGGGTTTGGGTAAAGATTTTCAACCCGTTTAATTAAATGGGTTGACACGATTAACCCGTTTAATTAAACGGGTTAGGTTCAGGTTGAAATTTTCGACACGAAAAAATACCTATTTAACCCGTTTAAATAAATAGGTTAAACAGGTCAACCCGTTTACCCATTTACAGTAACTCGTTTAACCCGTCTATCGGTATATAATTATGTTTATTTTTTTTGAACATTTTTGGGGGCCATTAAAATTTTAATTTTCAGATTTTTGGCTAGGGGGTGGGGAGTTCAAATTTTATATTTTTCACATTTTTTGTTCCTAAGCCCATAAAGTCCACCCTATCAAGTGAAAACCCTAGATATAAAAGGCTTCTTGCCTTCTTCAGTTCTTCATTCGCAATACTCCTCCTCCTCACAGAGCTAGAGCTTGTTTGAGTTGCTTCAGCCTTCAGTCGCCCCTCTCTTATCCTCTCTACTAATCCGATCTCCCCATGTCCTCTCCACTCCCCCTCGCCCCATCTCCTCGCTACTGATCTCTAGGACTTACTGATCTCCTCAGAAGCCGGTTCGTTCAGTAGTTGGTATACCAAGAATTCATCTAATCATGTATTGTTTATAAAGTGTCCAACTGCAGTCTCAGGCTCACACACATGTTCATTTAAAGTTTGAAACTTAAGTGGGTTAAACAGGTAAATGGTACCTGATTCTGACCCGTTTAACTTAAACGGGTTAAACAGGTCAAAATCAGGTTGACCCGTTTAAATGTTAAACGGTTTCAGGTTGGATTTTTCAACCCGTTTATTAAATAGGTCAGGTTCAGGTCGGGGGGTTTTCAACCCGTTTAACTTCGACCCGAACACGAACCCGACCCGACTTGACCTATTTGACAGCCATACAACATTCTCTTTACCATTAGATGCTCCCAAATCAAGAGTTTGATAATCTTTTATGCCCTTAGACCACCTCCTAATTATATATTGATCAGACACTTGTTCAACACAACAAGCATGTAGAACCCTTAGGCAATGAGAACACAAAATCCCAACCTCCAGAAACATCTTACAAGTACAGTCAACAACACCTTCATCTCTATTATATGTAACAATATGACAAACCTCGTATGGATCTACTCCATGAGAATCCCTTCCAAGTTCCAACCCTAATACCCCACACCTCAAAAGACATAGCAGAAGAATAGCTTTCAATTGCTTTGTAATTATATGTAGCTCCATCAATGAACTCCTTCTCAAACATCAAGAAAGCTTCAACAGTATACACAGACATAGCATGTTTCAAGATGTTTACTAAAGGAAATGCCATTTCTACATTACCTTTGCTACATCTATGATCTTCACCATTCTCTTTACTCCTTCACTCAGATACAACGTCACAAAAAATGTTATAAAAATCACAAAGATCCGCTGTGGCACGCAACCTCCTTTTCAAAGATCTATTTGTTGTTTCACTCCTTTGGGAAGATAGTACGCCACCAGAAAAAAATTCTTTTGAAAACGCTGGACACCACTTTTCACGCAATGAATACAAGTTAGAAAGCCAACGATTGTTACTACAGTTGTATTTTTCCATCATCATGAAAAATACAAATCATATCATAAGCACAACACCACAAACAAACTTTAAAAGTAGGAAACCCATGCCATTGTTGATGGTGCACTCACAGATCCTAAAATTGAAGATTTGTGAACTCATACCAATAACTACAAAACAACACAAGTCCATGCCACAACTTTGGTGTATGATATATGCCATTAAAGGAAACACAAAAACTGTCTGGTGTTCCAGTAAAAGAAACAAAAAGAAGAATCAACCATAACACACCTTTGATGAATAGTCAGGACAGAAGTAAAGGCATAATAGTTATAACATTGCACACTCTTAATGTGCGGTATATATTTTCTGAAATTCATTAATGAACCATACTCAACAATGTAGTGAACACAATGGTATAAAATAGTGAACTGTATTTAATTAATAACACTGATTCATATTGAATACAGTTATACAACTACTAATAATCTTTAATAATTACATACCTCTCCCAAAGAAATTGGAACTCCTCCACAGTGTCACAATCCAACAAAACTCTATTAAAAATTTTCGTGAAACCTTCACACGATCTAAGGCATCCAATATTTTTCCTTGAGTTCTCAATAATGTGCCAACAACACAACCTATGACGAGCAAGAGGAAACACCGACTTAATTGCAGAAGCCATGGAAAATGCCTAATCTGTCATCACAGTAATTGGATGCTTCCCACCCATAGACTTCAAAAATGTCTTAAACAACCAAACAAAAGACTCTATCTTCTCATTCATCAAAAAGCCACAACCAAACATAACATTCTTTGAATGATGATTCATCCCAACAAATGGCGCACAAATCATGTCGTACTTATTTGTTCGATACGTTGTGTCAAACACAACCAAATCTCCAAACAATACATAATCATCCAACATTTGCTTATCCCGCCAAAAAAAACTAACTAAGCAATTGCTCACATCGAGCTCAAATGCAAAAAAGAAATCATCCTCATACTTGAGACGCTTATTAAATACTTCAATTAATGAGTGTGCATCTCCACTATCAAATGTTTTGTCCTTCAATTGTGACAACTTGTTATATACATCTCGCAACCCATACCCTACCGAAGGAGAACCCCCAGCCTGTTTCTTAAGCACACGATATGCATCAGCAACACCTATTCCCGATTCCCTAAGTTGTTTAACAAATGAAATATCCTCCCTAGATACTTCTCGATGTGAGGGCAACAAATGCCACTTACTTGGACTACACAAAGCATGATTATGATCAGTCTCATGCCGAGTAACAATCCATTTACCATCCTCATCCACATGAAACTGAATAAACGCCTTGCAACCTGTCTTCACATCTACATTCGTATGATCCTTATGATGTTGACCTTTATCTTGCTTGAATCTTGATTTTCAACAACAAAATTGGCGCATACATAAGCCTCCTCCTTTGGATTTAAATCTATGTCGTATCTTTAAATACCGAACACTAAATCCAACCTTGTATACATAGTCATTGTAGATGTGAAATGCCTCACGCTCTGAGCTAGCCACATCTCCAACCAACACTTCTTGCAAAGGTTCAGCTTCGACAATGTCCTGTTTACTGAACCCACATCCTATAATACATATTAAACTTATACAGTGAATATAAGTTACATCTACAATTAACAATTACATATAAGTTACATCTACAATTAAATAGCATCTACAACAAGACCTCATGCGATTATAACACACGCAATAAATGGTAATGCATCCACTGCCAACTATGATAACCACAAACGCATTGAGTAACAGCAATTGTACAATGCACTTCTATGTTGCACTTAGGGTTAACGAGTGAACCTTTCTCAATGCCTTAGTGAACAAAGAGAGTCAAAAATATGAACACCCTCATCAAAACCATGAAACATTAATCAATTTAAAGTGGAAGTATACGCTTAGTTACTCAATGAACTTACCTTAAGAACTCAGTGAACCCGCCCAAAAAAGCAGTGAAAAGCAAAAGTTCTACAATGCACTTATATATTCTATGTACGTTTAATACCATGCAGGTTCTGCAGTGACCCTTCCTGAAGTCCATAGTGAACTAATGCAAGGTAAATATTCAAAACGCCTAAATACCAAATAGTACAATATTTCATAAGGTTTTCATTGAGTAAGGTTTTAAAGTGAACCTTCATCAAATCCTCAGTGAACTAAGGCATAGTAACTAGTGAACTCATCGACGCATCCAAGTGACATTTTCAGTAAACAGTAGGTCACAAATACTTATCTTATTTGAAAGTGAACAATCCTCAAGACCTCAGTGAACTTAAGCAAATGATATAGTGAAACATGTCAAATACACATATGCACAATACTAGCATATGATTTACTGAAAATTACTGAAAACATACCACACTCACCAGAAACGACGTTATCTCCTTCGTTACCAACAACATCCAAAACATCCGATTCAAACAAAGCTACCAAAAAATAAAAACAACAACTACTAATTCAGTAAGAACCTCATATAAATCAAGCAAATATATACAAATATAATAAGATTCAATAATTACACAACTTATGAATTAAACTTTTCGAAACAGAGCGATGTCTGCAATCGTCAACTCTATCTTGAATAATGCTCTTGTCCATTTTGAATAAAAATAATCGCAACACAAACACCCTCAAACTTCATGTAAAATAGTCTAGTATTAAACTTGAGAACAAATTAAAGAAATCAATGAATCCATTAATCTCATCAGCACAGCCATTGGAAACTTGTTGGCTTCCTCACGTGTAGCAGCACATCATCTTCCTGATATAACTGCCAATCTTTTGCCAAAAAAAAACAACTAACCCAAAAATTAAAAATCAAACAAAAAATAAAAAACGGTTACCCCATTATCCAACAAAAAATAAAAATCAAATAAATTATTTTAGTTTTTTTCAAAATTATAAACAATGACATGTCATGCTGATGTGGCGCTTATATGGATCCAGGAGCATAAACTCCCGGGTGTATATAATAAAATGCATGGGTATTCTGATGGGTAGCGAAGAAATGAGGAAGAAATGGGAATAGCAACCCTCACGTGCCCCCCGCGTGTTGGCTAAATAAAGCCAAAAGAAGCAAAGGTCACGTGAGTCAAGCGTGATGACTTAAATGAATTAAAACCAGACCTAGTTGTATGGCTTCTGGCTAGGCCCGCGCATGTTCTTTTAAGGGGAAGCACAACCCGCGTGCAAAAAAGAAAAAAAAAAATAGAGGAGCTGAAGCAGTCGAAGCCCGACCCATACAAGGAAAGAAAAGAAAGCAGGGAAGAAGAGAAGGCAGCCCGGTCCAAGTTCAAATGAGAAGGAAAAGGCAAAAAAAGAAAAAAGGTAGCAGGCTTGAGGTATGTAGGTTGTGGCTTGGAAACAAAAATAGGCGCAGTCCTATGCGGAAAAAAAGAAGAGAGAATGAGAGCTTGGACCTGTTGGTTGGGCTCTATTTTGAGATCTCTTCACCATGCCCATGATCCACATTCCCCAATTCTTTGACAAAAAGAATTATCATATGTTCAAGGCATGTTCAAGGTCCCGAAAAAAAAAAGGAGAGTTTATCATTTGCTCAAATTTTCCAAAAAAAAAAGAGGAAATAGAAAAGAGCAAATCAAAGCATGTTCAAGGTATTTGTCGTGAACATATGATAGAAGGACATCAAGATATCGGTCACTCTTAAACGACAAGTCTCATACGTGATCTTGTCTCGAGAGGGCAATTTGTAGGCACTGAAAATTTATTTGTGTCGTACCAAAAATAAAATTGAATCAATTAATTGGGTCAACCCTTTTAATTAATTTAATCAAGTCTAAAGACTCATAAGTCAAGTACAAAGACTTACAGGTCAAGTCCAAGATGAAGCCCAAATGACTTCCAAGTCCAAGCTTAGCCAAAATTTAAGTAAAACCCCAAACCGAGGCTGAAGACAACTACCAAGTCAAGTCACAACCTAACGTCTGAACGACGTCCAAGCCAAGGTGCGGTCGAAACCAGGTCAAAGTCAAAGTCAAAGGATCAAAGTCAAAGGCCAAGGCCTAAATCAAAGTCAAAGGTCAATGCCTAAATCGGCTCCCAAGTCAAACGTCAAATGACTCTCAAGTCAACATCCGGTCAAAGCTCGAGGCGGCTTCCAAATCAATGCTCAGTCCAAACCCAAGAGACTCACAAGTCAAAGTCAAAGTCAAAGCAATTAAAAGTCAAAGCAGTTCAGGATGAGGCCTAATTAAATGGCCCAGGTCCAAAACCCAAGTCAAGGTCCATCTTGACTTTCAAGAGGGAATGAGAAGTTTTCCTATAAATGAGTCCCTACCTCCGTGATTCAAAGGTTGAAAAATCCATCTTAAAAAGAGAAAAAATTAGAGGATCATTGTATTCATAGAGATTGTACATTTGTATCCCATTCATTCAAATGAATCTATAAAAATTCAATTTGTATAATTTTGCGATTACAAAAGCAATTGTCAAGGTAATAATGAATGTAATTAAAAGTAATTTGCCAACTTTACTAAAATAACCCCCTTTTCCTTTGAACATTTTCTCTCTCCTCATTAATCCCTTCATCTCCCCCCCTATTCTAAACGCCATTACATTCCTTGCACCACCTCATCTCCATAAAAAAATCTATTTGCCAATAATCTAGCAGCCATGGAGACATATGAAGATAGAAGACTCACCTACCTCTTTCTACGACAATCATCTATATTCGATCTGTTTCATTTTGCAATTTCATACCTAGAAATTCAGGCTTAGGTTTCAGATATTTAATTTCAATTTCTAGTTGCTTTAGTTTGGGATTAGGGTTCACCCTTCTTTCCGGCGAAGCTGGCCACCCTAGGGTCTCATTTCATGACGCCAAGGAAGCCGGCTGGGTGGTGGTCTAGCTATTTGGTCGATTCTTTTTGTGCACATTTTTAATCTCATTTTTTTTAGCAACAATTATGTCTTAGCACTTCTAATTATTGATTATTTTTTTTACGGAGAAAAGGGCAAAGGGTATAAATGTAAATGTGACCCAAGGTATTTATTGTTGTGTATTTTAATAATTGATTTAATACTGTATTTAATAAACCTTAACCATTGCCTTAAGGGCGATGCTTAACAAAACCATTTGAAATGCCAACCACTGCCCTGAGGTAATGGTTAAGAAAGAATTTAATATTGTTAATAACCCAATTGTCAGGGTAATAATGAATGCAATGAAAAGTAATTTGTCAACTTTACTAAAATAACCCCCTTTTCCTTTGAACATTTTCTCTCTCCTCCCCCCCCCCCCCCAAAATTCTAAATGTCATTACATTCCGTACACCACCTCATCTCCATAACAAATCTATCTGCCAATAATCTAGCAGCCATGGAGGCATATGAAGATAGAAGACTCACCTACCTCTTTCTACGACAATCATCTAGTTTCAACCAGTTTCATTTCGCAATTTCATACTTAGAAATTCAGGCTTAGGTTTCAGATATTCAATTTCAATTTCTAGTTGCTTTAATTTGGGGTTATGGTTCACCCTTCTTTCCAGCGAAGCCGGCCACCCTAAGGTCTCATTTCATAACGCCGCCGAAGCTGGCTATGCTAGGAGGTGGTCAAGCTATTTGGTCGGTTCTTTTTGTATACATTTTCAATCTCATTTTAGAACTTCTAATTATTGATTTCTTTTACGGAGAAAAGGGCAAAGGGTATAACTGTAAATATGACCTATGATATTTATTGTTGTGTATTTTTGTAATTGTTTTAGTACTGCATTTAATAAACCTTGACCGTTACCCTAATGGTGATGCTTAACAAAATTGATATTAAAAAAATACACTTTTGAATATCAAAACATGCGTTGCTTAACTACGGTTTAAATTTGCTTCTTTTTTTTTGCCAAATAAGTAGATCAACTATCCTATTAATACTCTAAAAATACCTTTTTTAAGCTTTAGTCCTTCCTAAATTAGAGTTGAGCTACTTTAGGCCTATAAATAACTAGTATAAACCCGTGCTTTGCACGGTGATTTATAAAATAGATAATAATTTTTTTATAAAAGACATATAGTTGCTACTATTATTTAGAAAAGAAGACACAAATAAGTTACTTCGTAAGTGATGTTGTTATAAGTAGAAATAAATTTTCACTATAAAAATTTAATAAGTCTAGTTATTATAGTTAGAATTTTTTAGTATTATATACTTTTTTATCCTTTTCTTAGGAGATTTTTATCTTTGAAAATATATTAATTCTGTTCACAATTTCATTCAAGTTATCTCAATATGTAGTTATAATACGTTAAAATTAGTCATCCATGATGTGCTTGGACTCCTCCTTTTGGAATCATGAAATTAGGTGGCATTTTGTTGAAAAATATATCATCGAATTCTTCTTTAAAAAACATATCTCCCTAAGGTTAGTATTCTACTTAAATCATGAGTTGCAACACAAATGAGTTGTTGTAGATTTAAGACCATAGATTTAGTAATTTTAGGTGATTTGAATTAAGTAAATTTTATTTTTTTGAAAAAAGAGGGATTGTGAAAATAGTTGATGGATTTAGAAAAGTAATAAAAATTATCATATATGGTAGTTAGTCTATTGATTTGAAACTACCTACAAATTTATATAAGTTGTCCTCTCTCGGAAGAAAAAATAATGAGTTAGCAGAAAGACACATGTTAAGATATTCTAGTTAAATCATGGATTATAATTAGTTGTGGCATATTACCCACAAAGTTCTGACTGTCCGTTTAGTTAACCCATAATTAAAAAATCCAAAAATAGTATTTCTTGTTCATTCGATTAGCTAACCTAAAATGAGGTTATTTTATTTATTGAAATCATAAAGACCCATCAAAATCTCAATTAACACGTGATTTTTCAAAAAAAAAAAAAACCAAGAAATTAAAATTTTCTATAACCTTACCTTGTGATTTGTGTCTTAAGTTAACTATATGACATGATTGATGACTTTGAACATTTGTCATGATTTATGAAACAAACCTACAAATAGTATTCAAGAATACATTACAATATTTTACTAAACAACAAAAACTACTACATTGATTCAAGCATCCATTATAGTATTGAATGTATGTCATGATTAAAAATATATCGAAATAGTATTCAAGTATGCATCATAATTTCCAACTAAACAATGGAAATATTCAAGTATGCATTATAGTTTCTGACTGAACAATGGAAACAGAAAATTACATTGATTCAGACATGCATGTGGTATTGAACATGTGCGATGTTTTTAAAGAGAAAACTGAAAAATTACAGTTGTTAATGCTTGAGGTATATTTTGAAGGCGAATAAGTTAATCAAAATTGTTCTAAAGATTTTATAAATTAGGATCAACTTTTTAATATTAAACTCATCCCATATGCCCATTAATGCAATTTGATCATACTGCAAGCGTTCCCAACCTAATGAAATCCCCCAACACCCCCTCCATATTGTTCTAAACCCCAACCTGATCACCTTGCTCAATTTCCAAAATAGCAAAACTTTTGAAGATATAGATGACTATACTCTTATCTACGTATGTAAAAATAGAAGTCAAAATTTATGGTTTCTTTTGTATATCTTAATAGTAACTTTTATAAATTATAAAAATCATATTATAATTTGTAGTATAGATATTTGAAATTTTTTAAGTGATGTAAATAAATAGGTCACCAAACAATTTAGACACATGTGAAATAGTTTGCTTGTTTCCATTAAAAATTTGAAACGCCAAGGAAGATGATCAAATTATTAGAGTTTTTCTTATAAAAAAACAAAAATCCATAAATGAACAACATAAATAAAACATGAAAGAATTTAAACACACTTAAGTTACTAATACAATATAATATAATATAAGCGAAAAAAATTTAACCTAAGTCATAAATCGGACGAAAATAATTAAGAACATAAACGAATCAAACCAAACACCACCATTATTAATCAAGCCTGACAAAAACTACACCTAAAAAAGTAAGATTACGAATTGTAGCAAAAAATCAATGATGACGTCAATTAGTGAAAGATTAAATATCAAAAAAAGAAAATTAAGCCACATATAGGAGAGAATTACAACAAAAAAATACAAAAATTTCAATCAAATATGATTAAGCATTTTGATACTAATAATTACAAAAGAGGAGGTCACTTGCTAACGAATTAACAAATTAATACAAATAAATATATGAGGAAGGGAACGATAATTATTATATATCTGGAAGTGAGGTAAAAAAGATCACTTTGACACACATCAGCAATGAGCAAGATGACATAATTGATTTCAACTATGAGACGTATTTTAATGTATAATTTCAACTATGAGTAAGAACTACTTGACTATTTACACTAATATTGACAGTTCAAGAATGATATCTTTTTTATTTGTCATTTCCATTGTTATTTGTTACTAACTACTTCATAATTCATATTTCTATAATTATGGGATTATTCTTTATTGGGATTTGACTTTATTATTTAAAATAATACTAAAGGTATAACCACTTCATAATCTTTATTTCAACAATTACAGAATTATATTTCCCAGAATTATGCTTTCCTATGATTATTTCCTTAGTTGTTGATGATTTTTTTTCATCATTACTGAATTATACTTCCTGATATTATACTTCCCAGGATTAATCTTTTTCTACAATCTAATGGTTATAAGGGGACTGAATGAAAAGGTTTAAGACGGATATTTCCTTTATAATTTTCATAATCACTCATTACTACATAATAATTCCTTTTAGAAAAAAATACTCCATAATCCTCATTTCGACAATTATGGAATTATACTTTAAAGGATTATACTTTCTTAGGATTATTTCCTTATTTAACATTTTTTTCCCTAACTACTATGTGAGAGATTTGAAAATTATAAATTAATTATTTTCAACAATCGCATGGTTGTGATGAGAAGAGAGAATGAATCAAAGGGTTCAAAATCTCTAATTAATAAGAATGCAAGAAATTTTCACATCATCACAACATTGCTTTTATATATAGTATAGATACTAAATGTGTAGCCACTCCATAATCTTTATTTCATCCATTACAAAATTATAATTTCCCGGATTATACTTTCCTATGATAATTTCCTTAGCTGTTAATGATTTTTTTTCACTATTACTGAATTATACTTCCTGATATTATATTTCACAGAATTAATCTTTTTCTACAATCTAGTGGTGATAAGGAGACGGAATGAATTCTAAAGGTTTAAGACGAATATTTCTTTTATAATTTTCATAATCACTAATTACTGCATAGTAATTCCTTTTAGAAAAAAAAAAAACTCCATAATTCTCATCTCGACAATTATGGAATTATACTTTAAAAGATTATACTTTCTTACGATCATTTCCTTATTTAACATTTTTTCCCTTACTACTATGTGAGAGATTTGAAAATTATAAATTAATTATTTTCAACAATCGGATGGTTGTGATGAGGAGAGAGAATGATTCCAAGGGTTCGAAATCTCTAATTAATGAGAATGCAAGAAAATTCCACATCATCACAACATTGCTTTTATATATAGTATAGATATAAGTCTTTTATCACAACTCCATCCATGAAATTCAAACATGGTGTCTTGTTTAAATAGAATAAGTATAAAACAACTTAAACAAACATTTGTTAAATATATATGCTTTCAAACTATATATAGTTGGCATGATAATATGCTAGTAGCTTAAACTAACCTTACTAAGTGCAATTCGAGAAGATTTAGAAGCAGATAACCTTACCCCACAAAATCAAGTGTAGGGGTAGGTGAGCCGAGCTGTCTCGATTTTTGTCTGGCCCAGTATGGCTTGTGGCAAGCTTGAGCCGAGTCGAGCTTGTTTGGTTATTCAAGCTAAATTCGAGCATTATGACTTTGGGCTCGTAAGTTTGTCAAGCATGAATTTGCTGAGCGAACGAGTCGAGCTGACTGGCCCAGCAAGCTTCCACAAGCCTTCTTAAGAAACAAATATTAGGATGCAAGTAATTAAACTTTCTGCGCAAAGGCAATTACTTTGATTAAGAACTTTTGTTTATAGTCATATTGTCACAACAATACAATGCGTTTTTATGCCCTATTCCAACTTTTCTCTTTTTCCTCCTTCCTTACCTAGGAAGAAGTGAGGTCCATTTACATGCTTATGCAAAGGCAAAGTTAGAATGGTAATTGCACAATCTATCTAGGCCTACACTCCTGGCCCTATTATCAATCGACTAATTCTACTGACAAACCAATGAACTACCAATGATGAGATAAGTACAATTGTTTTGCAGATTTATAGGTAGTCTTACAAATCCTTCTACACTTGTTTAAGAGCCTTATCATACATATGAACTTTAAGAAGCAACGTCTATATCCAAATCATAAGAGACAAGCTTTTATCCAATCCTTAAATAAGTTAAGCTTCAACTCAAATGGATAAAGCCTTAGAATAGTCAAGATTAGGCTTGAGTGTCAAACAAACCCCGAACGACTAGAGCCTTAACTCGACCTTGATTTTATCAAGCTCGTCAAGCTCTAGAGTAAATGTGAGCTCACTAGCCGAGCCACAAGCTTGAGAAGCTTGGGCTCAATCGGACCGGATACACCCTTGTGCGAGTTACACTGGTGAGTAAATAAAAGGTGTACTGGGTCAAAGTTGCTTGTTGCACCTCTCCTAACATAATTTGGCATGGCGGAATTGCAGTCCGAAATGCAAAAGAGAAAAAAAAAATGGCCCAGGTCAGAATCCAATAACGGCATCGTTGGAAAAATGACTGTGTTAGCACATTGTAGACGGTGGATTTGGCACAATAATTGGATCCAGGTTTGGCTTAAAAAAGGCAACACAGATGACCTGAATTGATGCATTTTTTGGTGCTAAGCTATTTTCATCCCACACATGACATATTAATTTTCCCCGCACAAATAAATTACAAATTAATCTGTCTAATCCCCTCCTAAAAACTTTAGTTTAAGTGATTTGACATTTAGTTCTCTTAAACATGGTTTCGGATTTGACTCTCCTAAATAAAGAATATCGGGAGTCGGAGAAGTCTACCTCTTTATAGATCAGCACTAGTTTGACTCTAGTAAATTAGAGGCCCAAAAATTATTAAAAAAAAACCCCTTGAATTTAACTTAACTAAAGTTAAACTTAGCCCTGCTATAAGTTGATTGACTCCGCTAAAAGTTACTGCTTGACTAGGATTACAGCTTGGTTTTTTTTTTTTTGAGGGGGGGGCCCCGATTTCAAGCTCAGCAAAGGACAACGTAGCCTAGATCATTGATCCACACTAAGGCAAATTATATCATACACATTCTCTTGGGTATGATATATGATTTATCATACTAAGAGCTTGTTTTTTTCGTTAGTAAATAAGGCTTGGTAAATGGGTGAAATGAGTTGAAATAGGTTAAAGTGGGTTGAAATAAGTTGAAGTGGGTTGAATATTTTATGTGATAAATTGAACTTGGTTAAAATAATAAAAGTGTGTTGAAGTGGATTGAAGAAGATTGAAATGGATTAAAGTAAATTGAAGTATGTTGAATTAGGTTGAAATTGATATTTTAAAATTAATCAACGAAAAGAACAGCGCCTAATAATCAAGTTGGAGAACTCATTGTCTTGGCACAGTTTCGAGGGTTGATTGCATTTATATGTATAATATATATATATGTAAATGATTGAATAAAATTTGGCACCAAAGAACCACACATGATGATTGATGAGTGACGAGATAAAGAAGTGACAGATAAAATTAAATCAATTACATTGATAAGCATTTTCGACGAATGAATCATTCTAGCAACCTCCTTTATTCGCATCAGGGAATCATTCATCCTGTGGGTGATAAGCATCGATTCTGCGGATTCCATGTCCACGGAATATTATGGTTGAATATTTTTGCAATAATTTCTATGATTGAAGTATGCAGTTTTCAATATCAAAATGAAACATAAAATCCACAAAATCCATGATTGAATTCTTCTTGCACTAATTTCTCTAAAAAGAAATGCCTCAATTTGAGCCTTTTGAATAAAAAAAATAATTTAACTCCATTTAAATGAAACATCGAAGATGAAAGCAAAAAGAACAAAAGCTAATATCTCGATCTAAGAAAATTTAAATTAGACACGTTGAATGCTTAATGAAGATACAATCATGTAATTCTATTGAACAATTTTTATAGTGGTTCTCAGTTCTCACGGCATTGTAAAACTTGTCATAAAAATCATAAGTTATTTCAAATTGAAGATGGATAATAGGTCAAGTCAGGTCAAGCTCATCCTCATGTCGAATTTAAATGAGTAGAAAATTTTTCAATCTGAACATAACATGTTTATTAAACAGATTGAAAAATCTTGACTTACACATACTCATTTAGTTTTTAAATGGATTCGCCTGATTTTGACTGTTTAATCATTTGTGATAAACAGATCAAGCTCAGGTCACGTTATTACTCATTTAACTGTTTATGTTTTAAACTAAATACGTAGTTGTGCACCATTGAAAATTAAGTGTACATACATACCAAACAATTATTATTTAAAGTTCTCCTAATACAAAATAATTCACAAATTTCTATTTATTTTAAATTTTTGTGTTGTTAATTATCAAATAAAAGGGTAAACGGATAAGTGATAAACAAGTAAATGGGTTAACCTAATTTAACTCATTAACTAAATTAGTTAAATATATATTTTTTCATATCGAAAATCTTGACATGTAGATAACCCATTCAATTAAACGAGTTCAACGTGTCAACTCATTTGATTAAACTATTGAAAATATGTTTCCAAACCTATTTAATCTCATGTTGGTTTCATGTCAATAATCATGTCGGGTCAGCTTCATTCAACTTTCGTTCAAATTATTTGCTACTTATTTTTCCTAGGTAGAGTTTTAGATTTGAGTCTTGTCAACATAGCAAATATGCTATAGAAGAGCTCTACACCTCTACCTTTTCATGGGCTAAATATAGTAGCTTGACTATGGTGAAATGGATGCCCAAAGACCAAAAAAAGTTGTCATAAAGGAAAGATAATTAAGCTATTGGAAATAGATGAATGGGTACAATTTATAAGATAGTCTTGGATGTATAAACCCGGACTACATTCTGTGTTAATTTCTTTTTATTTTTTTTTAAACTTACGCCCAATTTTCATGATTTCCTTTTCCACCAAAATAGTACTTTTGTGATTTAAATTATATCACGTCATCGATTATATAAATTTGAATTAGAGGTGTCTCACTTTAATCTAGTTTCAGGAAAGAAGAGCTAGCAGAGGTAGGAAACTACATAGATTCTTCTCAATGATTACAAACTCATTTCAGAAAGTGATTAAACAAAGGGGAAAAAAAATAGTTCTAAAGAGGGGAAAATAACCAAGGATTTTTTCTTTCCCGGATGAGAAAGGTAGTTACATGACTTTAGGTAGCCCTTCTCTCAAAGGTTCTACCTAGATTATCCTCGGCAAGGATTACTTGAAAATATCCATGTGAGACCTTATTCCACACTACTATGGAATGAAGAGTGAGTTCTAATTTTGCCGACCAATCTTGCCTTCTCTAAAAGATGTGATTAACAATAATTGTCATCACATGTGTAAAAGTAAGAATGGATGTCATGAATTAGAACTTGGATCACCCTTGATGCTTGTGAAAAATCTTGAATTGCTTGGATGAGAATTTCATTATTTCCTTCAATATGGATATGTTTCATGTTTGTAACCGGCTCATATTGCATCTCCAACACTATTTCTCATTATTGTTGCCTCTGTAACCAAGATTGATGCTGCTCTTAGATTGAATGTTCCTTCTTGGACAAGTTTACCGTTCCAATTGCATATAACACACCCTCCTGCTGCCGGATTAGATGATTTGCAACCAAGTCAATGTTTTGGTGGAAAAATAACTATTCCTTGAAAGTTCCCAATAGATAGAGTTAGGAATAGGAATACATGGGATATGCATTGTAACAATAAATTGCATATGAACATTATTAACTAATGATTTAGTTGCATGACATCCCACCCTTTTGTATCTGTAATAAATTGCAAGACTTTGATAGAAGTATCAATTTGAGAGGTCTCATGTATGCCTATCAATGTAGCTAGATTTTCATTAGTACACCAATTATCTAGCCAAAAATTAATCCTTGTTCCATCTCCCACTTTCCATCCTATGCCTCTACGGAAAAAATGTCAGTTTCTAAGGACGCATTTCTACGCCTGTGAATCAGTCAGTCTAGGTTTAACATTGAAATATTTTTCGTTAGTAGGACATTTAGCAGGCATTTGTTCTACCTGAAGATTTTGGTCATGGAAGAGTTTTTAGGTCAATTTGCTTAAGAATGTATTGTTGACTACTTCCATCTTTTTGAATCGTAACCCCCTGCTTAGAACGACAAATTTTATCCCAGTAAATCAGTGGGAGGCCTTTAATATCATTTTCTTTCTTCCAGAAGAAATGCCTATTTGTTATTTTGTTAATTTTTCTATTGGTGCGGATTGTTGAGGTACGTTCTTTCAGCTTCAGCTTCAGCTTCAGCTTCTTTGGCACTGATTCTCCTCTTTAAATGTTTTGCAAGCGCCTTCCTCTATAAAACTTTTTCACAAAACCTTTTTCGTGGGTCTCTTGGAATCAACCTCTCTATGGCTAGGAGTACCAGTAGAGGTAAGGTTGCCTACAACTGGATCTCCCCAGACCCCGCGAAAGCGGGACCCACACTAGGAGGTGTTATTGTTGTTAATTCTTCTATTGGTCATTGGAGGAAGTTGAAAACACTGTATTGTGTGTACTGGCATTGATCAATGTTTGCCTAGATTAAAGCTACTCACCCTGCTTTGGAGGTGTTTTTAGCTTTGCCTATTTGCAGTTTTGACCTTTTTTATTAATTAATTCGGTCAAAGTTTTTGTTTTGGCCTTCCTTCAAATATTGGGCATCCCAAATACTTTTCGAAGATTATCCCTGTGTATAATGTTAAAGATTGAGGAGATCACCTATCTATCATGGGCAGTTGCATTTTTCAAGAATGTTATAGATGACTTTTGGAAGTTAATTAGTTGACCTGATCGTTGGCAGAATTTGTGCAGTAAATTTTCTTAGTTGCCGACAAGAAATGAGATTGGTTCCACGGAAAAGTAGACTATTGCCACCAAAGAGTAGGCAAAGAGTTATGTGGGCATTAGGAACTACTTTAATTCCAAAACCTCTTTTTTTCTTGTTTTGTTCTTTCCTAAGTTCTCTTGTGAGGACTTCCATATATATAATAAATAAGTGCGGTGAGAGAGGCTCTTCATGTCGAATGCCTCTGAATGGCTTAAAGCAACCATATGTTTCGTCATTAATAAGAAGCAAATGTGATACTGTTGTTATGCATTCGTTTATCCATGCTATCCACTTTATGTTGAATACAAGTGTCTGTAAAGCATCAAATATGAAGTTCCATTTCACTGTACCATAGGCTTCTTCCATGTCTAGTTTGAGAGCTACCTAAGTTTTTTTTTTTCCTTTCATGTTTTTACATTTGTTCATAATCTCATTCCTAAGTAGTATATCATCATGGATGCACTATGTACTAGGTTGATGATATTCTCCAAAATAGGTCACATTGTATTGACCAGAATTTTGGATATGGCTATGTAAATGGTATTACATAGACTTACAGGTTGGAACTGGGGTGTTGTGGCTGGATTATCCACCTTGGGTACTAAACCATTGAGCGTATGTTTAATTTGTTTAAGAAGTTTCCCTTCCTGGAAAAATGATTTAATAGCCCTACATACTCCCTTTTGAATTACATGCCAACAATCTTTAAAAAAGGTTACTTCAAAACCATCAAGGTTTGGAGCTTTATATTTGTCCTTTTGAAAGATAGGTTCCTTAATTTCGAGATCTTGAATTGGTTTAACTAGGTTTTTATTGACATACTCAGAAACTATCTTAGGTAGTTCTATATCATAAGGAGAGGGGTTCACTTGTAGGGATTTAATCTTTTAGAAAAATCCAGCAAAAGAAACGATCCTATCTGGTAAATGTCATCAATTCATACACTAGATGCATCTTTAATTTTTACAATTCTACTTTGTGTTTTTCTTGTTCTCGTGGTCTGATGGAAGTATCGAGAATTTCTATCTCCATTAACAAGCCATTCTTTCCTTGCCATTCTTCTAGTTAAACAGATGCATTTTTTCTCGTTGTTTAATAAGTCTGTAATGTCAGTTATTTAGGCTAGGATTATTAGGTTGGTTGGCAAGTTTTTGTTCAACCTGTAGTAATTTTTCTACATTTCTTTCTGGTTTATGTTAAAAATTTCCAAAGGTGCTCTTGCTTCAAGTTTTTGGATCTAACTTGGTTTTCTTGAGTTTTTGTCTCACCTGGTACATGGGTGTGTGAGGCAATGATGTTTTCCAGTTTTTCTTGACAAATGTATGTGTGTCCTATTGTTCCCAGGAATTTGATATCTAAATTCGTTCTTCTTCTAGGAGGATGTACTGACTTAGTATTGAGTAACACATAAGTATGGTCAGAGCAGGCAAAAGGGCAATTTATGACTAAATAATAAGGGAATAGTAGCAAACAATACTCTGTACATGTGACTCTATCTAACTTTTCATAAGTTAATTCACCATTGTAGAAGGAAAAAATTTCTACAACCAATCGGATAGTGCCACGTGTAAAAAAATCAGTCAATTTACAGATTGCCATGTGTCATGTTGACTTTGGTGAACCCGCTTAGTCAAAATTAAGTTCGGCCAATAAAAAAGCCGCCACGTGTCGTCAATGATGCAGAAATTAGTAATTATTTTATTTATTTAAAAATAAGAAAATAATTACTAGGCCTAGGCCAAAAACCCGGCTCTAACCCTAACTGGCAGAGCTTATAAATAAGGGTCATTCCCCTTCATTAGAGGCATTTAGCATTCGCAAAATTCAGATCTCAGACGACAATGAGCATCTAGCTACCAAGCGAGAAGGGTCAAAACTTACAGAACTTCAGAAACTACAATCAACCACCTGCAGATCAAAATCAAGAACAGTCTCAAGAGTTCTTCAACTGATTTGTATCAACCGAGATCAAGTATCAAATTCTCAAAATACTCAAATTATTAGAAGATTGAATCAGAGGATCATCTTATACTCTCCTCTCATTCGGTCATTCCTTTTATTGCACAAGGGATTTTTTAATTTTCACGTGTCACTGGTTTTATTCTAACTAAAAGACGTGTAGGCCCGCCTTTATTCGGCAGACAGCCGTGTTAACATGCCCTCATTCGCCAGTGAAATGAAAAAACATAATCTCACAGGTACTTTGTTGGAGTCGTCGTACGTTTGTTAGGAAGGATAGGCTTTACCGCTTTACAATTTATTTGTCAAATGCAAAGGATAAGAGAAAGTAAACAAAAAATTCAGCAACTGTCATGTCACAAATTATTAGGTACATTAGGATCTATATCTGAGTTATTATAAATAATGAATTTTTACTTTTTAATACTAATTTTTATTTTTATGGGCTGTTTTTTAAAAGAAAGCTTTCGTATATCAAATTGTGTTACGTTAACGAATCTATAAACTTGAGATTACGGTAAAAGTGATACAATCAAGTGCTCTATGGTTTTATGTGGTACTTCGATGAAGTTTTGTTAATCTTGTTACTTGCATGATGTGTTTTATATCTTTTCATCAAATAATTAAAATTAAATGGGCAAGTTTACATCACACCTTTATGATGTAACTTGCAATTTATCAAACTTTTTGGTCCATAGCCCAGGCGTATCAATTTGCATGTATAAAATGATCTTTCTAATAATATTTTCTAATTAAGCTTTGAAAAATGATATTTTGGATTTTCACTAATTAAGATTGCAATAAAATTATATCAGTTGATGTTTAAATCGCATTTAATATCTTGTCTAAGAATACTCTTTAGTGTCTCTAATAATCACTTCAAGACAGTATCACTCTAATAATCACTTCAGGACAACATCAAATTAGCGTAAATTTAATCAGTAAGTATAAAATGATTGTTTTTTTTTTTTTAGAATTTCGACAAGCCATAACAACCAATTTAACATGTGATGATGATTAATTATTTACTTTTACCGTCACCGATAAGTCCTGTTTATCACTTATAACAATCAACTTTTCCCATTTTACTCTAAAAGCAAGCCCCTCATTAAATCATTCTACCTCTTTGCCAAGCAAATATAGTCCAATCAATTCAATCCTTTGTATATGTTCTTTTTATTTATATAAGCTGCTAAAATCATAAATTATAACTTGACGTAGTATTTTTTTAAAAATTACAACTATATTAAGGGTCTGTTCTATTTCGCGTTTTAGATAGATAGATAGATATAAGGAGATGTAAGGAGCTGTAATGAAATGTAAGGAGTTGTAAGGAGATGTAGGAAGCTGTAAGGAGATGTAAGGAGTTGTAAGGAGATGCAAGGAGCTGTAAGGAGATGTAAGGAGCTGTAAGAAGATGTAAGAAGCTGTAAGGAGCTGTAAGGAGTTGTAAGGATAGATATAAGGAGTTGTTGAATTGTAAAAGAGTTGTATAGTATAATTTATTTTAGATGAAAAATAATAATATTAAAATAATATACTTAAGAAGTTGTATTTTGTATTTTTATTTTATTATTATTTTTTCTTCATTTTTCATTTTTATTTTTTACTTTTTTTATTTCTTGTATTTTTTGTAATTTTATTGTTTTATTTTTTATTTCTTTATTTATTATTTTTATTTTTTTTATTTTTAATTATTTTTTTTATTTTTTATTTTTTAAAATTTTAAATTTTTATTTTTATTTTTTTTATTTTTTAATTTTCTATTTCATAATTTTGTAATTTGTAATTTTTATTTTTATTTTTTATTTTTTAATTTTTAATTCATAATTTTTAATTTTTTAATTTTTTAATTTTTAATATTAAAATTTAATTTTAATTTTAATTTTAATTTTTTAATTTTTTAATTTTTTAATAAAAAATGAAAAAAAAAATAAAACTAAAAATTTTTAAGATTTTGAAAATTTTAAAATAAAAAATAAAAAATTAAAAATAAACATAAAAATTAAAAATTAAAATTAAAAAATTAAAAAATTAAAAAATAAAAATAAAAAAATATAAAAATAAAAAACTAAAACCTAAAAACAAAAAATTAAAAATAAAAAGTAAAAAATAAAAAAATAATAAATGAAAAATGAAAAATAAAATAATAAACAAAAAAAAATTAAAAATTACAAAATTACAAAATAAAAATAAAAAAATTAAAAATAAAAGATGAAAAATGAAAAATAAAAAATAAAAAAAAATTAAAAAAAAAAAAAACAAAAAAATAGAGAACGAAAAAATTTAAAATTTAAAATTAACGATTAAAAAAAAATTAAAAAAAATGCAAAATAAATAAAATGAAGATGTAAGGAGATGTAAGAAGATGTAAGGAGATGTAAGAAGATGTAAGAAGATATAAGAAGATCTAAGAAGATGTAAGGAGATCTAAGGAGATATAAGAAGATGTAAGGAGATGTAAAAAGATGTAAGGAGAAGTAAAAAGATGTAAGGAGATGTAAGCTCTTAGTTAAATCTTAAAAAACGCGAAATAGAACAGGGCCTAACTAGTAGAAGAGGTAAAATTTAATTGTAAATTCCTTGGTTAAATTTACCCCTGGCCAAAGTTAAATTTACATTTGCCTTTATAAGCTCTAAATAAGCCCGACCCGAAAGTTAATGAACACTCACTTTTTTTTTTCGGCCATTTTTTTTGCTACAACGTGAAAGCACTCATCCCCTATTGCTTAAAAAAACCATTCTTATAATCATTTCACTAGTTGGTTTGGTTTAGGTGTCACGGTCATGGCGTGTTTGATAATAATCCAAGATAATTTAACATAGCCATTAAAAAATCGCCCAAGTCATTATCAGACATACTGGTAAAATTGATTGATTGGACTTTTTAGTATTCACACACAGTACACCATCACGTGCCTATTACAGTGTTACGTGAAGGCATCAGCGATGTTGGTACTTTTAAAAAGGCGATAGTCGAGTCAGCATCACCTTCGTCATTATCTTCATTCCCCTTCTTCCTCATCTTCCACTTTCTCTCTTCTCCTTCCAACTTATAAATATCCCCCTCCTTCTTCATCCTCAGAGGCCCCTCCGGTGTTATCAACCATTTCCGGATTTCGACGCAGTTTGATCACTGTGCTTTCTCTCTCTAAACTTCGTTCGTTTCTCTCTCTTCCTCTGTTCTGAAGATGGATTACGGAAAGGTCTCCTCTCCATTTGACTGCCTCATGTTTGGTGCGTAATTTTCAATACTTCAACTTGTATTTTGAAAATTGGGTTAGTTGTAGCTCGATTGCTGATGTTGAGCTCGATTTGAGCATTTGATCGAATTTGATCACTCTCAATTGTGAATTCATTGGAGATTTTAAGCTGAGTTTGAATATTTGATCACGATTAGTTGTGAATTGATTTGGTGATGTTGAGCCCAATTTGATTACTTGATCGAATATGATCGCGATTAATTGTTAAATGATTGGTGATGTTGAGTTCAATTTGATCATGCAGATTTGGACGACACGCTTTATTCTTCTCACACCGGAATTGCAGCTGCTCTGAAGAAGAACATCGAAGGTTTTAATCAATTCTGTTCCTCCCATAATCAAACAAATAACCGATCCAAAAAAAAAAAGAATTCAGACAAAGAAAAAGTTGCGTCAAATTTTGACTCATATGAGCTTTGTCTTTTTCCTTTCTAAAAACTTTTAATTAATTTTGGCAGATTATCTGGTGGAGAAACGCGGGTTTGCGCGAAGCCAAGCTTCAACTCTCCGCGTTGAACTTTTTAAAACTTACGGCAGCTCTTTGGCGGGCTTACGGGTTAGTTTTTTTCTCTCTCCAATTTTTTTCTGATCAATTTTTTTAAATTAAAAAATTAATCAACTTACATATTTGCTACTTGTTAGTCTAAAAATTTGGAACTCATGATTTTTTTCCCCCCTATTTTATTTATGTTGAACTTTTCAGGCATTAGGATATGATATTGATGCTGATGATTACCACAGGTTCGTTGAAAATTCTGTTACCGTTAGCTCCTTTAATTTTTGATTTTAAATTTGATTTAATGATCAATGTGAAATTACTTGATGAGATGTCTCTTCCATTTTGCAAAGGCATAAATTAGACCAACAATCAATTTCAATTTTAAAGGGACTTTCATTTTTGGGATAAATTAAAGTACAACTGTGTATAGTAACTAGAAGTGGCTTTTTGAGAGGGCCAAAGAGCTGAATAGAACCGGAAACTATCAATTTCAGGCCCAGGATGAAAAGGCTTAGGAAAATTAGCCTAGAGTAAAAACAAAAAATTTAAATAGAAGACCATTTAATTCGGACAGGCCAAATAATGCATTTAATATTCTATTATGTTGGTTTATACAAGATCAGATATTTTGATCATCTTCATGATTAAGAATAATTGTGGTCATGATGTCATGATTGTCAATTTTAACAACCCATTTGCAAATGTTTATGCATTATTGCCCATGAATTATGTTGATGACAAGTAGTTGGATTAATGACGGATTTCTATTTCTTGTTTTTAATAACACAATGAGCAGTTTCGTGCACGGGAGGTTGCCATACGAGCGGATAAAGCCAAATCCTCAATTACGAAACATCTTACTCAGCATCACCCAAAGGAAAATTGTAAGATCACCAAAAACGTCCTATTTAATCACGTTGATTAATAAATAATAATCAGGAACATTATCAAGTTGTGTATTTTTCTTTTTTAGAGAATTTATCTGAAATTCAAAATTATGTATATTTTTTGGACAGATATTCACAAATTCTGATAGGGAGCATGCAAAGAAGGCGTTGAAGCGACTAGGAATAGAAGATTGTTTTGAGCGAATGATATGCTTTGAGACGCTTAACCCCAACCTCTCCAAGGCTACTCGCCCGGACGAATTCCCTGTTGTCTTAAAACCTTCGCTTGATGCCATCAACATCGCCATTGATGCTGCCCAAGTTGATCCTCAACGGACGGTAAGAGGATTTTTTTTCAGTTCTTAATCAACTGATGTCAACTAATTTAACTGATAAAATTTCACCATTTGTTAATTCATAACACATAACACCTAAAAAGGGATAAAGTAGTGATGCTAAATGAATATAGTACATACAAATTAAAGATTGTTTTGCTATATTTCAAAGAATAATTAGTTTTGGTACCTAACATTCATGACAATTTTTGCCGATGTATGCAGTTGTTCTTGGACGACAATGTTCGGAATGTGGCTGCTGGAAAGGCCATGGGCCTGAAAACCGCCTTGGTAAGTCAGTGACTCATTGTGGATGAATTTTTAACATTTCTGTAATTTAAATTAAAATTTTTTAAGTTTAAATTCACACCGACCGAGTACGAGTAGTAGCGGAACAAACCTGAACTGACGCGTAATCAGCTGCCCTTCTTATCGGCCGCGTGTCTGTGTACTTATCTCCACGTGATTTTATAATTGGCATACACGTTTAGCAATTGGACATTATTGTGGTTCATAGCCACATGGAGGTTTCCCATTGGTGTTCATGCTTTTCCTGATTACACCTTATCGCTTTCGACGAGACATACTTCCCAACTATTCACCGAATTACATACGAAAGGATTTTTTTAATCAGCAAAAAGGATTTTTTGTTTTTTGGGGTCCGTCTGTCCGCAAGAGTTACTGAATTGATTTGTAGTGATTTACGGGGAACAAGAATTTAACCTAGATGTATATCTTATATGTAAATATATAATTTCAATTGTGTATATGATTGATCAACAGATTTTATAATTATTTTTTTCATTGAATTAAAATCATTGTAGGTGGGAAAAACGACGAAGACTCTAGAGGCAGATTATGCGGTGGAGAATGTGAACAATCTGGCACAAGCAATCCCAGAGATATGGATGATGGGCAAATCATCAGCAGATGACGATGGTGAGCAACCAATCGGACGGACGAGGAGTGAAATCGAGAACCTTCTCGCGGTTGGAGCTTAATCACATCCTAATTAATCCCATAGACAATTTAGGGACTGGGTTGGGGTTGGGTTAGGTGGGCTGGGCTGGGCCTGTGTGTATAATTGGCCTGAAAATGATGGTTGTGTAAGCTAACAAGAATGAAAAATATGTACAGCTTTGTAATTGGTGTTGTTGCTGGAGCCTGAGGGCACCGTTGTGAATTATGAGGGCCATCAATAATAATGTAAAAGAGCTATCAATAATAATGTAAAAGAGTATCCAGAACGTTCTAAGAGCATTCCCAATGATATTTTATTTTGTAGAACTCTAGCATGTTATGTCAGTGAAAGTTTCACAGTTCTGGAACTTGCATTCTTTCATTTTCTCAGCAAATGAAACTCATTTTAGCACAAATGATTTAATATTTATTGGTGGAGCCCACCACTAAACATATTTTCTTTATTTTATGTTGGACAATTTATTTTTGCATATTGCGGTTTGTTTAAGTTGAAAATGAATTTTATTTTCCGGATGAAAAAATATGTAATTTATGTTTCCGAATAATGTATTAATTTATTTTGTAGTATACAAAAATTGATGAGTTAAGTTTTATCGGTTGAACGATTGAAAGCATACGGAGTAGGACGTACAATGCAATTAATACAAATGCAAATATAAGGATTGACATTGAAAAAAATTACAACCCGAATGTTCGATATTGAAAACACTAATTTAGATGACGGAAAAAAATACTGTACAATACAATACAAATAAAATACAGTGCAATACAATACAATACAATACAAAAAAATACAATACAATACAAAAAAATACAATACAAGTAAATGACGAATAACCCTTCACATCTATGGTTGTGAGCTTTGTCGCGCCGTATGTCGATTTCATATTTCCTCGATCAGGTCTGATAGACGTGCATGTACAGCGGGGTCATGAATTTATGCTATTCTACAAAGGTAGGTAGCATAGCACGGATGATGGTCGTGTTGGACATTTGGATGCGGGGTGTTGGCGTCAACATCATCGTAGTCGAAAGCAAGGTCATACGAATCTCGTTCGTCCTCGACGATCATGTTATGGAGTATAACGCATGCCTTCATTATCATACCCAACTCACTTTTGTCCATGTTTCGAGCTGGACCGCGAATTATAGCAAACCGGACTTGTAGAACCCCAAATGCTCTTTCCACATCCTTCCTAACAGACTCTTGACGTTCGGCGAACAATCTTGCCTTGGGTCCTTGGGGAAGGGAGATAGTTTTCACGAATGTTGCGCATCTTGGATAAATACCGTCGGACAAAAAGTACGCCATATTGTATTGGCGACCGTTCACGACGTACTCACATTTCGGAGCCCGACCCTCATACAACTCTTCGAAAACATCTGACCGGTAAAAAACATTTAAGTCGTTCAGGCTACCCGGGCACCCAAAGAAGGCGTGCCATATCCAAAGTAATATGAAGCAACGACTTCAAGAATCAAGGTGGGGACTCTGTAAAGCCCTTTTGCGAACATCCTTTTCCATGCCGATGGACAGTTCTTCCATTCCCAATGCATACAATCTATACTCCCTAACATGCCAGGAAAATCACGTGCCTCGACAACTTGCAACAGTCGATCAACATCAGCTTGTGTTGGTTTTCTCAAATACTCGTCCCCAAACACTTGGAGTACACCGGCTTCAAAGTTTTTCATACACTCCATAGCCGTGCTTCCTCCAATCTTCAAGTACTCGTCCACACAATCTGCTGATACCCCATAGGCGAGCATACGCATCGCTGCGGTGCATTTGGTGAGCGGCAACAACCTACGCCGACCAGCACAATCGTGCATCAACTGGAAGTACTCAAATCGACTACTGAGGGCGTCTACAATGCGGAGGAACAGGTGTTTCCGCATCCGAAATTTACGGCGAAAGTGGGTTTCGTTGTAGATGGAATTATCTGCAAAATAGTCTCTGTGGAGGCGATCGTCTGTATCTTCTCGATCCCTCCGAATGACTTTTTTCTTGTTTCTTGGTCGTCGAGGTGATGAAGGTCGTTCCCCTTGTCCATGTTTTATAGCTAACTGAAATGACTCCACGCGAGATTGATTGTTCAGTACGGTCTCAGGATTCCATGAGGCATCACTAGAAGAGGATGACTCCAGTACGAATCTGAGATAATCTATTAATTCTGTGGCTGAGTCATCGCTAGAAGATGATGGGTCACTCATTTTGTTGTACTTGTGACAGAAGTGTCCAAATGTTAGGGAAAATTTTGTCGAATTCAGCAAGCAAATTAAGAGAGCATCGTAGTTATAAGTGAAATATTAAAATTGCATTCGATCAAATGAAATTAAACATCTTAGCTACAATGCAACATATAAAGAACTTTGATCACTGTGATGTGAAATTAAAATGGAACTAATTCAAACAAAATTACACATTTCATTCCACAACATAAAGGAATTCAATTACAACAGACTATTAGGAAAAGAAAGAACAACAAAAGCTCAAGGTGAACAACATATTATTCCTAAGACATGGGTCTCAATCTAGAGAAGGGCTAGCATTGGACGAAGATGATGTTTGGCAGTATCGGCTCCTAATTTCTTCCTGAAGTGGACCATATTGCGCTTGATCCTCTGGACACATCTTACCAATGTGCATTCTCAAAATCTTGTCCTCATACTTGATCCGTTGGAATTGTTGATGAGAGTCTATTAGTTCAACCGCTCTCTTAGCGGCCTCCGCCTTCACCCTAGCCGCCTCTGCCTTCTTCTCTTGGGCGATGACATATCTTTCGAACATGGTGCTATTCTTCACATTTGTTGTCCCCAAGGTGGATAGCTCCTTGGTCACAACATCAAGGACTGAGTCATGCGCTCTCTCTTTCGCCTTTCTTTTGGCGGCTTTTCTTCCAATTGGGCAGGTAAGTCCACCAACTTGCTCTGTTGTTGTATCTGCACTAGCATCTGTTGTTGGTGTGTCGGGGGTGTTGGGTGAGTCGGATGTCTCACTCTCAGAGTACCCGCCCACCTCATTGATCCTCAAGCGTTTAGTGGCCACATCTACAGATTGATCGCAATTGACCTCCCATTTCGGTTGGTCCTTCAGTAGCACCCACCAATGCAACAAGTCGAACGGTTTGCCCACCATATCAACGTATAGATCTTGGGCTTTCTGCGTAATATCGTCGTAATTCGCCCCACTTGGGTTTGCGCGATAAGCTTGACCCACACAAGCGGTTCACTTGGACACCAGTGGAGCTGCCCAGTTCCAACGGGCGTTGCAGACTTTCGCTCCTCGCTTAGCAAGTCCATCGAGAGCATGCTAGTTGTAGGCGCTTGCAATCTTCGCCCAGAAACCCGTCTTTTTCTGGTCAGCCCCAACAAGGGGGTTGGTGCTCACGTTGATCCACGATCTGACCAAACGGCGATCTTCTTCCAATGTCCACTTGGAAGTCATGCCGACACTCTCACTCTGGGTGGGGTTGGGTGTTGGACGGGGTGTTGACGAGGTCGTATTAGTTGGTGGGGGTAGCTGATAAGGAGGGGGTAAAGAACCGTAGTTGAAACTTGGAATCGAGGAGACATTCTGGCCTTGGACGGGAAAGTTCGGTGGTAGTTAAGGATATTGCATATGTAGGTATTGTTGAGGGTACTGTGGATGGTATTGCCAATGAGGAGGGTTTGGAATAATATTCATGTTGTTTGCGGCATCCCGTTGTGAATTATCCCCAGTTAGTAAGTTCATGAAAGATTTTGGGTGATTGGGATCCATTTGATAGTGAACACTTACCAATTTGGATAAAAAGAAATTACATTCACACATTTAATATCTCACATATTTGACGAAACAACATAAAATATTTTCAATTCCAATTTGGAATCATTTCAACTCCAATATCTAAACATGCTAACTTTATTACATTTCTAATTGGCCACATAATTACATACACATTTTCAAAACTCACAAACCATATTAGGAAATTAACATTTCAATAAACCATTTAGTAAATTGTAAGTAACAAATATATCCAAAAATTATAATCAAGCATTTAGTAAATTGTAAATTCTAATGATAACAACCATATTAATTTATGACATTCACACATTCAACTTCTAACATTACGTTAACAACAACGAAATTAATTTCTCAAATCAAGCATTTACTAAGTTGTAAGTAACAAATATTTCAATTATTACCCAACCATTATTTATTCACAACAAATCAAACAATTCATACACTAATTTCCCAACCATTATTTATTCCCAAAAATAACAAAAAACAATAAAGATTCTTATTATTTTTTGTTAACATTTCAACTCTTTACAATCAAGCACTTCAAAATGTAACAAAAAAAAATACCAAATTTCTATTTTCTAAACATTTCAACTCTAATTTCTAAACATTTCCACTTATTCCAAACATGGTTACGAAACCACTTTTTGTTTCTTTCTTATAAAAAATACATTCCGATATTCAATTTCTAACAACAACAAATTTATTTCCTAAATTCAAGCAATTAATAAATAGTAACCATCAAAAATTTCAACTTAATGTCAATTTTCGAATACTAATGTTACGTATTCTTACCCTACCTTTATTGAAACAAATACATTCATGCATTGATTTTCTAACAACAACAAAATTAATTTCTAACGTATTGTCACTAATGCAAATTTTTAATTGTAACTAATACAAATTTCATATTGTAACAACAACAACAACATTAATTTCTAACAACAAATATTGAATTTCTAAAACAACATATTAAATTTCTGACCATGCAATTAAATTGTAACTAACACAAATTTTTATTCTCACATATCTTTTCATACAACAAACAAAATTCCTAACAATTTCAACACAACATTAACAAAAATTTTGAATTACTTACAATTGCCTTCACTTCACTTTAGTGTTCCACTTGACCTCCAAAATATGTCTACAAAAACCCAAAAAACAAACTATATTAGTTACAATAGGAAACAACAATTATTTATACAAAATTAAAACGAATTACATAACAAATATTATTACTTGTCCAAACTTGAATTTCTTCCAAATATAAACAAACTCAAAATCACTAAAACAAGTATAATATCTGATTTGAGAGAGAATGTGGGAAAGCTAGATAAAATTTTCATGATTTTTGCAAACTAATTCATCCATTTTATAGAAAATAATTTTAGCAAAAAAAAAGAAAAGGGAAAGAGCTATTGGGCTCGGCTGCCACGCCCAACAGTCGAATTCGGCCAAGTTCCCCACCCCCCATGCATTGTTCATCGTTTTTCTTTTTTTTTCCCTCATTCCCCCAAAACGCACCGTCCCCCGTGACAGCCCCCCCAAACGCCGCATTTTGGACCGCAAAACGCCAAAAAAGGGAACACGGGGCACCCCGGCATACCGGTCTACCACGCGTTTCGGTGTCCCGTTCCCGTTGTTGCCAGACAAGCCCGGACACGCGTGTGACACGCGGGCCCCACCCATGCCTCGCGTGTCCTTTGCTGCCAGTGCTCTAAGACGTGTGCTTTGTGATATTTTGCAAAGCATCAGTGAGGGTCCTCTAGCGCATGACACGCCCAGGGAGGGGGGGAGGGGGGGCATGCGTACCAATTCATTGATACTGAGGACCTATTCTTTTCATTGTTATTTGTCATTTTTATCAACTTTTATCAATATTATCAATAAAATTTTAATTTTATTCAATCTCAACTCTTCTCATTCAAAATTTCAATCAATTTTTACATGTCATATCAAAAAATATATTGACTTCTTCTAACTTTAACTAATTTTAATCTATTTCTGATAATTTCTATCAACTAAAATAATAAAATATCAACTTCAATTCACTAGTACTAATTTCAACCAATGTCATCTATTTACCAATATAGATTTCTCAACGAAAAGAACGAGCCCTAATATAGACCGGTGGAACATGGTCTTCATTTGCATTTTTGTGTGTATGTAAAAGTTGTTGTACTGCATGTTGCCTGTTTCTTTATGTTTCAAATTAAAAAAAAAACGTAAACTAGGGTAAGCTGTTGAAAATTACTTGTTAAAAATTCATTTTAACGACATCATTAATAAAAAAATTAATATTATTATTTTTATATATTTTCAAAACTTGATTATGCGCACAGGATGGAGGGCGTAATTTCTAGGGAAATTTATAGTTGAGTCATCCTTCAACATGCCTTCAACAAATTCATTTTTTTTGCAACAAATGGATGTTGGTTTTAGAGGGAAAACCAAATGAGGGAGAAAGCAAAATAAGGTGAAATGACCAACATGCCCTTAATGAAAATGTAGGGAGTTCTTGCTTGTGGCTCACTGACTTTCTCTCTCGTCCAAAACCTGGAAACAACACAGGGAGCAAAGGCAAGGGAAAGAACGAAGATTTTGTGTGAAGTTCAGACGTGCGCTCTCTCTCTCTCTCTCTCTCTCTCTCTCTCTCTCTCTCAATCTCTGTCCAAAGTTGAACGTACTCCTGAATCCCGGAGTAGTGAGCAATTGTGCATGAAAATTGAGGAAAATCTGGCCCTAATTATTGAAGGCAGCTTGTTTGTGGGAGAAGAAGGGGGTTGAGGCAAGGTGCGAACCTGCAGGTGAGAGAAAATTCATAGGAAAGCTGGAAGTGAGGTTGCAGTGCTTGGTGATGGTAGAAAGTTGACATTGGAGGTGAGCCGTGAAGTGTGAGGTAGAAGAGCTTGGTCGTGTGACGTTGGTAGACGCCTTCAAGTGGCGTGGTAAATATAAAGTATGTTAAATATTTAATTTTGTTGATGATTTTGGTATGTGGAATGACATTTTGGTGAATGAATTAGAGTGTATGAAAGATAAATGTGTGGGGTAACATGTGTGTTATGTTATTAGTCACTGTTTACCAGGGTATCATTAATGTTGTTGCGTAAAAACCCAATTGCATGGGTGGACATGTTGGAGGGTGGGATAGGGTGTGCTTGTCATGGAGGGAAGATGATGTATGTTGACATTTATAGTGAATGAGAAGAGGGCACTGTAGAACCAGGGGAAAATATGGTGTTAACCATGATAAACGTAGTGTAATGAATAGGGAGACAGATAGCAATGGGGTTGGAGACGCGTATTATGTAGGTGTTTGTAGTGGGTGGTGCGTAATTTGTTGCGCTAACTAGCAACTGTTATTGTTTGATGTGCAGGGTAATTGGGAAGGTAGTCGACCCATACAGTGGTATGGTAGTCAGTGGTGCGACGTCTAATAGAAATGGATGGAGATGGTGTTGCTGTGGGAGGTAGTGGTGGCGGCAGAGGGGTAGTTGTTTATGTGTTATGGGGGGTGAGTTGGACGAATGGTGGAGGTAGAAAAGTAACATATGTAGGGGGTTGGACGAAGTGTATGGTGCTGAAAGATGATATGGGGTTGGAGGAGGTAAGAAGAAAGGTGAGGAGATAACCAGCAATCCCCGTGTGGACTTTGATGCGAACTATGAATGCGATATTGTGGAGTTTGAAGATTTGTTGGATGGTTCCTACGTTCCAGGTCGTTGAACCACATTAGGTCGCAATCCACAGATGTCCCCAATTCACATATACTTTTGCATTGTGTTCATATTGGATTGTCAGCTATGAGCACACCCCCAGTCCTGTTTGTGTGTCAATCACCAAGTACAGGGTTGGATGTTCCCTGCTGTCAGGCAATCTAAAATGTTTACCTGGGAGGAGGCCAATGTTCACCGTGGTAAACCATGGTCTGCAACCGGTAAACCCATGGGTAACTGTCACATTGCAGTCCTGCCACTTTGACATTCTGATCATATTAGATTCTTCGATGTCGCCACATCATCACCCCTGTTTGGCTTGTAATGTGCAAGTACATTGGTCCATATGCGTAGGGGGCTGGCATGTTTACCCCTGTTTGTATGTTAATGATGAAGTTAGGTTGTACATTGTTACGTTGTGTCAAATAACCTGCTATGTTAACCAAACAAGGGGTCGATGTTGACCGTGATAAACCATGGTCTGCAAGTGGTATACTGCTGCGAAACTAACAGATTACAGCTGTCGAACTTTGACATTCTACTTATACTGCATTTTCAGCTGTCAACACACCCCCACCCCTGTTTGTATGTTAATGTTGAAGTTCATTGGTGCATGTGCATAGGGGGCTGGCATGTTTACCCCTGTTTGTATGTTAATGATTAAGTACGTTTTTGCATTGTTGGATGCTGTCAGGTATTCTGCCATGTTTACCCAACACGAGGCCTATGTTCACCATGGTAAACCATATGGTGCAAGTGGAACACCCATGGAAAACTGACATATTGAAGCTCTGAAGCTTTGGCATTCTGCTCATACTGTTTTCTTAGCTGTGAGCACACCCCTACCCCTGTTTGTGTGTAAATGATTAAATACGTTTTTGCATTGTTGGGTGCTGTGAGGTACTCTGCCATATTTACCCAGGATGAGGCCTATGTTCATTGTGGTAAACCATGGTGTGGAAGTAGTGCACCGTCGTTTTGCTTTATAGTGTCCGTTGGGTACGGTTGTGCAGACTATGTGTGCATATGCTCGTCTGTGTAATGCAAAAATGCCACTATGTATGAAGTATGACCTTTGCTCCCAGTTGTGCACCACATTCCATACCCTTGGATGTACTGGTAAACGCTGCAGTTCACATCGGCTACGCTATGGGGTAATGACCACATTAACCCAATGTGTCCACTACGGTTACGTGGTTAAACATTTAGTCATGATGCAGTACATATATTTGTGTATCAACTGGGGAGCGTTAATGGTAGGCAGGAAGATGTTGCAACACAAATAAATAGTCAGAGTTGACAGTAGCGGCACCCAAGTGAACAATCTTAGCAAAAGACAACAGCACTGTGGGGGGGGGGCAGTGGGATTTGAATGTAGACAGGAAGAAAAACAACGTTGTCTATGTCTACCTTATGAACGAAATAGGTACCTATATAATAAACCCCACCACATGTTGTGTGTGCGGTCATTTTGGTATGTGGTGTCGAAGGGCAACGGTTGTGTATAGTACGTGTGTGTATGTTCCCGTGTATAGTGCAGTAGCGCAATATATATGTTTTTGAACTTGGTATCCATTTGTGTACCACCGTACATAACCTTACGTGTATTCGTTTAACACTTTTGCAATATGGGTACTGTTATACCAATTACTACCACAAGCACATAAGTTGTGGACCATGGTTAACAACTGCAAATGGCCCGATTGGCAGAGTACACGGGGACCGCCCACCACAAGTTTTTGGATAGGGATATCCATACATACACTTTCATACAATACGACCTGAACTGAATAACCTTGCATGTAGTTGTTAACATAGTTGACAACATCGATATAGATGTACCAAAGAACTACCACAAGCACACAAGTTGTCCACCATGGTAAACAAATACACATGTCCTGGTAAACACTTGAACAGTTAGTGAAAGGAACACAAGTACTCCAATCGGGGACACTCCCTACAATAAATGATATGAATAATATGCAACTAGGCTACATATCCAATTATGGTAGACACATAATGTAGGTGAGGGATGCAATCATGGGGAAGTTCCGTATTCCTCCCCTCCGGATGTCCGCCAAACACTTGTCTCGCAACGTCCGGATATGGCTTTACTTAAAGTATATCGTGCGACCAGTAAGTGCGAGAACATCCATGAAGATCATGACAAATACACCGCAATTATGCCCACTGCAACACTATTGTAACTGTCAAATTGTTAGTGAGTGGCAAAATCGAGGACAGCACATAGCAGTGACAAAATCAAGGATAGCATAAAATTTGACACTCACTAACAATTTGACAGTTACTACCACTGTACTTACTGGTCGCACGATGGGTTCATCACTGTCGTTGAAGGCAGCTTGTGCTCTTACACGTCCAATTCAACAATTTGACACTCACTAACAATTAATTCAGCCCCCACATGTGTTACTTTTCCAACTCCACCATCGTCCAACTCGCCCCCTATAACACATATACAACCACCTCTCTCTTGCCACCACTGCCTCCCACAGTAACACCCTCCCATTCATTTTTACCAGATGTCGTAACACCGACTACTGCACCACTATATTGGTCAATAACTTTCCCAATTATCTTGCACATCAAACAATAATAATTT